>NC_069444.1:17635786-17745786 GCF_026875155.1 Cherax quadricarinatus
CTCCCTACGAGCCCCGTGAGGGCGGGGAATGTGGCTAGGCCTGGGGACACTTGGTCCCAAAGATGAGGAGGTACTTGTACCTCCTCCCATGGGAGACTTAGGTCTCGAGACACTCCCCAGATAGGGAGCCAAGGCCGGGTCACCACTACTTGGAAAAGACCCGGGCCGGGAGAATACCGGCGAATAAAAAAAAAAAAAAATAATGTTGAATGAGCATTTGGGAAAAGTAAAGAAGAGGATGAATATTTGTATTTAAAACTTGAGTGTGAGAGGTAAGCATTACCAAGTATTTGTGGTGAAGGTGGACACACGTTATAGAAGAAGTTCTGGATTAACTGGACTGGATTAACGCTCCACTGGATGTAGATGATCTACTAAAACTCTACACAAAACACTGTATAGTCCTTGTGGCTTAGCGCTTTTTTTTTATTATAATAATAATAATGTCTACACAAAACAAAACACTGCCGTAATCAAAATATATTCTGAATATGTAAGTAAGTTTATTCAGGTATACATAAATACAGTTACATAGATTATCATACTTCATATGTGTAGAGAACCTGTGATAACCCAAATAAGTCAAAGTGACTTATTTCCACTGGGGTCCCTGTGAGAAGTATTAGTAAAAACTATGTATCTTAACCATGAAAAACAGTTATACTGAAGAAGATATGCTAGGAGAGAGGTAAAATTTGGTTAGGTTAGGATCAGATTACAGAATATAAATGCTAGATATATATGAAATCACTTTTCTCAATTTCTTTAGCCTTATTCACAAGGTTTCTTTTCTTAATTATTGACGGCAGGGCGCCATTTGGCTTCAAGTGCTGATGCATCTGAAGATGAGAAAAGTGTAAAAGAGGTATGGAGATTTATATAAAGCATTAACTTATATCTTGGGTGATTAAATAAGCATTTATAAGCGCAACACTTGTTTTGGGCCATTTTGGCCATGATACACAGTAAATTCTATTTGTTCTCTGGTCACAAGCATAGATCATCCTCTCTATAGCTGCGTCACTTGGCATTAGGAAGACGAATTGAACTCAGAAACTTCCATTAAAAAACTATTAAACATGTTACTATGGACTGGGAAAAGGAATTCACCAGATCACTGCCCAGCTTTTGGGTGTAAAATGCGCCATTAAACACAAGCTTTCTTCCCACTGTTTCACCCAGCTGTGACTTGACAACTGTTCGCCACTGACCGAAGCGCCGTCAGAAGTTTTCTCTCCGGAGTTCCGATTTTGTGTGAATTAATAACACACTTTAAGTAGTATAAAGGTGATGGACACAAAAATAATGAATTACAACTGCTAGTCTTTAACAAGGACTTTTATATACTAGGAATGTGACACTAAGCTAATTGTATAGATTTTATTTTAAGGATTATCTTACAAAGGTCGATGCCTGTTCGTCCCTTGAATTAAATTGAATTTAATAATACAAGTTTTGTATTTAATTTGTGAAATATATCAGCACTATTCGTACTTTAAATAAAAACCTCTCTCTCTCTCTCTCTCTCTCTCTCTCTCTCTCTCTCTCTCTCTCTCTCTCTCTCTCTCTCTCTCTCTCTCTCTCTCTCTCTCTCTCTCTCTCTATGTATATATATATATGTCGTGCCGAATAGGCAGAACTTGCGATCTTGGCTTAAATAGCAACGTTCATCTTGCCATATAGGACAAGCGAACCTAACGAAAAAAATATATTTCGTTGTGTTTGTTTAGTATTAAATTATTGTAAACAAATCTAAAATATATTTAGTTGGGTTAGGCTAAAATAAATTGCTCTTGTTATAATAAGGTTAGGTAAGTTTTCTAAGTTCCTTTTGGTGCAAAATTAAAAAATTTACATTAACATTAATGAAAAAAATATATCTTTAAACGTATAAGAGAAAATTTCAGAAAGGACTTAATTTTAAATGAGTTCTTGCTAATTGACCAGTTTTACATATTCGGCACGACATTATATATATATATATATATATATATATATATATATATATATTATATATATATATATATATATATATATATATATATATATATATATATATATATATATATATATATATATATATATATATGAGGGGTTAGCTTAAAATTTTTATTTTTTTAAACCTCTATTTACAGAATTTGAAATTATTTCCTTATACCAAAAAAAAAAAAGTATATCAATTAAAGAATCATTCAAACTTTTGAGTAATGTGACTTGTCAATGAGTTATTAATGCTACTCTTAAATAAATTGAAATCGTAAATCTGTAAATTATAAAATCTTTTCAGATCGCTGTAAAATAATCTTTTTTAAATTGGAAAACATTTTGAAAACACTGTTCACAGTGACATTATATTTTCCACTGATGTTTGTACATGAGATGTGGCTCCTTCCACCAGCAGAGACGTGGTGAGTGATGCTGCCTGAGAGTGTTGTGGTGTCAGCAACGCTGCTGCTGCTGCTGATGCCTGGCTCTGACTCAGCTGTACTCAGTGACAGGTATGCACTGAAACACCTGTCCTTCCTCAACACTCATTACACCGTCTTCAACCACTTCCTCAGTTTGTTTTTCTTTCTTTGTATTTCCACACAAATATAGTGTTTTCATAGCATTAACGTATCTCACGATTCTTTGCACATACACACACACACACACACACACACACACACACACACACATACACACACACATATATATAAACATATATATATATATATATATATATATATATATATATATATATATATATATATATATATATATATATATATATATATATATATATATAGTAGGTTGGTAGACAGCAACCGCCCAGGGAGGTACTACCGTCCTGCCAAGTGAGTGTAAAACGAAAGCCTGTAATTGTTTTACATGATGGTAGGATTGCTGGTGTCCATTTTTCTGTCTCATAAACATGCAAGGTTTCAGGTACATCTTGCTACTTCTACTTACACTTAGGTCACACTACACATACATGTACAAGCATATATATACACACCCCTCTGGGTTTTCTTCTATTTTCTTACTAGTTCTTGTTCTTGTTTATTTCCTCTTATCTCCATGGGGAAGTGGAACAGAATTCTTCCTCCGTAAGCCATGCGTGTTGTAAGAGGCAACTAAAATGCCAAGAGCAAGGGTCTAGTAACCCCTTCTCCTGTATATATTACTAAATGTGAAGGGAGAAACTTTCAATTACATTTCTTGGGTATTTTAAATCATTACCTATTTCATAAATTTTGGATATTTCCTCATCTATGAACTCAGGACTACAAATTCGTAAAGCTCTCAAAAACATTGATGAGAAAACAGACAGTTTGACTCTATCTTGATGCGAGGAATAATAGTGGACATAGGAACAGTTATTTGTAGGTTTTCTGTAAATTTTAAATTTGAATTCATTATTACCCTTAATAATTAAAACATCTAGAAAAGGCAATGAGTTATTTTCTTCAAACTCAACAGTAAAGTTTATAGAATGGGCTAAGCTATTTAATTTTCCTAGGAAATGGTGTATATCTACATTTTTGGGCATAAGACACAAAATATCATCAACATATCTGAACCATTTAGCTCTATTAGGGAGGATTGTGTTAAGTAACCTTGTTTCAAAAAATTCCATGTATAGGTTACTAAGAACAGGTGAAAGAGGATTTCCCATTCCCTATACATGGAATTTTTTGAAACAAGGTTGCTTAACACAATCCTCCCTAATAGAGCTAAATGGTTCAGATATGTTGATGATATTTTGTGTCTTATGCCCAAAAATGTAGATATACACCATTTCCTAGGAAAATTAAATAGCTTAGCCCATTCTATAAACTTTACTGTTGAGTTTGAAGAAAATAACTCATTGCCTTTTCTAGATGTTTTAATTATTAAGGGTAATAATTAATTCAAATTTAAAATTTACAGAAAACCTACAAATAACTGTTCGTATGTCCACTATTATTCCTCGCATCAAGATAGAGTCAAACTGTCTGTTTTTTCATCAATGTTTTTGAGAGCTTTACGAATTTGTAGTCCTGAGTTCATAGATGAGGAAATATCCAAAATTTATGAAATAGGTAATGATTTAAAATACCCATGAAATGTAATTGATAAATCTTTTAAAGTTGCTAGAAATACTTTTTACAATCCAAAAAGGGACAACCAGTCTTATTCAACTAAAAATATGTTGGTTCTCCCTTACCATGAAAAAATTGGTTGATATGCCTTCTCTTCTTAAGACTTTTAATATTAAAGTTGTATTCAAAAACCTTGATACAGTAAAAAAACTTTTGATAAAGAATTCCCCCCAAAATGGGTGATGGATGTGTCTATAAGATTCCTTGTAAAATTTGCGATAAAGTTTATTACGGTCAAACTGGTAAAAATCTCGAACTAAGATAAAAACAACATAAATATAGCATTAGAACTGGACAAGAGTCCAATGCTCTATTTATTCATGTAAGAGATTTTAACCATCCAATTGATTTTCAAAAAGTTGAGAAAGTAGTATCAAGCAAGTCCATGGTCGACAGGAATATAATTGAATCTTGTTTCATAAAAAGCAGTTTTGACAATAATATGAATATTTCCTTTGGTTTATTTAAATTAGATCCATTTATAATTAATAAAATTTGGGAAGAATTTAATAATACACTGGACAAATAATAATTTTAAAATTTTCTTGGGTAGAATAGTTTGTGGGTGAGTTGTGCAAAGGACCTATCCAAGTTGGGTCTGCACGCGTCAGGTGTTTAACCGTTGTGGGATCTGATAGTGAGGTGCTGGCCAGACCCCTTATATAGCTTCCTTGGATGCTTTACTTTCATAGTTCCTTGATAATGTGAGTAGTCACAAAAGCGCTTGGAATTTCTCTATTCTTTCAGAGTGGTTGTTTTGCATATTCTGAAATCACCTGTTTACTGTGATCTTATTGCATATATATACATATATATATATATATATATTATATATATATATATATATATATATATATATATATATATATATATATATATATATATATATATATATATATATATATATATATTATATATATATATATATATATATTATATATATTATATATATATATATATATATATATATATATATATATATATATATATATATATATATATATATATATATATTATATATATATGTATATATATATATATATATATATATATATATATATATATTATATATTATATATATATACGTGTATTTGCGGCAAAGCGCAAGCAGACCAATACGGTCTACATGGTCTTAACTGTTCCAAAACCAAGGGCTGGCATGCAAGACACAATGAGGTCAACGACATCATTAAGAGAACCCTTGCCACAGCTGGATTCCCAGCCGAGAGGGAGCCCCGATCACTAGCAGCCAACAATACCCACAACCCAACAAATCGCCATGACGAGATCACCATCTATCCTTGGAAGAATAGCAAGCTCTTAGCATGGGACTATACCTGTGTGTCCACACTGGCTGACACCTACATCCATCACAGTGTGGGGCGACAGGGAGGAGCTGCTGACCACAGGGAGGAGTACAAGATCAGCAAGTACAGGGACATAAGCCAACAGTATCAATTTGTCCCAGTGGGTTCAGAGACCTTGGGATCATGGGGAAAAAATGCCACACGTTTCCTTAAAGAATTGGGTTCCAGACTCATCGACACCACCAGGGACCCAAGGGCAGCCACGTTCATGTTCCAGCGCCTCAGCGTAGCCATCCAGAGGGAAAATGCTTGCTGCATACTTGGCTCGCGTCCAGCCTCGAAGGAGCTGGAGGAAATTCATGATCTTTGATACATTGTGCCATTGTATTCACGTTTATGTTTTTCTGTAAATGTATTCTGTTTGTTAATAAATGCTCACATAGAATATAAAATATATAGGGGGTGGTAGGAGAAGAAAATATTCAAACAGCTCTGGGGAGAACCTTGAGTTTTCCCTGAGGTACGTTTATTGTCTTCTCTGAGGATGAGGGTCCCCATTCCAGCCATAGAGGTGGTACTTCCCTATATACATATATATATATATATATATAATATATATATATATATATATATATATATTATATATATATATATATATATATGTAACACTGAGACGGGGTGACCCAAAGATAAGGACAAAAGTTTTTCTTTTTTTACATTCATTTAGTAATGTATACAGGAGAAGGGGTTACTAGCCCCTTGCTCCCGGCATTTTAGTCGCCTCTTACAACACGCATGATCTACGGAGGAAGAATTCTGTTCCACTTCCCAACGGAGATCTCCACATTTATTTATTTTTTTATTTATTTATTTATATTAAGTATAAATATTAGTAGTTATTTCAAAAGATTAATAATTTATGTGGGTGTGTGTACACAGACCCAGAGTACACTGCGAGGCAGGTCATTTACGTCTTGACGGAGGTGTGGGTAAGAATATTACACTCAGGACCCAAGGTGCTGGCGCTGTTGTCATCAATGGTGTGGATGTGGCTAGCTCCCTCACCCTGGTGAGTACCCTTACCTCGGTAATTGATGAGTCCTCTTACACCTGTACCTGTTAAATAACCTTTCTCCCTCTGTCCTTGGTGATCACTTTTCCCCTGGTTTGTCTATTGTATCTGTTTATTTGTCCATGGTGAGTTTTCTTGTTCTGTCTCTTGTGTCTTGTTAGGAAACCTCGATACCTACCTTATTTTTAATGTTTCCAAAGGATTGTTCCCTAGCGAGGCCCTGTCTCTTATATTTGTTTTCCATACCATTTGTTTCAGGAAGTACCTACCTTCTATGTCTGCCTATTAAACCCACAGTTTTGAGAGAAAGCTTCAAACAACGTTTCGGTCCTCCCCAGACAATCATCAAATCACAACTGACTCGATAATGATTTCTCTTCACACTTATGAGTTATAAAATGTTCCTCCTACTTTCCTGTCGCTTTCATTCTCTCTTTTGCCTAACATTTTATACCAACTAACTAAACTCCCTCGTATTTGCGTAGTGCTGATTCCACCATCATGACTGATTTTTATGTACAGAAAAATCTTGGGTGTTATTAGTCTTTTTTAGACTGCATAGTTTGAGCTATTTTGTATTTCTAATGCATTTTTTATTCGATTTATATATATATGCACAGATCACACAGATCCTAAGTGCTCTTAGACAACAAAGAGAGCAAAGTGTTGGCAGCTACTCTCTCTCTCTCTCTCTCTCTCTCTCTCTCTCTCTCTCTCTCTCTCTCTCTCTCTCTCTCTCTCTCTATCTATCTATCTATCTATCTATCTATCCTGATCAGTATCTTGACACCTATGTTTATATCTTGTGTGCAACGGCTGTTTTTTGGTGGCGCTGGTGTTTCCTTGTGTAACCACTCAACAGTAAAATTTAGCTGACGCTGCGTGTGTTCCCAGGTGTCAGCAGTACGACCTCAACTGGAAGGCCTTCACAACACCGACTTGGGGTACCTGGTACGAAATCTGTCAGAAGTGGCCCGCACGGTGGCCTCTCAAACCTGGGTCGCAACCAGCATAATCTCCCTCAATGCCTCCGTCAGCAGTAACACGGTCAGGCTCCGACATTCAGTGCAACCACTTCGAAGATTTCACGGCCTCCTTGATATGCAGGATCATCTTGAGATAAGAAATGCATTAGGAGTCGAGACCATAAAGAGAATGGGAGTTTACGTGATCCTGATTATGTGTACTCACCTGTATGGTGTGTGTGTGTGAGTGTGTGTGTGTGTGTGTGTGTGTGTGTGTGTGTGTGTGTGTGTGTGTGTGTGTGTGTGTGTGTGTGTGTGTGTGTGTGTGTGTGTGTGTGTGTTTTAGAGTTCGTTTTTTAAGTAGGCAGGCGTTGTTCTAGCAATATCCCTGAAATCCTTGAAATAACATAAGATTCTATTTTGACAGGACAGAGACCGAGCAGCTATTAGATGACGGAGAATTGAGCCTTCACTATTCAGGGCATTGATTAACTTATACAGGTTTAGCACTTCATAACATGCACTCAAACAAATTTAACTGAGACTCTGAACGTTCTTCATTTATAACAAACTTTAGAGCTGATTATATTATGGAGAAATTAGCATACGTAATTTGCATACTCGAAGTTGCTCAGCAGATCCATACTGGGAATTACGTCTCTCACATTGTGTGTTTAAAATTGAATAAATTTTGGGGGAATTTTTTCTGTTAGAAACAAATTTTTTTTTTTTTTTAGTGCAATGTAAATGTTCTATTAATTTGATGATTTTTTTTGTGTTATGCTAAAGTTTTGATTTATTGGCATTTTTGGGTTCAAAATGGCGTAATAATATTCGCTTTGTTTTCTTATAAATACTCTGGTAGCAGATGTAGTTTACGCCACACCATTATCATCCCATTACCAGCAATACTTTAACCATCATCACCCCTTCTTCACTCCCACGTCTCTAACCTCCATCCATTACCCACACTAACCACCATCACTCCTTCATCACCACTACACCACCCACACATCTCCACTAACCACCATCACTCCTCCATCACCACTACACCACCCACACATCTCCACTAACCACCATCACTCCTTCACCACTACACCCACACATCTCCACTAACCACCATCACTCCTTCACCACTACACCACCCACACATCTCCACTAACCACCATCACTCCTCCTTCACCCCTACACCACCCACACATCCACATCTTCCACAGCACGCCGTGACGACCCTGCGCAGCGACGTGACCACTGTCAGAACCAGCCTGCGGGAGCGCCTAGATCCTCTGGTGACCAACGTGTCTCGTCTAAGTCAACAAGTGTCCCTCATCACTCCTGACGGAGGACAGCGGCTGCAGCAACTCAACGACGTCATCGCCAGACTCCAGCAGAATGTATGTTGGTGTGCTTCTTGCAAGCGACAGTCACAGTCATTTTGGAAATTTGCCGGGAAACTTGAAATACTGTTTATTTATGAATGAGTGGAATGAAAGAGAGAGAGAGAGAGACAAGAAGAAAACCAAGTATAATCATATAAAAAGAATATTTTAGAGTTGGTTTAATATTCGAAGCTGAATTAAAGTGAAGCTTAAGCTGTATCTTCTGATATTCACATAAATAAAATATATAGTTTACAGAGTACACATAAGATTCTGCGAAATCTCCAGTCACCTCCAGCATCAAGAGGGTTCCTTGTTAATGGGCTCTTGACCCAAGGATCTCTCTCGTTCCTTGGATCAACCCCATCACGTCCCTTTCCATAGATGCTGTATTACCCCTATTAATATAATAACAATAAAAGTTTCCTGACGGTAAACTTGCGCTCCAGACGACTCGGAACCAGGAGGATCTTCGCCGCCTGAGGGATCTCACAATTCCACAAATCCAGCAGAGGATCGCTCAACTTCAGGAAGGGATGGTCAGCCTGCCGGAGCTCCAGAATAGGATAGAGGCGCTGGAGATTCATTCCAACGCTACCAGCAGTAGCTCAGGGGACATCAGGAACACCGGCAGAGTCATGCGGGAAATTCGCAGACTGACAGTCAGGGTGAGTGCTGGTTTTGCCTTGCGGTTGGTACTGGCTATACCTAACCTAAATTCACCTGATCTTACATCACTTGTCCGAACTTACAGTTTACCTCCTTTTTCTTTGCCCACTCGTGAGTTGGTGAAGATCCAGGACTGACCGTAAAGTGACATACTGTCTCTGTATACAAAAAAAAAAAAAATTCCATTACTTATGACATGCGGAATATGTCCGCATGTCATAAGATTGATTTAAATTCCTGAGGTCTCCCGTTTAGGCGATTAAACTTCCTGAGGCACCTAAATTACTGGGAAATGTTGAAGTCCCTTGATTTGAATTCCCTGGAGTGCAGACGAGTGAGATACATGATAATATACACTTGGAAAATCTTAGAAGGATTGGTACTGTTAACTGGAGCGTTAACAGATAGTTGATCTGTCATAAAAAAAAATCTCTACTGTGTACGGAATAGGCCATTCTGAGAAATTGTAATTCTCAAGTAATAGTAACTCCAAACCTGCTGGAATAAAACCTTTGAAGCTGCTGTAAGTTCTACGATGATTGACGATAATCCTCAGTGTCTTGCCGGTCTCCCAGTTCACGCTGCGTGCTGGAATATGACAGGAAAACATAACTTGCTACTGTTCCCACTGCGTAACTACCATACAGAATAAGGCAGCAGCATAACATTGTCGATGTATTGAATTTTGTTGAATTAAAAACAGAAACCCTCTCTGTCCTTACCCAATAACCTATTTTTGCTACACTTTTCTCCTTAAAAACGCCCTTCGTTTCGTAATGTGTCGTCTTCAATATCTCTTGTCCATAATCTCTTCTCATTTTTTAAAACAACTCTTCATCTCTCATAAACTAGTTCCAATTCCCGTTCATAACCCTTCATAAAAATCACAGCTTGATTAACTGCATGATGATGACCCAGAAGGGACTGATAACGCCGTTTAGTTACTGTTATCCCCGAGGGAGTTAGCTACGAATATTTCCGGTCCCGGTATAATATTGACTTCTGTTATTTCTCTCCACACTCATCCAGTCATCTCTTAATTATTGGCCGCAAGAACTGGGATTTTTCTGCTTAAGGTCAACGTGCTGAAGGCTCGGCTGGAGGCGGACGAGTGTGAAAACAACCCATGCCAACATGGTGGGACATGCATCGACGGCTACCTCCAGTATAAATGTCTGTGTCCCAAGGGTTGGCAGGGCGATAACTGCGCTGAAGACTTTAACGAATGCTATGAATTCTTCGGCACAGATATAGGCTGCCAGGTAAGGCGTTTGGTTGCTATGAATTCTTTTGCACAATCAGCGAAGAGCTCTTCTTTTCCTTGGATAAAACCTGATTACCTTGGAATCTCCAGGAGCTATATGACTCTTACAGGTTTAACTCTTCCCCATGGAAATAATATTAACAACGGATAAAATTAAGCTGTCAGATAAATGGATTTAGCTGTTATATAAGACAGTAGGAGTATTGTTTCTATTGTCTGCTGGCATTATTTATATATCCCTTAATATATAAGACTTGAATGCTTATAGTGGTTTTCCTTTGCCTTCAGAACGGTGCTACATGTCAAAACACCGACGGCGGATACAGGTGTCTGTGTCAGTCTGGATTCTACGGTATCCACTGTCATCTGAAAAGTGACAACTGTACCTCATCTACTGGTACTGCATTGTGTGGCGTTCATGGAATCTGTATTCCTTCTCCAAGAGGTCGATTCCCGTACTCCTGCATTTGTGACGAGGTGAGCTCACTGGCATTGTTGTGGGGGAAGGTTAGCATTGGAATCTCGTGGGGCTGACTGGCATTCGCCTGTTAGTTGATGTGCTGGAAGATCACTGCATCGTAACATTCTCTGAGAAATGTAATATTTTATTTATTTATTTATTTATTTTTGCTTTTTCAATGAACTTATGAAAATGACTGTGAAGTTTCATATTTCTTTG
This sequence comes from Cherax quadricarinatus, assembly GCF_026875155.1. NCBI lineage: Eukaryota > Metazoa > Arthropoda > Malacostraca > Decapoda > Parastacidae > Cherax > Cherax quadricarinatus. The sequence goes on from NC_069444.1 coordinate 17,647,246, forward strand.
CTCTTTTAGCGGTGTCTGACGACCTTAATGTTGCTCTAATACTCTCTTAAAAGTGATTGAAACCTTTCGCAGTGCAATGCAGTCTGTGTTTATGTATGTATATATATATATATATATATATATATATATATATAATATATATATATATATATATATATATAATATATTAAAATATATATATATATAATATATATATATATATATATATATATATATATATATATATATATATATATATATATATATATATATATATATATATATATATATATATATATATATATATATATATATATATATATATATATATATATGAAAGGTAGGGGGTGTGTGGACCAGGTGTTTACAGTGAAACATATAAGTGAACAGTATTTAGATAAGGCTAAAGAGGTCTTTGTGGCATTTATGGATTTGGAAAACGCGTATGACAGGGTGGATAGGGGGGCAATGTGGCAGATGTTGCAGGTGTATGGTGTAGGAGGTAGGTTACTGAAAGCAGTGAAGAGTTTTTACGAGGATAGTGAGGCTCAAGTTAGAGTTCATAGGAAAGAGGGAAATTATTTCCCAGTAAAAGTAGGCCTTAGACAGGGATGTGTGATGTCGCCGTGGTTGTTTAATATATTTATAGATGGGGTTGTAAGAGAAGTAAATGCGAGGGTCTTGGCAAGAGGCGTGGAATTAAAAGATAAAGAATCACACATAAAGTGAGAGTTGTCACAGTTGCTCTTTGCTGATGACACTGTGCTCTTGGGAGATTCTGAAGAGAAGTTGCAGAGATTTGTGGATGAATTTGGTAGGGTGTGCAAAAGAAGAAAATTAAAAGTGAATACAGGAAAGAGTAAGGTTATGAGGATAACAAAAATATTAGGTGATGAAAGATTGGATATCAGATTGGAGGGAGAGAGTATGGAGGAAGTGAATGTATTCAGATATTTGGGAGTGGACGTGTCAGCGGATGGGTCTATGAAGGATGAGGTGAATCATAGAATTGATGAGGGGAAAAGGGTGAGTGGTGCACTTAGGAGTCTGTGGAGACAAAGAACTTTGTCCTTGGAGGCAAAGAGGGGAATGTATGAGAGTATAGTTTTACCAACACTCTTATATGGGTGTGAAGCATGGGTGATGAATGTTGCAGCGAGGAGAAGGCTGGAGGCAGTGGAGATGTCATGTCTGAGGGCAATGTGTGGTGTGAATATAATGCAGAGAATTTGTAGTTTGGAAGTTAGGAGGAGGTGCGGGATTACCAAAACTGTTGTCCAGAGGGCTGAGGAAGGGTTGTTGAGGTGGTTCGGACATATAGAGAGAATGGAGCGAAACAGAATGACTTCAAGAGTGTATCAGTCTGTAGTGGAAGGAAGGCGGGGTAGGGGTCGGCCTAGGAAAGGTTGGAGGGAGGGGGTAAAGGAGGTTTTGTGTGCGAGGGGCTTGGACTTCCAGCAGGCGTGCGTGAGCGTGTTTGATAGGAGTGAATGGAGACAAATGGTTTTTAATACTTGACGTGCTGTTGGAGTGTGAGCAAAGTAACATTTATGAAGGGTTCAGGGAAACCGGCAGGCCGGACTTGAGTCCTGGAGATGGGAAGTACAGTGCCTGCACTCTGAAGGAGGGGTGTTAATGTTGCAGTTTAAAAACTGTAGTGTAAAGCACCCTTCTGGCAAAACAGTGATGGAGTGAATGATGGTGAAAGTTTTTCTTTTTCGGGCCACCCTGCCTTGGTGGGAATCGGCCAGTGTGATAATAAAAAAAAAAAATAAATATATATATATATATATATATATATATATATATATAATATATATATTATATATATATATATAATATATATATATATATAAATATTTATTTATTTATTTATTTTTTTCAACAAGTCGGCCGTCTCCCACCGCGTGCAGGGTGACCCAAAAAAGAAAGAAAATCCCCAAAATGAAAATACTTTATCATCATCAACACTCCACCACAACTCACAATTCCAAACTGCTTTTAGCAGAGGTGCTTCAGAATACAACATTTAGACATATACGTATAAAGATACACACATATCCCTCCAAACTTGCAATACCCAAAACCCCTCCTTTAAAGTGCAGGCATTGTACTTCCCATTTCCAGGACTCAAGTCCGACTATATAAAATCACGTTTCCTGAACCCTCACTAAATTACCTGCCACACTCCAACAGATCGCCAAGTCCCAAGTATCATTCGTCTCATTCCAACCCTTCAACAACACGCTCTGCCATCCTTGCTGGAAGTCCAATCCCTTGCCACAAACTTCCTTTACCACCTCTTTCCAACCCTTCCGAGACGACCCCTCAATTTTACCCTCCCTTCTTCCCTAATTTCAATCGCTTTCCATTCATTTGACACCTGATCCATTCTCTCTAAATGACCAAACCACCTCACAACCCTCTTCTGCCCTCTACCTAATGCTTTCAACTCCATCAACCTTCTCCTATATTCACACACTCTCGCATTTTTCCGCATAATATTTACTTACCCACATATGCCCTTAGACAGGACATCTCCACTGCCTCCACCCTTCCTCCTGCTGCATTTACCACCCACTTCAACATCCATATAAGATTGTGTAACATTCACTATTCATCTTCCTCATTCCCTTCTTTTCCTTAGATAACTTTTTTGACTCCACATATACCTCAACGCAGACTTCCTTTTTTCCTTCATCAATTCTACCTTTACACACATTCTCAAACTCATCCACTAACCTTTGCAATTTTTCTTTAGAATCTCCCATAAGCACAGTATCATCAGCAAAAAGTGACTGTGTCAATTCATTTTAATTTGATTCCCCATAATTTAATCCCACCCCTCTCCCGAACACCCTAGCATTTACTTCTTTTACAACCCCATCTATAAATATATTAAACAACCATGGTGACATTACACATCCCTGTCTAAGACCTACTTTTACGGGAAGTATTCTCCCTCTCTTCTACACACCCTAACCTGAGCCTCACTATCCTCATAAAAGCTCTTTACAGCATTTAGTAACTTACCACCTATTCCATATACTTGCAACATCTGCCACATTGCTACCCTATCCACTCTATCATATGCCTTTTTAATCCTAATGCAATAAAAACTTCCCTACCTTTATCTAAATACTGTTTACATATATGCTTCAATGTATAATATATTTTATATATATATATATATATATATATTTTATATAAAATATATTATATATAAATATATAAATAAAATAATTTATATTGTAGGATTTAAGTTTCAAAGATGTATAGAATATTCCCTACATCCATAGTGAACTTCTGACAGTTGCTTTCAATAATTCTTTATAATTATTTCTATTCCTTTTCATTATCTTCCTACCTCCTCCCATGGGAGACTTAAGTCTCGAGACACTCCCCAGATAGGGAGCCAAGGCCGGGTCACCACTACTTGGAAAAGACCCGGGCCGGGAGAGTACCGGCGAATAAAAAAAAAAAAAAAAAAAAAACTATCTTCCTTCATTCTCCTTCCTCAGGGCTGGAAACCAGGAGTGGACACCCCAGCGTGTGTTGACGTGGACGAGTGCACCGCCAGTCACCCTCGCTGCTCCTCAGATCCTCCTGTCCAGTGTGTCAACTTTCCTGGCGGCTTCGTTTGTGGACATTGTCCGCAAGGTCCGTACCGTACCCGGCCACCCCAGTCGTGTACCCGAGGACCCATAGCATACCAGAGAGTCCGTACAGTACCCGAAAGTTTGCAACGGAACAGAGACGTGTATGACGTTCAAAAAATCTTTTTTTTTTTAGGGCGTTGTATAATCCCAACGCAAAAAAAAAAATTGACTAAATTTATGCAAATTTTCGATACGTCAGTATTATTTTTTGCAAAAAAAAAAAAAAAAAAAAAAAAAAGAGAGATGATTCAACATAATTTAAAATAGAACAACATATCAAACCTACTTAAGAATTTAGATAAATTTAGTTAACTGTTTTTCATAGAGAGAATAAGGAAAGAACTTCATTTGACTGTGTGTAGTTACCTGACCAATATGATTTTTTCCCCGATTACAGCGAAATTATATTTAACATACTATTGCTGTTTTCAAACCTGGTTTTGAATTCCTGCATTAGTATATTATTAAGACATGAATTGTGTGAATTATATTAAAGTGAATTACATTAGAAAGCGAGTGATGATCTCCAGATGTTATTTGGATAAGAATATATATATTTATTTGGGTCATAATTTTTTTATGTAATTCGATTTTATTAAAATTTTAAACGTCTTGAAAACTGACCAAGGAAATGAAGAAGTGTTTTCTGATGCATTTCAGGGAGAGATGCGTGCAGTATATTCCAGTATCACACTGACTGGGGGGCCTCAGTGTGACTCCAGACTATACAGTCCTCGTCTTTGACTCTGTCTCCGTGTCACGTACTCTCAGCTCTTTACATGTATTCTGATTTAGGTGAATTACATGCAAGTAGCGGAATTAAGGCGACCGTTTTATCACGTATGTCAATGTGTGACGTGTCAAGGCAGGACGTCAAGAAATATATTATTACTAGCGCCGTTAATATATCTGTTGTTTGACAGGTTACACAGGTAACGGGTTCGTGTGTCGGGACATAGATGAGTGTCTTAACGGAAACAACGGAGGATGCTCTCCCTACAGTGTCTGCTACAACACACTCGTGAGTGGAATATAAGTGGTTCGGAAGACCTGCGAGTTGATGGATGAAAGACACTTATGCAACACTTATGCAACACTTGTGCAACACTTGTGCAACACTTGAGTGCTACATAAGTGCCTCACTCAATCTACTCGTGTGTTAGTGGAAGAGTTAGTCATCTTAGAAGTGATATTCTATTGCATAGAATATTTTTGGAAGGAGGACGGAGAAGAGAGAGAAGAGAGAGAGAGGGAGAGAGAGGGGGGAGGAGAGAGAGAGGAGAGAGAGAGAGAAAAGAGAGAGGAGAGAGAGAGAGAGAGAGAGAGAGAGAGAGAGAGAGAGAGAGAGAGAGAACAGGAGTAAATATTCTAATGAATGAAAAAAAATACATCTGAATTCTTTTATTGACTGAATTCATTTTACTCCTTTAACCATATTTATTTTATTTTTAGTGAAAATTGCCGATAAAATAGCATAAAAAAAGAACATTGCGGAAAAGTAATCAACATTCTTAAGATCACAAGCTTTTGTTTTACTTGACGGGAAGCATTAAACCCGTGTGGGTCATACAGAGCGATCCGTGACGGAAGGTTCGATCCTTCGTCTCCTGTTCCACACTTGATCCTGTTGCGCCTCCCGCAGGGTGGTCGGCGCTGCGGTCCGTGTGCGGCAGGTTACACTGGTGATGGTGTCACCTGTGTCCCTGCTCCCTCACCCTGCCAGAGATCACCCTGTCACTACCTAGCTCGCTGCTTCGACGATCCAAGTGAGTCTAAGTTGGTCAGAATCAAGTTGTATCAAGTGAAAGTTCCAAAAAATTATTATTATTATTATTATTATTATTATTTTATTATTATTATTTATTATTATTATTTATTATTATTATTATTTATTATTATTACTGTAATTATTATTATTATTATTATTATTATTATTATTATTATTATTATTACTGTAATTATTATTATTACTATTATTATTATTATTATTATTATTATTATTATTATTATTATTACTGTAATTATTATTATTATTATTATTATTATTATTATTACTGTAATTATTATTATTATTATTATTATTATTATTAGTATTAGTAGTAGTAGTAGTATTGTAATTATTTTTATTATTGTAATTATTATTATAATTATTATTTTTATTATCATTTTTATTATTATTGTTGTTGTTGCTATTTTTGTATTCATGGGTAAGCCCGTAGGGGTCATAAAACGCCATGGGAACATGGGTGGGTACGTTTGGATAGTTCCAGCTCTTGGGACCGAGAGTTGTTCACCCCCCCCGCCCCCCTCGAAGAGTTTTTATGTAGCCAGGGTAGTGTGAGGTGGCAGCGCAATACTGATGTATCCAATTTTATTAATACAAAAAAGATGTGTATACTGTAATGTGACGACGTTTTGGTTTTGCATAATTTTTCCTGAATAATCTGAAATGTTGGCCAATTTCCACTTCCACTTAGCGGGTTTGTTGTGAGTAGGTTCTTAAAAAATGTTTAGAGAAACGTCGTATCTCTGATCGTTAAAGCTCAGGCACCGGGCGAAATGTTTTTATTTCTTCATTGTCAAGTGACAGCGATCTTACGTTCATGTGAACGAAGGTGAAAGTCCCCGTAAAAGAGACATGAGCGGTGTTTTTACCATGTACACAAATCTCTGGAGCCAAAACAATCTTGTGAGAAATTCGATACTAAAGAATAGTCAACCTGAGGTAATTTGGCACAAGCTAACTCCTAATTCTCTTTCATAAAATCTGATACTCACCTTCTGTTTCTTCAGGAATATCATCGACTTATGTCCAGTGTGTATGCCCGCCCGGGTACCAAGGGTCAGGCTTCGGCAACCATGGGTGTGTGCCCACCTCCACGCCCTCGGGTGGCGGGGGTGGCCAGGTGCAACCAACTACCAACTGGTGTGCCAATCAACCATGTTTAAACGGAGGCTCTTGTACACAGACTCCATATAGCTACACTTGTATCTGCCAGCCGGGTTACACAGGTGAGGCCCTTGTGGTGTTGTACCTACACCTGCATCTGCCAGCCGGGTTACACAGGTGAGGCCTTTGTGGTGTTGTACCTACACCTGCATCTGCCAGCCGGGTTACACAGGTGAGGCCTTTGTGGTGTTGTACCTACACCTGCATCTGCCAGCCGGGTTACACAGGTGAGGCCCTTGTGGTGTTGTACCTACACCTGCATTTGCCAGCCGGGTTACACAGGTGAGGCCTCTTGTGGTGTTGTACCTACACCTGCAATCTGCCAGCCGGGTTACACAGGTGAGGCCTTTGTGGTGTTGTACCTACATATGCATCTGCCAGCCGGGTTATACAGGTGAGGCCTTTGTGGTGTTGTACCTACACCTGCATCTGCCAGCCGGGTTGCACAGGTGAGGCCTTTGTGGTGTTGTACCTACACCTGCATCTGCCAGCCGGGTTACACAGGTGAGGCCTTTGTGGTGTTGTACCTACACCTGCATCTGCCAGCGGGTTGCTACAGGTGAGGCCTTTGTGGTGTTTGTACCTACTCTGCATCTGCCAGCCGGGTTTACAAGGTGAGGCCTTTGTGTGGTTGTACCTACACCTGCATCTGCCAGCCGGGTTACATAGGTGAGGCCTTTGTGGCGTTGTTTCGTTGACTCTGACACCGTGATGAGCGGGTGTCACCTGGAGAATCTGAAGAACAACGTCACCAACAAGAAAAAACTGATTAAATTTATGCAAACTGTGACCTAGGTTAAGTGAATTAACCTGTTTTGCATAAGGTAAGCTTTAACAAAGTTATAATTGGTTGCTAGGTTAACTTTTCTTGTAAATTTGAATTATGAAACGTTGGTATAAATTTTGTTAAATAAATCCCTTATTGCAATGCCTCTTCAAGAGACCAGTTAGTCTGTTAAGTATGAAATCTAGCGACTACAAGTGGGCCATTGAAACTGTAAGTCAACCGGACACTGACAGTCGAAAATAATTTGCTCTCATAATATCAATTAACGCAAACTCTCAGCTCGTATATTCTGAGAGAGTCACACACCATGAGGTATATACAATATACTCTGAGAGATTCACACATCTTGGGGTATATACAATCAAAGAGCCACACTTATTATAGTATATTGTCTTTGCACTCTGGAAAACTAAGTTGAATTTTGTGTTGTGCAACAGGTCGTAACTGCGAGGTCGATGTTGACGAATGTAGCAGCAGTCCGTGTCAGAACGGTGGCACTTGCACCCAGGGTGTCAACTCTTTCACCTGTCAATGCCGTGCCACACACACAGGTGACAGGTGTCAAACGGAGAATCAACGTAAGTCGTAGCGATGAGGCTGTTGCTTCTTCTTCTTCTTCTTCTTCTTCTTCTTCTTCTTCTTCTTCTTCTTCTTCTTCTTCTTCTTCTTCTTCTTCTTCTTCTTCTTCTTCTTCGCGACCAACATTTTATATTAACAGATTCTCAGACTTCCTCCACAAAATAGGAAAAAAAAGTCTACGGTTTTTTTTAATAGAAGAATAGGCCTAAAATTTCAGGATAAAAGTATACATTACATGCAACTTTGGACACGATGACTGATTTCTCCATCGATTTTTTGGGGGGTAGGGGGCTCTCCCTGGACTTATTATGTGCCGCTGTAATTTTGTTTATCTGCCGCCCGTAGAAAAAAACTATAAAAATATCCTATTTTTTAAACGGCCGTCAAAAGCCTTTTCCGTTTACTCTATGTCTTCTCTTTCCATATATTTCAAATATCTTCAGTCCACAGTGTTATCATTTATATCATGTTTTTTCTATAGTAAATACAGACTTGAAAAGTAAATTACCGGAGTCCTTCTTGAATCTGATTACACAAATAGAAAATACTTTCGTGTATTACAAATGGATAGAATGTATCAGTTTCCCTTTTTTTATTTCCGACTCAATAGATTTCTACATTTTTTTTTATTAAATCTGTGTATCTGTAACATTTTGATACCAGCACTGTCCAGAAAGTTAGGACGTATGCTACACCTACATCAACTGCTTAGAGGTTTTTACATAGTGATTTCTTACAGAGTGTGGTGGCCGTATAAGGGGAACTGGAGGCCAGGTAACGTATCCAGAGGTGTGGGGTACACAATACAATCACAATATCAGCTGTGCCTGGGTCTTCGCAGTCCCGCGAGGCAAAGTTATCAACGTCACCTTCCACAGCTTCCACTTGGAGGGAGGCTCCTGCAGATATGACTGGATGCAGGTGAGGTATCGCTCGTGTTTAAAACTCTTTGTGTGTGTGTGTGGTGTGTGTGTGTGTGTGTGTGTGTGTGTGTGTGTGTGTGTGTGTGTGTGTGTGTTGATTTTGAAACACCATAATCTTCTATAATTGTAAAATTCTGATCCACATGTAAGCAATGGGAGAGTAAATGTGTATACACAAGAGGTGTGTATCTCTCAGTGTATATATTCTGAGAGTTTACCTGAGTCTCTATTTTAACGACTGAAGTACTATCCTTGTCTGGTGGTGGTGTGCAGGTGACATTCTTCCTTAATTATCCTCGTGTAGCAGAACTTTAAACCTGATAAACCAGTGAGTGAGAACTGCTCTTTGTTAATGGCTGAAAATACAGTATATGTATCTTCAGTGGGGAAACTATGATATACGAAAACCTAAGAAATTGTAATCTCTACAAGTTTATGTTTGCTGAAGTTGTCACAGTAACAGAACATTCGAGACATCAGCGTCAAACGCACCTTCACCAAATGATGCTCCCTAGTTCGTCATGGCCAAAGCTTGTGTTGTTTCTCTTAGATCCATGATGGGCCAGGAAGCAACTCCCACATGATCGGTCGGTACTGTGGCAGCCGTCTTCCTGGCAACAATGGCACCATCATCAGCACCCACAACCAACTTTACCTGTGGTTCCGTAGTGACCACTCTCAGGCTGGCTACGGCTTCAACTTCACCTGGAACGCTACAGATCCAGGTGAGTGGGCACTCATTGTGCATGAGTTCATGCACAATTTATTTAATTTTGGGGGGTCACTGGATCATGTAGAGATCATGCAGCGCCTTGAGAATAAAACCACTAATATCAAGGAGTCCACCTGACGGATCCGTGAGCATGTCTCCCCTGACCTTCCGCTCTTCCAGTGAAGTGCATTTCATCTCCTTTGAGATGAATTCCACCTGTCCTTCACTCACTCTGTATGCAGTAAAAAATAAATACTCTCGGAAGCAAACTGAGGTCCTGTTCAGCAGTGTCCTGAGGATGTAGTCAATATAGCGCCAAAATATACTGTACTTTCTCGTTTTTATTCCAAGTGCGTTCATTTGTGCCCATGATCAGTGTTTATAATAAAAATATATTTCAATTCTATCATGCATCTCTCACTGTATTACATGTTCTTTTTATTAAATTATCGAATACGCGAGGCTATTGAAAATTGCATGTAACAAGTATGTAAGGAGATACACTCCTCCCGGTGTATATACACTAGGAGATACACACCTCTCGATGTATATACACGAGAGATACACACCTCTCAGTGAATATAAACTTCCACTGCACTTGCTAACTTTGCTTTTCGTCTCTCTCCCCAGTGTGTGGGGAAGAAATTCATGGGCTGGAGTACGGCTCCATCAACTCCCCAGGGTACCCTGGCCGCTACCCCACCGACCGCGACTGCTACTGGAGCGTGCAAGTGCAGCCTGGCAAGAGAATCAAGTTCCACTTCGCAACCCTGCAGATCGAACACCACCCCAACTGTAGTTACGACTTCCTTGAGGTGAGTTACTACCTTCCACGCTCTTCGTGGGGCTTTTGCAGATCAAATACCCAAAATGCCTTGACTTCGAGGTGAATTGCTCTTTGTAGATCTTCAGCAGATCGATGCCCACTCCAACTTTTGCATCCCTGAGGCGAGTTGAGAAGAATATAAATCACAATACTGTGGTTGGAACAATTAATAACTGAGACAAAATTTTGGGAGGAAATGTTGAGTGACGTTTCGGTTCATCCTGGACCATTATCAAGTGATATCTGTGATTTCATGACGGTCCAGGATGGACCGGAACGTCATCTGAAGCTTTCCCTCCAAACTGTGGGCTTGTTGTGAATTGAAGTGAGCTGCTGTCTACCATGTTATGCCAGTCACTTTCAAACAGTTACACCAGTCACTCCCACAGTTATACCAGTCACTCCCACACAGCAACATTTGCCAGTCCCACACAGTTACACCAGTCACTCCCACATACAAAACCTACCTCAGTTACCCTTAACTTTTGTTCTACCTTCCCTGCATGATTCAGATCCGAGACGGCCTCACGGAGGATGGACATAGTCTAGGCAAGTACTGTTTCAGCCAGGCACCAGCGCCTGTCACCACTTCAGGAGCTGAAGCTCTCGTTCACTTCCACTCCGACTCCTCACTAAGCGACACCGGCTTCCACATCTCCTTCAGCGCTGAACCTGGTAAGATTTTTAGATTTTGTAGCCGGTGGCGCTAGTTTATCGTGCACCTTATATCCAGTACCTGACCAGCCCCTGGTTGCGGCTCGTACGTTGGACTGCATGTGGGCAGCAGTGACAGCGTGGTTGATCAGGCCGTGATCTAAGAGGAGACCTGGTAATGGACCGGGCCACAGGGAAGCTGATCCCCGGAGGACGCTCTAGGTAGACTCTAGATAGGCGGTCAGTCATCCTGTGACGATAGCGTAAGAGAATATGGATATACAAAAGGGCTACGAACTAGGCCCCAAAAGGTTAACAAAATCACATCCGAATATGTGTTTACAATTTGTTTCATCTTTTACAAGCAAATTTAGAACGTTTGCTCTAAATGGCTGGTATCTGGCATCTTACAGTTAAAAAGATACCTTCATGCATAAAATAGGTTATCATACTATCTTGCAAATTTATTTTTCACTGAAAATGTGATGCACTGTTCCTAGGCATGCCAGGATGCGGAGGCCTCCTGACCAGCGACATGGCTCAATTCTCAGCGCCGACTATCGAGGACGCCTACCACCACAACCTTCACTGTGAGTGGCTGATTCGCGTGCCTCCCCAAGAGACGATTCAGCTCAACTTCAGCGACTTCCACTTGGAGCGTCATCATTCCTGCCGCTACGACTATGTTTCTGTGAGTGACTCACGAAATCGTAATAACAAGATTGCAAGCAAACCACTGTATGGGTGGGTTTTGAACCGAGTGGGTTACTGGCTTAGAGTTTCCCGACTCACTCGCCGTGGGTTCTAACCCTATTCGTACCGTGGTTTGTTTGTGAGTCTTCCGAATTATCTATGTAAAAGTCATGCAACTCACGGGATAGCTCCCATGCCTTTGATCAGGACATCCGCCTTGATGGAAATATATTTGGTAGGGATGAGGTGCGTCCTGTCATTGTTACATCACATCTCAAAGAGATGGTGGTTATTCGTGAAATCTTGATGACAAAGCTAAGAGTGGACAGGATAACACCCGTGGCTAGGCAATTTTAAAATTTATTTCTAAGATTTAGTGTGCGTAGTTACGGGCTGTCAAAAGCACTTGTCGGTAAACATATGTCCTGTGGGATTGTGTCTTGTGCAATAGTAGTAGTAATAGTAGTACTAGTAGTATTAGTAGTAGTTACTATCTGTCAAAGGCACTTGTTGATAAACACCTGGCCTTTTTTTGTTTGTTTGTTTGTGCATGTGTGTCTCCTCCATATTCCTTCTAAATCCTTCTTGTAACTATCCAACACAGATACATGATGGAGGCAGCGCAGACAGCCCCCTTATAAGCAAGACATGTGGCGTCAACGCCCCGCTGCCCGTCCACTCCTCAGGAAACCAACTCTTCGTGATCTTTCACTCTGACTACTCCATCAGCGGGCGGGGCTTCACCGCCACCTACCAAGTAGGTGAGGCTTCCACGATTTTGTTTTTAGTACATAGAATTTTATACGTCAGCGGTACACTGCAAGTCTACTCTGTCTGTATGAAAGGGTAGTAGGCACGGAAGCTTGCTATGCTTCCTGGTTATGGACCGAGCCACGGGGGCGTTGACCCCCGGAACATCCTCTTGGACCATCCTCCTGGTATATTCCATCACAGAGAATGAGTTTCATACATGGTACTGAAATAGGAGACTTCAGTAGGGCAATGAGGATACCGTCAAGTATTCCACTGATGTTTCGGTAGCTACCGGAACTGCAAAGGTTTCGTTTCAGCAAAGCTGTAGTTTCTGTTACATAACAAATTATTAATCAAAGGGAGAGGTGGTGTCTTGATGCAGATGAAGGGCTCTTGATGATAGGAATTGGAGTTACCTTCCCATAACAGTACTCCTGCACCATGAAAGTGCGTACATGTTTAGTCGAGGATGCACTTACGCATTATCTTAATTCTACTGGAAAACTTTAAAAAGAGCTTAGGTAGAAAAGCAGGACTTAGCTACTAATTTATCAGGCTTGTGACCTTTAGGCTTTCAGTCTTGCAACCGTTAAGCGTAAGATCGTCTGTCTCAAGATCTTTCACCAATACTAATGGCCAATTAACCTTTATATTTATCCTGACACACAGAGTGTGGAGGTGAGATAAGTGGCAGTACAGGAGTAATCAGGTCGCCATACCACCCACGTCCTTATCCTCACAACCGGGAGTGTTTGTACAGTATCAGTTCGCCTCCGAGAACAGCCATAATACTCAACTTTACTGATTTTGACATTGAAGAATCATATTTCTTGCAACGTTGTGTGTACGACTACGTTGAGGTGAGTCCCCACGACTTGGTCGCGAACTCATTTTTTTTTTTTTTTTGACAGCGTAGCTTATGCTTCATGAAAGCCTTCCTCCAGAAGTCTTTAAAAGCCATAAGATGCTGAAAAAAAGATCATAGGAATCGTTTTTAAAAACAAATGATTTTCATTGTATATGTGAAAATTTCTTAATCTGTCGAGGTCACTGTTCAATGTAAGAGTGAAATCAGAGAGTGATTGGAAAGAAAAATATTTATAACGTTCTGCATATTATCGTGCTATACATGTACAATACACTATATTATATGACTCACGATATCTTACTAATACTATTGTAAACAAATCAGAAAATGGGTGGGGTTTCAACCCATGGCGAGTCCCAGGATTCACTTGCCTTGGGTTCAAAACCCCACCTGTTCCGAGACTTGATTCACTGTAATATTTCCTTTCTTGTCGGCGCAAGATTCGTGACGGCAGAAGGGCTTCATCTCCTTTGTTGGGCAAGTACTGCGGCCCAGAGACCCGCAGGCCGGATCCGATCCGTTCACAACTGAACCACATGTGGCTCAAGTTCGTTACTGATGCCAGCGTCGCCAACCGCGGCTTCGTGGCCAACTTCACCACCATTGATATCAGTGAGTCTTGGTGCTACGAGTGACGTCTCTATCGCGGTATTTTGTCCATTTTTGTGTGTGTTTGACTCTTTTTATAGAGACTGTACAAGTATGTATTTAGAACAATACACATCGTGTATTGTTCTAAATACATACTTGTATTACATACTTGTATTGTAATACATACTTCTCTCTCCTATGTCAGGGTTATTTGTGTATTGCTCCGGTCACAGTAATGTTTACGTATTAAAACTCTGCTAATGTTGCAGTCCCTTATATTCGTGATTTAAAATGTAATATTTAAAACTTCATTAAAAAAATAATGTCAGTATTTAAGTTTCTAGGCATCAATAACAGCTACGATAACTCAGGTTATCATGGCATTAGTTTTTGGTATGATAAGTAAAGGGTGACACTCGCTATGTACCACTGGCAACCACAACAATGGTTCTCTATAACTGTGATAAAGTCTCGCTGTTATAGTCCAGGTTGGCAATTACTGGTATCGGTAATATCTAAAATAGTCCAGCTTGGCTGATACTAATGTCAGTGATAACTAAGTTCAAATTGGCTGTTATTTGTGTCAGTGATAACTAAAATAGTTCAGTTTAGCTATCACTGGTATCAGTGATAGTTAAGATAGTCCAATTTGGCTGTTACTGGGGTCAATGATTGCTAAAATAATCGAAATTCAACTTATATTCGCTTTCTCAACAAAATTTCTAACGCTCTGGGTGCTTGATGTGACTCAGGGTGCGGAGCGGTGCTTCGCGAACTCTCTGGTGTGATCAACTCTCCTAACAGCCCAGAGACCTACCCGAGCAATACTGACTGCTTCTGGATACTGGATTTGCCTCCAGGCTACGTTATTCAGCTCACCTGGAGCTCCTTCAGTCTGGAAGGTCACCATCCCTGTAACTATGATTTCGTGGAGATCTTCGATAACACTTCCATACCGAACATGGGGGGCAGGATGGGAACGTAAGTTGACTTTCGTTATGCTCCCTGTGCTATCACTCTTACGTATACGTGCATAGGAATCATCAACAGTTAATTATCTCTAAGCAAAGATCACCGCTCTAGTCAGTCATCACAAGGAAATCCGAGTTTTCCAAAACACAAACTCGTTTAAGATTTCTAAACGTACATAACACACACATACAATTTAGTTTCCCTATTCAGATTTCAAAATCTACAAGCCAGGTCTCCCACTGTACTGTTCACACATCTTTGTTACAGTGAACTCTACTGCTAATCCACGCTTAAGACTCTCCCTTATGATATATAAATACGTTATATTATATATATATATATATATATATATATATATATATATATATATATATATATATATATATATATATATATATATATATATATATATATATATATATATATATAATATATATGTGTGTGTGTGTGTATGTGTGGTGACGGTTTGCCTGTTTCCCCAGGCGTTACTGTGGACAGCAGAGGCCTCCCACGATGACGTCTTCAGACAATCTTGTCACCATCCACTTCCACTCTGATCACAACTTGAACCTCGATGGCTTCTCTCTTACTTACCACGGCTTGAACACCTCGAGGAGTAAGTGCTGAGAGAGAGAGAGAGAGCGACAAAAACCGGGGATATTTTTTTTAATAGCGCATGTGTTTATCTACATATGTGTATGTACACTTTTGTGTGGATAATAATCACATTTCCTTAATTCTTCAAAATAAACGAGACCTGATTTCATCCAATTTATTACACATTTTCCTAAAAACAAGAATCATTGTCTCCTTCACTAACCAGAGCAAACTTCCTTCTGCTTTTCCCCCACCACTAGACCATTACTAACCACTTACCTTCCATCACCAGCATGCGGAGGCCACTACCACAGTCAGGTGGGAATGATTACCTCTCCAAACTATCCCTTAAACTACCCTAACCACCGTACGTGTGAGTGGACAATCAGTGTCCCCAGACGCCAGCAGATACGACTCACTTTCGAGGAAGTGGAGATGGAGATGGCTGACGACTGTTCCTACGATGCTTTAGAAATCAGGTAAGGAAAGACGTACAGTGACGCCACTATAATAGACATATTTCTTTGGCTATAAATTAGTAATCACTAAGATATACATATGAATGCGTCCCAGGCTCTGTACACTGCTTTAAGGACGGGGATGAGGAGGCCTACAATGCAAGGATCGAGTGAACATAAATATTCTTAGTTTAGAAATGAGTACAAAAGCTTAGACTTAACCCCTGCAACCAGAATTAAGGGAGCTGAACAGCTTACATCACTGGAGGAGGTCTTTGGATAAAGATACAGAGACAGATTTTTGGATATTAGATAAATCAACGTGAGAAACACACATGGAAATTACTCAGATGAGCTATAACAACGTTAGAAAGCACTTTTCCACTCTGAGGAAAATATAAGGAGGAAGGCCAGATAGTGGAAACAGACTCGGCTTCAAAAGTAGGTACGACTGACCCAGAGGGGCTAGAGAACACCAACCAAATGAAATATAAGAGGAGAGACCTAAGAGCTGGAGCTCAATACTTGAAAACTCAAATTAGTAGTTGCACACACACTTACACACAAGCAAGCAAATGAAAGAAATTGTGAATTCATAGATGACATGAACAAAAACGTCTCTCAGTATGAAAAAATATTACAACGATACCAAGTGCCTCCCGTCTTTACTCATCTTGACCCTGTCTCTCAGGAACGGTCAGTACTCTACGTCCCCACTGCTGAAGAAGGTGTGCAGTAGGAACCAAACTGTACCCGAGGTGTACAGCCACAGTCATCAGCTGTACCTCAAGTTCACCAGTGATTTCAGCCAGACCTACAAGGGCTTCAAGCTCTTCTGGGACGCTGCTACCACGGGTAAGTCATAGTCATTACGTTTGTGGGGGTAACCACTCGGCTCATAAGAGTTAGACAGCGACCAGGGAATGGATGGTAATCAGGTTTGATCAGAGGAAGAGGAGAGAAGCTCCAGTTCTATGGACGTAGAGCCCTCTACCAGCATCAAGGTAAGCTCCCCTCCCTTCATTTTAAGGAGTCTATTAAATATTAATTTCTACATATGTGGTTCTTTCCCGTGTCAGTGGATCTTAACTGTTTATCATCAGCATCAGCATTACAGCTCATCATCACTTAACATAGAGCTAGATAACTTACGATTTTAGGGCTTTTTAAATAATAATAATAATTTATATCGATGTTAAGATTCACTACCTAGCTTCCTTGCACAGGATGTGGCGGACAACTGACTGCTGTGACGGGAGAAATCATCTCCCCTGGATACCCAGAGCCTTACCACCACAACGCTGACTGCTACTGGACCATCACAGCAGCCCAAGGCTCCGCTATTCTTCTCCGCTTCATAGACTTAGATATAGAGCATACACCACACTGTGCTCTTGATTTTATTGAGGTAGGATTTAAAGATGAAGTGAGGTTTTTATTACTTTACTGAAACAAGTGAGTTAGCATTGTTTTATATTGTGGAAGTCAGGTAGTGAGCATTTTGAGCAGAATTTACACATTCTTTTATTCCTTACTTAATATGATTTCGAACAGCAACTTTCCGTAGGTGAAAAAGACATGCGGTAACTAGGATTCCCCTAGATCCGCCCTCCAGTGCATCACCTGACCTAACCCACCCCACACACGCCATGTTTCTGTTTTATGCACTGGCTTGACAAAGCCACTGGATGGCAACATGTTTCCTTAATAAAATGTTCTAGTTACCACACATGTGCGCCTTTCTTATATACGTGACGGTGGAAATCACCATTTATATTGAAACATCATCAGCTTTCAGGAAGGAGGGTTTTTCCAGGTAAATCACAGCGTCAGATTTATTTATTTACATATGTGAAGCAGTATACTCGTGTGGATCATTCAGTGCACAGACTGGTGAAGGTCCGATCGTTCGTTCTTTACTCACAAGGCAGGCAAGCTACCTAACTGAAGCGAGTCAGTGCCGGGCTGCTTTACTTTCCCGTTAAATTTCTGCAGGTACGGGACGGCAGTACCTCGCAGTCCCGCCTGCTGGGGCGGTACTGCAACGCTGACCATAGTTTTACTACCATTAATTCGTCGTCAAACGCACTCTGGATTCGATTCCACAGCGACTTCAGTGTTAGCGGCCGAGGCTTTAAGGTGAATTACGTAGCAGGTAAGCAATGTTTTGTCATTTTTTATGTATAACTCTAAACTAATGTCGAGTCATTGAGCGTATGGGACAGCATACGCTCAGTGACCCACGAGTATGGGGCAGCATACGCTCAGTAACCCACGTGTATGGGACAGCATACGCTCAGTGACCCACGTGTATGGGGACAGCATACGCTCAGTGACCCACGTGTATGGGACAGCATACGCTCAGTGACCCAGGAGTATGGGACAGCATACGCTCAGTGACCCACGAGTATGGGGCAGCATACGCACGTCTGTGAGACAATGGTACTTACCAAATGTTTCTGAAATATCTTGTAGCTATGTTCACAATAAGCAGCTAACTGTTCTAATTAATGCAAGTAAGAATGAGACTAAAATTCCAGGAATTCGGTTCTGTTACAGTGTCTAGTATCCCTGGCCTTAATGACTCACCAAATCGTAATAACACAACTGTAAACAAACCACGGTACAGGTGGGGTTAGAACCCATGGCAAGTAAGTCGCAAAACTCCAGGCCAGTGCGTAACCCAATGGGCCAGCTGGTTAAGACTCACTCGCCGTGGGTTTTAACCCCACCCGTTCCTGATCTTTAGATAGTATAAAAATATGTGATACTAATATTTTAATTCAAATAAAAGAATTTATGTGAAGCTGATAATTAAAGTGATTTAGAAGCAGATAAACTGTGATAACAAGAAACGTTGACCAAAATCACTGCATCTTTCTGTCTTGTAATGTGTCCTTATGAACTTTTTGTTGCATGCTGAAACTGGTGTCGGTACATAATACAGCAACCATCTTGTATTTTATATATACCAACTGCTACATTCCCTTTCCTGTGTTCTTCGAGAATGTAAATGATACGTCACGAAGTCGCTTGGATTTTGTTGTTATTAAATCGCATCCGCATCAAGTGAGATCAGGGTTATGTACACTATGCCAGAAGGACAACTCGTTGCTCATTGTCAGGTAGTGCAATCAATAACTAATTCCCGGATGGGATGAGACGTATGTCTCTTTACAATTGCTGTCCACGTTCTGTGTTGACCGGCTGTTGTGGGTCTCCCCAAATGGAAATAACCCAGAGTGTTGCTTTCTTGGGACAGTAACCTGAAGATTATTTTTCTCTTTCTTTACTAGACTGCAACAGAGTGTTGCAAGGCCCCCGGGGCGTCATCACCACCCCAGGCTACCCAGACTCTTACCCTCACAACCGCAACTGTACTTGGACCATCCAGGCTCCTCAGGGTAACTCCATCAACGCCTCCTTCAGCGACTTCGTCTTAGAAGAATCCATGGACACCGAGTCTGGTCTTTGTTCATATGACTATGTTGAGGTAAGCGTGTTGGGTAATGATTTTTTTAAAGAATGACTTATATATGATTTTGACTTCATAATCTTTGTTAATGCATTTATTACATACATTAGAAAGTTAAGTCATAATTTTATGCTTTCCAGTATATATATGCGTTTTAGTGTTTAAATTAGTTGCGTTCCAAAAACTACATGCCATTTTTTTGTGTATACATCATGCGGATATACATATACTGACAGGCACCAAACTGACCGAATGAGACTCAGGAACTATTAGAAAAAAAATACATAATTACTGAACATACCCACACTGGAGGAATAAGAGATATAACCACAACAAACAAAATACACTTAAAAATAAATACACCTGACATTTCTTCACCGATCACCAGGTATGGGAGGGACAACAATGGAGTGGAAGCAGATCACGCCTCGGTCATTACTGTCAGACCACGCCTCCGATGATAGCAACTTCGAATCTGATGAACATTCTGGAGATCAGATTCATCAGCGACCATTCTGTGGCAAGGAACGGCTTCAGGCTCGAATGGATAGTCAACGGTGAGTTGGATTTTTGCTTGAAAGAAAAAAATTAATATTAACATCGTGTGGCTACCCAAGTCCATATGACAGCTGTACGGTAGGAACACTATTATGTGTGTTGCTGCCATAGGTGTTTATTCTGTATGCTAGTTACTTTGTGGGAACATCTGTAGTGTGCAGTTATTTTCTATATTATAGTTACATTGTGGGAATATGCGCAACTTGCGGCCACACTGCATGAAAGTTACACTGGGGAACATCCAGAGTTTGCAACTACCTTGTGCTATACGAGAGTTCGCCAACATTATATATGTAAGACACATGCGGTTACTAGACCATTTTATTCAGGACACGTTTCGCCTTCAAGCGCCTTTATCAGCCCACTGGATGGCGAAACGTTTGCTAATTATCACATATTTGTCTTACCTGTAAACTTATCGGTACAACCTCGGCCATCTTTATTTAGTTTTGAATGAGACGACGTTAGACAATAGATACTTCTATCGTAGTGCAACTGCCTGCAGAGTGTTACCTGGCAACCCAGCAGCACCTGAGACACGGTGTACGTTCGCTTTTGTTGTGATATTGTTGAGAAGAGCGAAATGTGCATGTTATGCACCTATTTTTCTTCTCTGCTATCGGCAATGCGCTGCTGCATCCACAGTTGTTTTATTGTTCTGTTATCTTTTATTATTATTATTATTATTACCTCTCTTTTCCAGAAGGGAAAGGGAGGTAATAAAGTTCGATCCGAAGAGGAGTGTAATATAAAACCCTGAATCCAGAGCCCTTCACCGATTCCACTGTCTTGATATCTTGCATCAATGGGAGACTTCCATTTTCTAGGTTGTGGCGGTGAATGGACCAGACCTTCGGGTAACTTTGCGAGTCCAAACTACCCGAACGCGTACCCCATCAATACGGACTGTGAGTGGCACATCAGAACGGCTCCAGGCACCAAGATCCAAATAACCATCCATGATTTCGATCTGGAGTCTTCAGGCAACTGTATCTTCGATGTACTGCGGGTGGGTTGGTGAGAGTAGAGTGTTAGCGTGCGAGAGAGAGACAGAGACAGAGCATGGTATTGTGAGAAAGCGACAGAGGAAGCGAGAGGGCGTGAGAGAGGTGTGAGAGAGACTGGAGGAAAATGAGATTAGTGTGAGAATGAGAGAGGGGTATAAGCGTGTTTGCAAGAGTTGTGTATGTAAAGGAATGTGGGAGAGTTAGTGTGATATTAACTGTGAGAGAAAACAAATGAGATAAGGTATAGGAAAATGTACGTGAAACCTCCATAACTAGCAACTGTTTTTTATATTCATATCCCACACCACATGATTTCAAAAAAATATTTACACATTCAATTAGAATTGAGTCACCATCTGTACCCCATAATGATTTTATAAAATTCCTAATCAACTCTTAATCTCAACTCGTTCCGTTGTAATTTAGAAACTGCTAGAGACAACGTATTGTTCTTAGTAGAGCTTTATCAAGTCTGGTTTGCGCAAGGCGTCGTCTGCAGTAAGCGCTCTATCATACTGGTAGTTAACACCAGTTATTCAAGTTACCTTTGCGTTTCCTCAGGTGTATGGAGGGAAGGACATGACCTCTCCCGTCCTAACTACGCTGTGTCACGAGCAGACAAGACCCACCGTAGTTACAACACAAGGAAACACTGCCCTCTTAATGTTGAAGAGCGACCAGTCAGTCAGGGGAAAAGGGTTTGACGCTTCCTATACCACTATTCCTGGAGGTAGGCGACTGTAATACTCTCGCTGATTCTGTTACTTGACAGTACTGTTCTTGTTTGTTGAGAGAACCATTCCGTTATACTATTCTCTTATCACTTATCTAGACAGAAGTAAAATTAGACAGACTTTATATTACCTGTTACTCTGTATTAAATCTTTAATTCTTGCTCATATTTCGAGAACTCGTCCTTATCTCATTGCCTGATCATTACCCGTGTTTCATATTCTCATTCATGTCTCACTACTTGCTTTCTTATTAAGTATATACTCCCCAGGCTGTGGAGGGTTATTCACTGCACCCCATGGTAGTATCCACTCACCCAATTACCCGCAGCACTATGACATCCATTCTGACTGTGTGTGGACTATCAGAGTCGACGCTCTTCACGTGGTTGAAATCAACTTCACGGACTTCGATGTGGAGCCCAGCGCTTAACTGTTCTTATGATTACTTATCGGTAAGAGTCTTCAGGATCCTAATGAGAACTCAGGATTCTTCTCTCTCTCTCTCTCTCTCTCTCTCTCTCTCTCTCTCTCTCTCTCTCTCTCTCTCTCTCTCTCTCTCTCTCTCTCTCTCTCTCTCTCTCTCTCTCTCTCTCTCACTCTCTCTCTCCCCCCAATAAGCTTTGAAGAAATATCAAATATATAATTATTAACAGCTATACTATGCTATTTATAAATACTTTAAATGTTACTGAAAACTGTACGCCTCTACATACATGTGATGCAATACAAAACAAAGAAAAAACGTATAGAAGACTGTATTCCACGAACATAAGTCATGTCAACACACACACACACAAGGTCAAATTTAACATGATAGTTTTAACCGGGATTAGAATTCCAAATTATCCCTATGTTATCAGGTTACTGCATTATTGTATGAATTGTAAGGAAAAAATCCACCATAATTGCATAAATAATACCAGCTCTTTGGTGGACATTTATTAGACGGCAGCTGGACACGTATTACCCGACCGACCAACTGGGAGTGACATGACTGGTGTCACTAGGGAGCTAGTAGTGCTGGCTATATCATAAAGCTAGTTTATAGTTGTTGTGTGTTTTTTATATGTTGAGATGTTTAGGCGTAGGTTGTAGTATTTGGGTTTAATTTTACGCCTGAGTGAATCCTGGAAGGAGATTGGCCCTGTTTGAGTGTATTTAACAGTAGTCTGAAAGCCGACTGATTATTATTACTATTATAATCAAGGGGGAAGCGCTAAACCCGGAGGATTATACAGCGCTTGGGGGAGGATGTGGAAGGCATTCAGGCTTAATTCGGGGAACTGGAGCACAGATCCAATTCCCTAAATCAAGAGCCCCTCACCAACATCAAGGAACCTTCCTTGTGGGGAAAAGCCGGCTGAGAGGGAGAGTGTGGGTATAGCTACTCCCATAAGGTAAAATCTATGTCCTTACTTTAATCATCTAGTAAAAGTCTAATCTGTGGAATGCGTTGAAGGCAGTTTCTGTGTTGTATTTATTCTGTATAAACTATGTATATTTTTCTACAGGGTAGTTTAAACTGACCTTTCAGAAAGGTTAGTTTAAAGCTTTTATGACGTTACAGTTGTGTAGGCCTAGGTTGATTATTTTGGAATAATTTTGTATTTACCCCTAGACAAGTGTTTTACCCCCCAGCCCTCCAAAACTTCGTAACACAGGGGACTGAATCCGGGAGAATTATCAAATTATTGTGTTAATTCAGTTTTATTACCTGTAAAGTCAGAATTTATTTTAGACTTTGGAACACCTGGAATTTATTTCCCAGGTAAATTTTGATCAAAGGAAGGATTTACTGCCAAATATTTACATTAAATAATAATTTAGCTGCTTTCTTGTGTAATAAACATTATTGTGCTTGATTTTGTGAGTGGAAATTTTTAGGGAGTTATTTCATTACAGTAATTCTCTGTAAATGGAATAAAACTGTGTAAAAAATTTGGGAGAAAATGGTAAGTTGTGTCTCTGAAAAAAAAAAAAAAAAAATTGTGATTTACTTTATAGTCATTTATTATTTGTATAATTATTTTTCTTCTGTATTAATAAGCAGTTTTTTTTTTCTGCAGATGTCTAATATTTGCAAAATTTGTCAAAATTAAAAAAAAATGTCTGAGAAGGATTGAACGTACAAAGATCAAGGGCGAAAAGGAGTTAGAAATCCTTAGGGCTAAAGAGAGAGAGAGAGAAAAAAAAATTCTTCTAAGGTGGGAACAGGTAAAAGGGCAGAAATATTTAATTTGGAAAAATCTATAAAACTTATTCCCTAATTTTTGGAGAAAGACCCAGACAATTTTTTCTTGTTGTTTGAGAAGATTATGGAGCACTTTTTCCTTACAACTTATACTCGTTAATTTCTATACTATTTATTACAATAATGCAGAAACCTGCATGAAACCCTAACCCCCTCGGTGAAACCTTGAAACCTCGCTCTTGTTTCGGGACACCGACTGGCAGCACTTTTTTTTTTTCCTTGGCGCCTCAGGTGCATGACGGGGAGGACGAGGAAGCACCTGCACTGCTACAACATTGCGGGAACAGCCTGCCGAGTCCTTCCTTAGTGAGGGCCTCCTCCAATGTCCTCACCGTCAGATTAAAAGCTGATGGATCATCCAACGGTAGAGGCTTCCAGGCAGACTACAACACGGTAAGATTATATACTCGATTATATATTTGGATTATATACTAGATTATTCTAAATTATATACTAGATTATATACTAGCCTAGTGTCATAAGCTTACAAAGTGTAAGTCATTCTTTACTTATGAAATAACAAGTTAATCTTGCAAAGTTTTTACTGATTCCTGCAGTGTGTAATGCTAGTGAAATGTACCCGGTATACAGGTGAAATGCAACCAGTATACAGGAGAAAAGCAGGTAGTATATCGGTGAAATACAGTTATGACTCTTGTAGAGGCTATAAGACTACTTAACAAGCTTTTGATTCATCTGTAATTCTCCCCTTACACAGGGGTGTGGGGCGAGTGTGGAGGTGGGCATGGAAGACTTGGTCAACTGGTATCTCCCCATTACCCTAGTCGAGACACCTCTAGGATTAACTGTTCTTGGCACCTCCACGCGCCAACAGGTCAGTATACCCATTAGGTCAAAGGTCAAGAGGACACAGGTAAATCAGGTGGAGAGGGATGGGGCATGGTATAACTCAAGTGGTGTGAATCTACGTGTGGATAACTAATGATACATTAATAAGACACTCTCTCCTCATTGGCAACAGGTTACAAAGTCCTCCTACATATAGTGCATCTGGACATGTTCACCCGTTACCCTTCCAACGCTAATTGTAGCAACGAATATGTTGCGGTAAGTTCGCTTTATTTTTTCTTCTCTTCCCTCCCTCTCTTGTTGAATCATTAGTATGGTTACCGCTGTCAATACTATCCATGTGTATCCTGTATCAGTTAAAGATTTCATAAGTAAAATATTGGAACCTTCACGTCACTGGTACAAGTACCCGATAACCGCATGGAGGTACTGAAGACACTACTGGAAGCTCTAGCTTACTCCAGCCGGTTCAGACGGTCACTGCTTCCTTAACAGAGGTCGGAGATTCTTGCCTCCAGCTTGTCACACACTAACTTCCAGATTATTCCAGGTGCTGGACGGTGGGCTGGTGGACTCGCCGCTGCGAGGCAAATACTGTGGCAGCCAAGTACCCAGGTCCATCGTGTCGTCGTCAGAGTATCTCACTGTCCACTTAGTGAATGAATACTCTTCCGTCAGCTTCAGGTGAAGAAATTTTAAGATTTACACAGCGTTTAAATCTGTGAGGTTGCTTTGTCCTCCTGTTACCCGAAACGTATATACACTCATATATACAATAACACTCGTCTCATAAGGAGTATAGTCATTTACGCTAATTCTCAAAGCTACAAGAATTACTCAAAAAAAAAAAAAATCAATCACGCTTAAAAGTACTCAAGAAAAATATGCCCCATTACATGAAGTTACAGTATAGAAACCTTAAACGGCTAGGAAAAAAAATCACATGGATGATAGCTATTCTGAGGTTCACTTAACCTACTTATGTTAACTGGATGTAAAGGCGTACTGCTAACAGTTATGAAGAAACGACACGGGAGCAGAGCAAGCTTTTATTTCGACAGTTTTGTTCTGTCACAATTTGCTCTCGAAATGTTTTCTTATTTTTTCTTCAATTCATATATTAAGTCGTATGAGCCTTTCATTTGTACTTGGCATTACTTAAAAATGACCCTATGTTAGTGCTACCAGTGGTCAGTAGACGTAATAATAATAGGTCAAGTTGTCATGGTTTTGAGAAAGTCCTTGCTCTTTTATCCCGAACTTGCCTGTCTATTTATGGTGTGCAGCAGAAGCAGATAGTAGCGGCCCGAATAGTTCTTGAATCAGATACTGTAGTGTCAGCAGACAGAAATCTATTTTCTCAGCAGACATGATCGCTGTAGGCTGAAAGACTCTTATTGTGTTTTTGGCATGTCATGTCATGTGTTGAGTAAAGATACATGAATGATGAGTCAATCATAATTTTGTCCCACTGGTGTTCCAGGGCAGTGTATAGCGTATTCACCTCGAGGTGTGGAGGCGAGTTGACCTCTGCGAGCGGGGAGCTGGCAAGTCCTCAGTACCCTGAGCCATATCCTGCCAACTTCGAGTGCGAGTGGTCCATCTCCGCCGGGCCAGGTGAGTCATTAGTCACAACATCAGGTACTCTGTTAACACTATTTACTAGACCAGGAAGAGGAATATTTACGGAGGCAGGTGTGTCACTAGTTCTGTGCCAGGAAACTAGTGACAGGTATACATTACCAGTTCCTGAAACAAGTGCGTCATTACATATTTAGTTACTGTCTTTTTGCTTGAGGTCCTTCAACTGCCAAGATCATTAGAACTACTAATTGGCTTTCAGTTAAAGAATTATCTCGCTTAAGTATACTTTTAATTCAAGGTAAATATTGAAGATGAAAATGACACAGAACATCGTAAGCCTATATATTATACGGACGTTTTCTGTGGGAGAAACTCAATAGTTTTCCCTCCAGCTAAACATTGTCATTATTTTGACGGAATTGTCATTCTCATTCACATGTCGGTTCGCAGCGCCTTCCAAACACCGAAGATCAAAGTTAACCATCGGTTCATAGGCCTTAATATTGTTCAATAAAAACACCATCTCCCGCATAAATTCAGGTAATTGCACTTGCAATTACCTGAGGATCAAAGCTCCGCTAATTACTTTATTTCCCACATGGGGTGAGGCTTCACATAATTTAATTCAGCAAATATAAGTTTAGGGAGGCAAGTTACCTTCTCAAAATTCATAGGCGTTGATCTGACTGCATTACAACTAATACCTTGGTAATGATTAACTGTATATTTGGCCTGGTTATCATGGGTCATTAGTGGTTGTACGATGGTGGAATATACCGACAGTGCGGGTGACATTGTGCTTTCGTTATATATATGGGTCCATAGGCTGCCACAGTGCGCATCTATGTTTGTGTAAACAACTCTGAATGGCCTATCTTTCACTACACAGGCAACCAGATAGAACTTGACTTTCTGCAATTCGACCTTGAGGAATCTGACGGCTGCAACTTGGACTACGTGGAAGTACACGAGAGGAGTCCAGCCGGAGCACTGCTCCTCCATAACTGCTCTTCCTCGACCTCCCAGCTCCCAGCCACCATCATCGCCCACGACTCACTCTGGATCAAATTCCATTCAGATGAGTTTGGGACAGAGGCCAAAGGCTTCCTGGCCTCTTACAGTCTAAGTGAGTTGGACGTAGATTTTTGGTGATATATAAAAAAAAAACAATGAATCAGAATCAATTATATGGTCTCTGCGGTAATAATGAGCGCAGTTTTACCGGTCCTATGTCTTTATTATTAATGGTTTTTCTGACCTGCACTTCGCACTAGCCTGGTCAAGACAGTCTCTGTTCCCTTGTCGGAGGTTCGTGTCTTCTGCATTACACATTAACACCTACTTCCATTGATTATTTATCGTTTACTAATAATTGTAAAACAGATTCCCATATATATATATATATATATATATATATATTATATATATATATATATATATATATATATATATATATATATATATATATATATATATATATTAAAATGACTAATAACATTAACAGGTGTTAACGACCCTAAATAACTCACTCGACGTCCCTACAGTGCACGGCAGCACCATCTTTGGCACGAGAGGTGAGGTGGTGTCCCCGTTCTTCCCTAATATCTACGGAGGTTCAGAGGACGTTACCTGGACCATCACCGTACCTAGAGGACAATACGTCTCCATCACCTTCCTTGACATGCGTATAGAGGGGAGCCCCGTTGCGGACATATGCTTAGCTTCTCTAACGGTTGGTACACTTGTGGTGGTTACTGGTTGTGTGGTGGTTACTGGTTGTGTGGTGGTTACTGGTTGTGTGGTGGTTACTGTTGTGTTGTTATGTGTGTGGTGGTTACGTGTGGTTGTTATGGTTGGTGGGTTATTTGTTGTGTGGTGGTTATAGGCTCAGTGGAAATTATAGGTTGTTTGGTAGTTCTGGAGTGTTTGATTCTTGTATTATTGTAACGTATTCATGTTGATATTATTGTAATTATTATTAATATTACTAATTAATTATTAAAGTAATATTGTGATTTATTAAGATTTTGTAAGTAACAGAGTAACACTTTTGTTCCACAATAATTCAACAGTAAAAGTTAATATTTAAATGTTGATACAGTGAAGCAATACAGTGTTGAAGTTTGCAAGGTGTTTAGACAAACATTCATATGTTTTGTCTTTCTAACCCACACGATAAAGTAGAAACTAGACCACATTTCACTCCAAATATAATCGTGGTCGCGAGTGGCCCGTGACAGATCGAAACTCCTCTACTATTTTTTCCAATTTTTGAGTGAATTTTGAGTTACTCTTTGTATATTTTCCTAATCCACAACTACAGTTTTACAACGGACCCTCTCCAGAAGACAATCGGAAACTAGGTACGTTCTGTGGTTACCAGCTGCCAACCGAACCCTTGGTATCGAGCGAGCAGACGGTCACGGCAAGACTCCACGCCGTCCACCAACACGAAGGTTCAAGGTTTCGGTTCCGCTACGAGGCCGTCGATACCAGAGGAACCCCGGGCCAGACCCATCTAGGTGAAACTATTATATTTTCATTGGTAAATGTTTCGCAAAGGATTTTGTTGTACACTTCCAAGTAGCATTTTTGTTGTTTTGGTCTTCATTGCACATTTCCAGCCACGACAATGAATGGTGAGATTTGTAGGTATTTACAAGCCTTGTCTCTACGTCCGCAGCAGGACTCGAACCTGCTAACTCTGTATCAGAGTCCACAGTACTCTACCAAATCTCTTTCGTTGTCCACTGCATGTGGCAGGATTCGATGAAATAACTTTCAAAACGAGCTTGGTGCCCGGGGGTATGGGGAAACATCGTCTAGCTCCGGCTGGACGCCCATACTTATCTTGGGTCTAGCTCACTGGTAGAGTACTGTGGACTCTGATACAGAGTTAGCAGGTTCGAGTCCTGCTGTGGACGTAGAGACAATGTTTGTAAATAATTTAGCCTGTTTACGAATTGTTAAGCGTTTGTAGGTATATTTAAATCGCAGTCTGAAAAGATTATTACTATTATTATTTTAAGGAAGGAGCGCTACAGACATTTACTCACCGATATCTTTTTAATCTTAAAGGTATACTAGTTTAATTAGTTGATTATCATTTCATGGAACGCTATGGTGGGTGTACTATAAGGCAGACATGGATCAGTTTATCTGGAGAGAGTTCCAGGGGTCAACGCCCCCGCGGCCCGGTCTGTGACCAGGCCTCCTTAGGTCAGTGTCCCAGGATGCGACCCACACCAGTCGACTAACACCCAGGTACCCATTTTACTGATGGGGAACATAGACAACAGGTGGAAAGAAACACGTCCAATGTTTCTACTCTGGCTGGGAATCGAACCCAGGCCCTCACCGTGTGAAGCGAGAGCGTTAACCACCAGGCCACCAGAGCGTTGGGTTACTCTAGGATTTTGGTATTTTTCCTCTATCTTATTTTCTTGTCAAAATCCACACTCACATAAGGTGATATGATTTACCCAAAGTAATGTCTATTGTTTTGCTATACAGGCGGGCCCCGCTAATACAGCAGGTTAGTTTCCAGGTTACTGCTGTACAGCCAAAATTGCTGTTAAGTGAAATATAGCTCTTGTTTTATTTTGAAAAGCATATAAAAGCCTGATAGCATGGTTACACTGTTATATATAAAGTGAGCTGTAGAGCTACGCCTAATAAAGGCATGTACAGTACACACATTATTTAAAAAATTGTCCTATTTTATAGTGAGTGGTGAATGTATTTATTGTAGGAAGTCTGAATAAATGAAGAATGAACTGAAAACCGCTACACTGGCGAAACGTCATAAAACAATGCGCTGTAAAGTGGGTCCTGCCTCTATTAGTTTCACTCAAACGTGTCTATCTAAATTTGACACCTTAATTGTCTCTGAGTCTCTGTCATCCATTAATGCGTTTAACTCACCATGCCTACTAGGGTAGGCATGGATTTACCACTTAAGGTGGTAAATCCATGCCTACCCTAAAATTATGGCCTCTCCTAAATTCAGAAGGCCCTGGTCAAGTTACCGAACACACATTTCCTGCAATCGACAGACCTCATTAACAAAATACAAGACTTCCAGTTACACATCATGAGAATGTTGAGTCTAGATGTTGAATCACATTCACAAAAATAGCCACTGAAGGTATTCTCAATGTCTTAGAGAAGCAGTTATCATTTGTACATCAAACAACTTACTATGACCTATGTCCAAAAAACATTACTTATGTCTACTTTCATTTATATTTTTTTCACTAGAACTTGATTTACTGTGATGAGCAGTACCTCTTTCTCTCTGTCTCTCTCTCTCTGCTCATGGTGCCTCAACTTCCGTGCTTAGGTGTGACACACATTTTATTTCTAGTGGTCATAGTGCGTATATAATTCCTTCATCATGGGCATAAAACTCTCACGTCTCTTACACCAGACGAAAGCAACACCTGCAGCTTCAGGGTGACGCTGAATGACAGCTACAGCCACTTCGACCCTGGTAGTTATGGCTTCCAAGAGTACTTCGTCCTGCATAACCCAGGTCACCCAGGCTATGCTAACAACCTCAACTGCGAGTGGATCATCCAAGCGTCGCCCCATCAGAGAGTTTACATGTCTCTGACCTTCGAGCTAGAAGAGTCCTCCTCCTGTATTTACGACCGTCTTGAGGTGTATGACGGTAGGCACCTCTACTAGGAAACTGTCTCTATACTGCTTCTGCGAGCTGCGTTGTTGTTTTTCCTCTGCCGTGTAGTCCTTGTCCTGCCACTGTACAGCCCTTGTCCTGCTGCTGAGCAGTCCTTGTTCTGCTGCCGGAACTTGCTTGGTCTGTTACTTTTGCATGTTTTTTTCTGCTGTTGTACTCTGTTTATTCTGTCATTGTTTTCCTTGCTTATTCTGCTGATGTTACCTTCTCTGTTCTGCTGCTGTGACCTTCTTGGTTTGCTGCTGTTACTTATTTATTCTGCTGTTGTACTCTACTTATTCTGCTGCTGTTTCCTTTCTTGCCCTGCTTCTGTATCCTTGTCTCTTCTGTTGTTAGTTGTTTATCTGCTGTTCTACTGCTGTTAATTGTTCATCTAATATTCTATACTTGCTTTGCTTCCGTTATTTGCCTGTTCTTATGTTCCCATCTTGTTCTTTGTCCCTGATGACTTGGGCCACGCCTAGCAAGCTAGTAGGATCAAATATATTGGTAGTAGTAGTAGCAGTAGTGACAGTTATAGAAGCATTAGTAATAGCTCATGCAGTAACACTAGTTATATGAGTTTTTTTATTATTACTAGAAGTAATAGTAGCAGCAAAAGGGCAGTAATAGAAGTAGTAACAACAGGAATTGTAATAGCAATAGTAGGATAGGTAACATTAGGAGCAGCATTAGTAGTCGACTGATATCTTCGGTCCTCAATCAACTTGACAAAAAATTTGATAGAGTATTTCAGGAAATCTACAAATGATTTCACGGAGTAAATAAATATTTGTACTTTGGTTCTGAGGACGCAGCAAATTACCCTAGAATAACCTAGTCAAGTAATGTGTGACTTATTTACGTTGCTCTCCTGAGTGTATTGATTAAAAATCAGCTGGTGCATTGATCCCGGGATGTTATTGCTCGTGGGTCAGATGGTGGTATTTTTTTTTTTATCCCTGGCAGGTGTGGAGGGTCAGATGAACTGGAACCTGACCCATACCTTGTGTCGTCGCAGCCAGATGCCTGTGACAGTCAAATCCTCCGGCATGTTCCTCAGACTTCGCTTCGTCACTGATTCCACCGTCACTTCCGATGGATTCACAGCCAAGTTAGCTTCAAGTGAGTAGCAGATGCGTCCTTTTTCAGTGGAGGTGATTCTTCACGTCACTAGAACGTGAGTGCATGTCTTAGTCATGTGAACAAGGTGTGAGAACGGACATCTTCATGTGTTGTGAAGGTGACGACGTCTTCATGTGACGTGAAGAAGGTAAGAACATCTGCATGTGACGTAAAGGTGAAAACGTCATCATGTAACGTGAGAAAAGTGTATTCTTCACATGAGTCAGTGAATGTAATAGTTTATTAATTTCTTTTATTAACAAAAATTGCTTCAACATGACATATAACAAATATAAACATTAAACGGGACTTGCAGAGCAAAAAATGTAATTGCGGAACAATCCACATTTTCGAAGGAAAACGCTGGATAACGTTTTGGCCGGTGCTGGACAGTTATCAACGTATGCTCGATAAAAGAAAGCTTTATAAAATATAATCCATAAGGTATTCACTATAACATTTGCCCCATAAAGTAAGGCCTAAGAAGTTAGCCCAATAAATTTAGCCCAAAAGTTATCACTATAAAACGCCCAACCTTCAATAACATAAAACGTTTGACTTAATAATAATAATAATAATAATAATAATAATAATAATAATAATAATAATAATAATAATAATAATAATAATAATATATTATCTTTATTTCTACAAGTGCATGTACTAGGTATACAGGCCTAGTTGACATCAGTTACAATCTACCCTTGCTATGCAGAGCATTTAGGGTAAATCAGGTCTGTTTTCTCCAAGGATGAGACCCACGCCAGTCTACTAACACCCAGGTATCCATTTTGCTGATGGGTGAACAGGGACAACAGGTGTAAGGAAACACGCCCAGTGTTTCCACTCTTGCAGAGAATCGAACCACGGACCCTCAGCGTGTGAAGCAAGACTAGGCCACGGACCCCTTATTGGTGTAACTCTTAATTTCCTCTTGCAGCGTGCGGTGGATACTTGAGAGGAGCTGAAGGCTTCATCACCACCCCGAACTACCCGGAGAACTACCGTTTCAACCAGGAGTGCCTGTGGATCATCAAGGTTGGGATAGGCAGGACTATCCGCCTGGAATTCGATGACTTTAAGGTCGTTAACACGACTCCATCATGCAGCGGAGACTATTTGACAGTGAGTCAGAATGCGTTGTGCTCGTCTAGCTGTATCTTAATTGATACGGATTGAACCGAAGACCTTAGAATCCCATCCTAACCTTCAGTTCACTATCACGCATGATTATAATCAATGCGTAATGATCGCTTGTCAATCCTGAAGGCTATCCTTCTTGTAGGCAAGAAAACAGCAATGAGATTACATCTTTAGACTCCAAAGTGGAGTACTCATCAGCAAAATGCCTAATAAAGATTCCGGTTGGAAGCTGAAATATGCTATCTCATTTCCAGTGCTGTTTTCTTGTCTATATGTGAGATACTCTCCACCCACTGCTACATTGAAGGTGTGTGCATGTGTTCGTGCGTATTTTTTTTTTCAGTTCCTGCCCATAGCAGCAACAACGACTACAACAGCCTCTTTCTAACCCTCAACAAGGATATATTCTCCAGCCACCAATAATTCTAAAAATGTTATCTTCAACAGATCCAAAACGGAGCACATCCAACCTCTCCGTATCTGGGGCCAGGGATGTTTTGTGGTCAAAACATCCCACAGAACCTGGAGAGTTCGTCAAATGTTGTCAGGCTTTTCTTCAGCTCAGACTTTATTAACGCCGATAAGGTGAGAGGAAATATCATTTATTTACCTGACTTCAGTGAGTCATTTCAAACGTGATGTTAATTTATAGAAGAATTATGCAAATATTGCGAACAAGCGATACAAGATGCAAAAGAACCACGTGAGGGGGGGGGGTGGAATGGTGATTGCAACACGAAAGGTCTAGAGCTATCATTCAACTCCCCTCGTGGTTGTTTTGCTTATAGAAGAATGTCTTCGATGAATAAGTAAAAATCATTCTTTTAATATAAGCTCCACGTATGGATTTTATATATCTGTCAGGCAGCGCTACGCCCGGGAAGGTTATACAGAAAGGGAAAGGTAACTTAAGTTCCTTGGATCAAGAGCCTTTCACCAGCTTTATGGCAACCCCATTGAAGGTTCATATTAAGGACATCCTTCCACTCAAGAGAAACTTGATAGCCTCAGTGGAGGGTAATCTATATATAAGTTTGTTGTTTGTTGAGTAAAATCCTGTTTGGTCAAAATCACATTAATTTTTAGGTATTCACAAAAAAATGCAAAACGGAGCCAAATAAATTAATGCTGTTCCTTAACCCTCGTCTGTCTCGTCCACTGCTTTCTCCCGTTATGATGGATATATATACATGTTAGAATTTTGAAGTTCCTGTAACTTGGTACAGCATATTCAGGGCAACATATTGTTCACTGTAAAACTAACCTCCAATGTTCGGTCCAGAGCAAAACGTGATATAAAATTTTCTCTCCAAAGTGCTGGATATTTGACGATCGTTCTAGCAACGGTATCGTGACGCATATTCTTTCTTGTGTGGGGCTGCTATGTATAGCTTTACCGCATCATTGTTTAGGGCGAACTTGGTTGCTGATATTAGAATGGAAATTGAACTCTGTCTATTGAACATGAATATGGAATAAATTTCACCTCTGTGGCTTGTGTTGATTGAAGAATGCGCATATTTCAGTGCTGGGATGCTGAGAATGTTAAATAACGAGTAACTTTCTCCCTGAGGGATATTTAAATTCAGAACGCCCTTGTTAGTAATATAAAAAATACTACTGAAAATTAGTTTAAGAAATAGCATTTGAAAATAATTGTTAATTAGGAACTTTTTTGTGTAAATGGCTGAAAATTCGAAGTTTACTGATTCTTTCTGTTTCAGGGTTTCAAGTTGCGTTATTACGAGCAGGCGAGTGCTTGTGGAGGCAGTCACCACCTAACTACTGACATGCCCACGGTTACCATCCAGTCACCCAACTTCCCCAACCCTCCAAGCCACAACACAGAGTGCTCTTGGACCATCCTGGCTCCTCAAGACAAGGCCATCTCACTACACTTTGTGGGTGCCTTCGACATTACCCCTGATTTTCCAATCTTTAGCGATGACAGGTAATATAAAAGTCTATCGTCAGGCAAGGTTCAGTAATAGACATAAGCATTCCATAGGTGTTATATAGGTAACGTAACCTTCCATGTTTATATTAACACTGCCTAACTTTATTAATAACATTAATTAAAATTAGTAACTCTACCTAAATTTACTATTCTTTTTTTGCCCTTGTGGGTTTAACACTTCCCTATGAATACAGTAATAATAATAATAATCATAATAATAATAATAATAATAATAATAATAATAATAATAATAATAATAAAATTATTTGATTAATATTTTTATTATCGATTTTTAACCTAAACCTACTATACACATACCCTAATCTTCTTAAGCGAATCTTTCTAGCCTAGTTAACTAGTACGCTATATTAAGCGGACTAGTCATCGATACCATGCCTAACCCTTCTAGGGT
Source organism: Cherax quadricarinatus (assembly GCF_026875155.1). NCBI lineage: Eukaryota > Metazoa > Arthropoda > Malacostraca > Decapoda > Parastacidae > Cherax > Cherax quadricarinatus. The sequence continues at coordinate 17,682,981 of NC_069444.1, forward strand.
AGGGTAGGTGCCTGAGCCCGAGCCTTTAGCTCATAAGACTGTCATTCCCATTTGCCCCCTTGTGGCGGGGATGGCAGACCAGAGAGGCCTAGCTTGTGTCTAGGCCTGGGGACAGTTGGTCCCAAAGATGAGGAGGTACTTGTACCTCCTCCCATGGGAGACTTAGGTCTCAGACACTCCCTAAAGAGGGAGCCAAGGCCGGGCCACCACTTGGAAAAGGCCCGGGCCGGGAGAATACCGGCTAATCTTAATAATAATAATAATAAGCGGACTAGTTAAATCTTACTCACCTACCCTTGTGGAAATCACTTAAATTTTCTATCCAAGCAACTCATATCCCTTCTACAGTGCCACCAGCAACTGTAGCCAAGCCTTCGTGGAAGTGAGGGATGGAGGAACAATCTTATCTCCCCAGCTGGGCAAATTCTGTGGCACGCACACCCCCAACACGCAGCACTCCACTGGGAACGCCATCTACGTCCGCTATTACAACAACATTCAGTCCCCACACTTGGGTTTCAAAGCAGAGGCGACGATAGGTAGGTTCCAGTCAAGTCGTGTAGGAAGAAGGTGGTTCCTATCCCCAGGAAGCAGGCACCTGTCATGAAAAATTAGGTTTCAGTAGTTGAGAAGTAGGTTCCAGACGTAAGGGAATTGTGATAGTAAGAAATTATCAGCCATAGAATGGTGGCAGCTAAACCTTTACGGATTTTAGTGATTTTTCAGGAATATGTAATTGTAATCTGTACTATCTTGTAGGAACAAACACAAGAATGGTGCTAGAGAAGACGAGAAATACAGAATCTGCTGTCATAGATGGTTTAGACAGGGAGCTTACCTATCTCTCTTAAACAGGAGGTTCCAGGGACGAACATAACGTCAGCGTTACAGATGTTCTCATGCTTGACAGGCACTGCAGAAGCGGTTCAGAAACCAAATTAGCAATCAAGCCACAAATTGGAGATGAAACTAGACCACGTTTCGGTCCTTCCATAATCACTATCAAGTTTAAAAGAGGCTGAAATTAGGTCTAGTATCATCTTTAATTTCTAGGCTGAGTTATTCAAGCCACTTTAATGATTCTTTTTTCAAAATCAAATGCTTCTTGCAGATTAGATATATTAAGAAGATAAAGATACTTACCGCCATCTTTCGGCCTGATTCCAGACAGGTGTGGAGGGACGTACAACGCATGGGAGGATGGCATAATCACATCGCCAGGCTTCCCCACTCCTTACAGTGCCGACATCAACTGCACCTGGAAGGTCAAGGCGCCTATGGGTCACTACGTGACGCTGCAGTTCCTGGAGGTCGACATTTGTAGTGCTTCTGTGAACTGCACCAATCTACGCGGACGCCTCCAGATACGTGACCAGAATGCCACGGGTGAGTCCATCATTTAACAGAGGATAGAACTTCCATTCCATGCGCTAGATGTGTCCACATGTGTACCGACATGTAGAAGAGTAAAACACGTAGGTAACAGTTCAGTATCTTTGTTCTCGAAATATATCGCTGAGCAGCCTTTGTCAGTCGAATAAAGAGGTAACTTAAATATTGGATACAGCAGAAGCAGTGAAGTAAATCTGACATGATCAGTCCCTCGGCCCCTACATAAAGCTTTGTACTCACCTATTTGTAGCTGTGGGGATTTTGAACTTTTTTAGGCTTGGTTTTACCTTATATTGAATCCATGAACTGATTAAAGCAATCTATCTTTGTCTAATTGTTATGATCTATGAGTATCTAACGCTTTGATAACGTATTCTTTGACTCTAGTGATATAAAAATCTAATTACCTTAACTTATCTTTATATTTCAACTCATATCTGTATACTCTCGAGGAGGTGAGTGTGTGTGTGTGTGTGTGTGTGTGTTGTGTGTCGTGTGTGTGTGTGTGTGGTGTGTAGTGTGTGTGTTGAGTGGTGAGTGTGTGTGTGAGTGTGTGTGTACTCATCTGATTGTACTCACCTAATTGTGGTTGCAGGGGTCGAGACTCAGCTCCTGGCCCCGCCTCTTCACTGATCGCTACTGGGTCCTCTCTCTCTCTCTGCTTCCTGAGCTTTGTCATACCTCTTCTTAAAACTATGTATGGTTCCTGCCTCCACTACTTCACTTGCTATGCTATTCCACTTTCTGACAACTCTATGACTGAAGAAATACTTCCTAACGTCCCTGTGACTCGTCTGAGTCTTCAGCTTCCAGTTGTGACCCCTTGTTCCTGTGTGTGTGTGTGTGTGTGTGTGTGTGTGTGTGTGTGTGTGTGTGATAGAGAGAGAAATTATATTGATAATCAGAGCACTGTGAGGAATATAATTATATCAGTATTATTAGGCCATCAGTGATGAACAAATGTGGTTTTCCAATAGTGAGAATTAGATGATTTATTCATCTCTCTGAAACCCCACAAAGAGCCCAGTTAATTTGCCACGAGAAATTAGTCAAGGCGAAAGTCATGGCAGAAGAATTTACTTTGTGTCATTGATGACTACCAAGTGAGCCTTACATTCAAAATGAAGACAGAATGAATGAGCAAAGTGAGTTTGACCCACAAACTGAATGTTGAAAGGGTAGATAATCATTCACACAAAGTGATACTCAACACAACTTTCTTATTTCGTCGGAAAATCGTACATGTGTTCACTCAACAACAAGGCTGAATGCTGATCCCTGTTTTCGTCTGACCAGGTGAGGTGCTAGGTACGTTGTGCAGCTCTAGGGAGGAGGTGGGACCTATCAACACTTACTCCAACATCGCGTACATTACCTTCACGGGAGGTCCCAACCTGGCCAGGTGCAAGGGCTTCAGGCTCATGTTCAACAAGAGCTTGGAAGGTAAGGGCCAAGGGTGCTGGACCTACCCTTATCGGCGGAGTGTATTAAACGCTATCTTGGTCAACCATTTTCAACATCATCATAGTCACTATGAATCTGAGGCCATCTTCATAGAACTGTTTGCTGAAGAAAGGCTAAGATATACAATAATAATAATAATAATAATAATAATAATAATAATAATAATAATAATAATAATAATAATTTGGCTGAAAACTTAGTAATCACTGTAGTTGGAGGTGGACCTGCCCAGTAAATCTCATTCTTTTGTATGCAGAATGTGGAGGCGATCTGGTAAGCCACGAAGGAGAAATCACATCTCCAGGCTACCCCCTCGGCTACTCCAGCAGGATTTGTAACTGGGTCATAACTGTTCCTCCAGGGAAAAGAGTTCGGCTGCAAATTATTGACATCGATCTCTACGGCGGCGAGATCCACGAGGGTAGAATCATCTGTAGAGATAATATCATGGTGACTAAAATCTTACATCTACTTGTATCGTGTCGTATTGATATCGTTTTCAGAGGCAGATAGTATGCATGCAGCGATATTTAGTTGTTTTTAGCACCCCTATCCATACCTATATAGCGTTCATATATAAGTATAAAATGTTGCACCTAAACAGTGATCATATATTCATCCCTACCTATGCTTGTTTGAGATTTTTTCACATGCACCACTTTTCTCCATCTCTCTCATTGTTATATTTAACTTTTTTACGTATTTTAACTTCCTATGTAGAGTCTAATTCTCCTTTATACTGTACTAACTCTTGAGTCCTTCCAGTTGAAGAATGGACCATTGAGGCAAAGTCCCATCCTCAACATGCCGTTATGCAAGAACTCACAGGTAACTGCATCCTTTATATATATATATGTTACCAATACCCTCTATTGTATTTTTGTCAATGTATTTTGTCTTTAAATAAAATTTATATTAAATATAGGGGGTGGAAGGAGAAAATTTTCAAACAGCTTCAGGGAGAACCTCGAGTGTTCCCTGAAGCAAGTTTATTCTTTTCTCTGAGGATGAGGGTCCCCAGGACAGTTCCAGAGGTACCTCCATATATCCTGTTACCAATCTATCTTTGAATAGGCATGTTGCAGCACTCTTTTTTTTTTATTCTGGCAGTGTTTTACTTCGTTTCGCTCTGCCAGAGCAAATCATTTGCATATTTCTGCAGCGTGTCTCTTCTCTTAAATAGGATATTTAGATCCAAATAAATTTGTCCTGCTTTCAGTCGTTTACAGAACTGATTCTCCGTATCAGATAGATTCTGAGTAATTCTTCCCAATTTGCAGCCATTTGCAGAACGTTTAACACTGTTTCCAGTCATTTTATAAAGAAAGTTGTCTCATTATCAAGACAGAAAAGATTCTCTTATCAAGAACAATTATTTTCCTATTGTCCTAGAATTGCATATCAGTTAGTCCTGGCTGCAATTTTATGTAGACAGTATAATTTCCTTAATCTCTCTCTCTCTCTCTCTCTCTCTCTCTCTCTCTCTCTCTCTCTCTCTCTCTCTCTCTCTCTCTCTCTCTCTCTCTCTCTCTCTCTCTCTCTCTCTCTCTCTCTCTCTCTGTCTCATACATATAATATTTTTGCTGCAACAGGTAACGAATCATTATGGCTTCAACTCAAGTATGAACACAATGACAGTAATCTTCAGTTCCTTGAGTTCCTCCCATACCCAGGGAAAAGGGTTCAAGTTGCGCTGGTCCTCAGATGACCCCCAGGGTAAGCCTTCAGTCGTTTCCTCTCTTTCTGAAGCAGTTTTCTTTCGCTTTGAAGCCACTAAGGACGTTCAGGTAAGTCATGAGTCGTTCTCTCTCACAGAGCCGCTAACGGCAGCTTCCTAACTATGGTTGAATCCTTCAACGATCCTCAGGGTATGTTACAGGTGATATCACAATATTCAGAACAATCACCGTATACCAGTTGTTGTTCTGCATATTGTACCAGTACCTACAATTGAGCTTATTAAACTCTGTATTGATGATGCAATGTTTGTGTTTAAGGGCGAATTTTAGAATCAAAAGTTTGGTATGGCACTGGGAAATCCTCTCTCATCTGTCCTTAGCAATTCGTACATGGAATACTTTGAAAGAAGATTGCTGATAATATCCTTCCCAGTAGAGCTAAGTGGTAGAGACATGCTCATAATATTTTATGTATAATACCTAAGAATATAGATATAAACCATTCCATAAATTTTACTGTTGAGTTTGAACAAAATAACTCATTACTTTTCCTAGATGTTTTAATTATTAAGGGGATCCTTGATTTTTATATTTAAAATTTACAGAAAACCAACAAATAACTGTTCTTATGTGTACTATTATTCTTCACTTCATGATAGAGTTAAACTTTCTGTATTTTCATCACTGTTTTTGAGAGCTTTGATAACGGCTGTGTCTATAAGATTCCCTGTAAAAAATTGTGATGAAGTTTATTATGGTCAACCTAGGAAAAGTCTTGAACTAAGATTACAACAACATAAATATATCATTAGATCTATGAACATTAATGACAAGTGAAAGGAAGCATTTAAAGTCGCCTTTTTTTTAATTTGTGGGTGAACATAGCAAGCATTGTTGATGAGAGACATTCTGGACGCTGTCTACTAACTTTTCTGCCTGCCTGGTATTGCAGAGTGTGGCGGAGAGCTGGCGTCTTCCGGCGGGGTGTTGGTGTCTCCTGGTTTCTTCCAAGGCAACTACAACAACAGACTCTTCTGTGTGTGGACGCTGAACAATCCCAGTCCCAGCAACTCCTCCTTCATCGTTACGTTCACTTACCTGCACCTTGAGAATCATTGCTATGATTACGTCCAGGTAGAAGGAGGTGAGACCAGCAGACTAGACCAGAGACTAGACCGCTATTAGCAGATGCAGGATCGAGCCTTCCTTAGTCTATGCACTGCATAACCCACATGGGTTTGGTATTTCCCGAGTAATATTTTAATAATTATAAAGACATGAGAATAATAGTCTGTATTTTTCGATTTCGTTAAATGATTGAAGAATATGTAGGTGCACTCCTCCTCTAGGAAAACAGGAAAGCACCTACTGACTGCAAGCATTTTAGCCATCTTCAGTTTGCAGTCTTCTGTACAAGACTACAAAGTGATTGCACCTAAGGTGCACTCGTCGACAAGAAGTATATGGTTTCAGCAAGCAGTGGTAGAGTCAGCAACACAACACGTACATAGGATTCGAGCAACATCCACGTCCATAAAAGCATGCACTTGTAGAAGCCTAGGCCGGTGTCTACAAAATTCTCTGTGGCCACTGTGAAAAGAAATTCGTAGGAGAGAGAGAGATGCATAAATTTGTCCAGTATAATAAACGAGCACAAATATGTGTGCAACAGGGATGATATTAGCAATTTATGCATGAGCCACTGAGACAGATTATCTAACTGAACCAAAACACCAACGATCATCACAGAACGAAATCCCTACAAGATGCAGCCGTTTCTAAGCATCTCACATTTCTTTAACAAAAATAGTCACACAGAATACAGGAAGTTGTAGCATGGCTGCCACTCTGACATACCTGATCACTAGGCAAACGTCACCCCTCACTCCAACAGACAAGGTAATCTGCCACACTCATTCAACTCACTCCCACAATCCTAAAGCTCTCTCCAACACTCCTACAACTCATACGCATCAACAGCTCCAGGTGAAAAGTCACTAGAATTCTACTCAGGCCCTCAGGGTATTTCGAATGCTTCCCACTAGGTGGGCCAAGGTAGCACAGGATCGAGCCCCGGCCATGCAGCATTTATATATATATATATATATATATATATATATATATATATATATATATATATATATATATATATATATATATGTGTGTGTGTGTATACATACATACATACATACATACATACATACATACATACATACATACATACATACATACATAAAATTAATAATAAAGGTATCTCCTCTCCTGACAGTGACAGCATCTGGGGAGGTGATGTCTGCCATCAAAGTATGCAACGACTTCCGTCTCTCCTCCATCGTTGTGGCTCAACCAACGCTCAGGATCACCTTCATCGTGAGTATTACTGACACTACACACCTTCAGAGGAAAGAGGAGATGGGTCTGGGTGCCCTGACGGAGGTGAAGGTCTCTTGATTTAAATGAAGCTACTCTTCCCTTTCTCGGATTAAACTTGATTAATTCTCTTTCTTTAGGTATTGTATGACTCCTATCGGTTTAGTTCTCCGGGAATATAATAATAATGATAATAATAATAATTTACCAAGAATAAAAGTCCAGAGTGTAATTTGAAGTTTAAGTATACTTTGGTTTACAATTATTTACACAAATAGGTGGCTTCTATTTGCAATAAGTAAGAGTTTTTAAAATGAGATGCAAACTCATATTAAAAACTCTTACTCTTAGCTCTTACTCTTAACTCTTACTCTTAGCTCAGAGTTGGTCTGAGTGCAGCAGGAGCTGAATGTGACCTGTCTCATTAAAATAATTTTAATAATATTATAATTATTTGTTCATGTACAAGGTATACAGGCCTAGCTGACATTTCAGGCAAATTAGGTCAGTTTTGTCCCAGGATGCGACCCACACCAGTTGACTAACACCCAGGTACTCATTTTACTGATGGGTGAATATAGACAACTGGTGTTTGGAAACACGCTCAGTGTTTCTATCCTCGCCGGGAATCGAATCCGGACACCTCACCGTCTGAAGCAAGAGCTTTTACCACCAGGCCACGGGCCACAAAACAAAGCTTGGAGTTTAGTGTGCAAGTATCCCAAATGTCCCGGGTTCGATTCCTGGGCAGGGCAAAACGGATTGGCAAGTGTTTATATATCTGGTTCCATTTATTCTCCAGTCAGTAAACTGACACCTAGATATACCACCTTGGGAGGTGGTATATGTTAGATAAGGTCAAGCTTTGAAATAAGCTTGACCTTATCTCTTATCCTAAGATTTCATTGTAAAAAAATCACAGCGAACTCTTATGGAAAGAACATTTCGAATGGCGTACACAAGCATCAGACATATTTTTTCACACTTCGATTTACAGTTTAAGAGCTGTTACCTTACCTCAGCTATATTTCAAAGCTCAGTCCTATTTAAAGTATACTTAAACATGCTGGAATGCAACGTCCACTATAGTTACCTAACACTCAAGCACCTACTGACTGCTAGGTGAACCGGAGCAGCGGCTGTAAGGAAGCATACCCAGTGTTTCCACCAGTGCAGCGCGTCCTCAGTATGGGAACTGAGTCTCCACCTACTTCCCTAAAGCACTAGAGACAACATCACTGGGATAAAACGCACTACACGTTGTCCCAATAAAATCTTGTTCTCTTTTTTCAGCAATGTGCGTCTTTTCTTAACATTAACTAAAGGTTTTCTTTTGTATTATGGCACTACAGACGGATACCATCGTCAACGCCTCTGGCTGGAACCTGACGTACGGACTGAGTCCCTGTGGCGGGGTTGTACACGGACCGCAAAATGTTATTACCTCACCAAACTACCCATCACACTATCCAAACAATGTGCACTGTATGTGGTTCCTAAACTACCCCGAGGGAGAGCAAATCGAGGTAAGGATAACACTTAGCAAACTGAAGTAATTAAGGTAAGAACAGCTCCCCCTGAAATTTGGGCATTTTGGAGGGAGTCATCCCTTCCTGGGAGTGGCTGGGGCATTCTGATACTGCTGAAGGGCTCTTGATCCGAGGAATTGAAACTATACTGCACTGCCTCGTGACGAATAAGGATTCAACACTAGCCCATAAATATAGCATTCAATATCTTATAAAATATGGTAAAAGGGTCATTGTTTTCAGTACATAGTGGTAAATTTAATATTTATTTTCATTTTGATGCCTAGTCCGGTATGGACTGAAACAGTACACAAATAGCCAGCACACAGGAGAACGAATCTTATGACGACGTTTCAGTCTGACCTGGTGTGACTGGTTATTGGTCCAAGTCGGACCGAAACGTCGTTTCATTCTCTTATGTGTGGCCTATTTGTGTATAGTAAGGATGGTTTATATAAGACTTTCGCTTGGGATCATTTTTAATTTCAATTGAATCAGGAGTGTCTGTGACAAAGATCAATAAACGGAGTTTTAACGAAATACGTCCGCTTAGGGAGGGTACACAATGCTTCCTATTCAACCACAAAATAATTTAATATCAGATATGTCTTCGTAAATGCTAATTGATACGAAGGTTGCCAAGTTCAAGGATGACTAAGGTTAAAATGCCACTGACTTTTTTGTATCTCTCAACGTACGTACCCTGAGAGTTGACTATAATCCATTTGCTAGTGGTAAAGGTATATTTGGTGGTGCTCAGGTGACACTTAGTCTAATGACCTTTATGCAGTTGATAGGCTTCAGATCTAATTAAGCAACCAGCAGTGGGACTTTATTCCTTGTATTTCACTGACAACTTGCAGGTATAACAAGACAGTGATGATTTGTGTGGGTTTTTTACAGTTCCAGTTCACAAACTTCAAGCTGGAGCCTTCAGCACACCATGATTATGTGAAGCTGTACAATGGGCCACGACTCCTTTCACCCACATTAGGCTCCTACAGTGGAAGGAAGGAACCTTTCTCTGTGGGGACCTCCATGACTAATAATCTCTTGGTAGAGTTCCACACGGATGCTTCCAACACCGACCAGGGCTTCAGGGCCGTGGCTGCCAGGCATGTCAGAGGTACGTGCAGGACCCAGTCATGTCAGTGATAAGTCTAACACCCAGGCAAATCAATATGATAATTGTATTGTCACCCAGGCATATCAGTAACGGGTCCAACACCTATGAATGTCAGTGATAGGTCCATTCCCCATTCACAATAGAGTGCGTGAATAGTCGTAAAATTCCCCCCCCCCCCCCAAAAAAAAGCATTTTTTGAAAGTCTTTGATGAATTCGACACATTATTTTAAGAAGTTTCACCATCCAGTGGTTTTATTGATTCAATACAGAGCTTGTCATATGATGACAATAAAATGCTCATTAGCCAAAACGTTCTCAAAATAATGGTGCCCAGGTGTTCCTCATGTGTCTAATTCATCAACTCGTCGGTGTTGTATAAAAATAATGTTATAATTACTCATCACGAATTACCAACCATGTGGAGATTACAGAGGGTGATCGCGGCGATCTTTGGACACAGGATGCGGGGGAGTGTTTCACGGGATGAGTGGGAACTTCTCCAGCCACGGCTTCCCCGGCAGCTACGAGGCCAATACAGAGTGCGAGTGGGAGGTGGACCCAACCACCGGGTACCACGCAGTCCTCCACTTCACCGACCGCTTCGATGTAGAGAGTAGTACCGGCTGTCAGAATGACTACGTCCAGGTGCGTGGTTGGTGGATGTAATGAAGACAACTCTGCAGGAGATATGACACACACACACACACACACACACACACACACACACACACACACACACACACACACACACACACACACACACACACACACACACACACACTCCCTCTCTCTTTGTATCTACCTGTATGTAATAAAAAGCAGACAGAACCCTGATCTGGACAACGTTTCACTCAAGTGAAACGTTTTGCTCAGTGTTTTGTTCAAGTGAAATGTTGTTCAAATGAGGAATTGGGGGCTATCCTCCCCTTCTTTTACCCTCCGAGGGTCGGTACCTCGATGTTGTGCATGTGTCTTAGTCATCTATAGTAATGCTACCCTAGTTTTAAGACTTGAAGGACGTCCTGCATGGGACTTTCCAAGTTATTCAGGTGTCTGCTTTAGTGATGCAAAAAACAAATGAACCTAAAGCTACTGTGTCTTATTGCTTGGATCAAACCTGATTACCCATTCTCCACGTGTTATATGTCCCCTATGAATTTAGTGAGTAACCATGAATAATAATAGTTTCCCCCTCAACGTACAGATATTGTACTCGAAGACGACTCGCCAAAGCCACGGTCCCTTGGAGTGGCAGGAAGGGGAGAAACTGTGTGGTAAACAGATTCCTCCACCAGTCAGGTCCTCTATAGGCAACATTAAGGTCCTGTTCCACTCCAACGAAGCAGTTCAGGGTGATGGTTTCAAGGTACGTCTCTGTCTCTTTCCCTCTTCCTCTCTAATTCATGTACATGTCGTGCCGAATAGGTAAAGCTGGTCAATTAGCAAGAACTCATTTAAAATTAAGTCCTTTCTAAAAAAAATTCCTTTACATTTAAATATATTTTTCATTTATATTAATATAAAAATTAATCATTTTGTACCAAAAGAACCTTAGGAAACTTACCTAATCTTATTATAACAAACGCAAGTTAATTTAGCATAACCCAACTAGATGTGTTTTATATAAGTTTACAATAATTTAATAATAAACAAACACTTTGAAATATATTTTTTCGTTAGATTCAGAACGATTTCACAAAATTATTGCATACACAAATTTTTGCTTGCCCTATTCGGCAAGAAGTGCGTTGCTATTTAAGCCAAAATCGCAAGTTTTACTTACTCGGAAGAACAATATATATAGTCCTTTCCAATTCTACATAAATTAATATATTGTTTATGTTCCTTTTTGACTTCGTGTTTTTTTTAAGGGAGGATAAAACGAAAGGTCGATACCAAATGGAATAACGTCCGGTATGTTGTTTATGGCAGGTGTCGTGGCAACTGGTGTGTGGCAACAACTTCACAGATAATGCCGGCTACATCGTGTCTCCACAGCATCCCCAAAATTACCCCAACAACGCCAACTGTCTCTACAGGATTCTAGCGCCCCCAGGCCAGTTTGTCACCATTAACTTCCTGAACTTTCACGTTGAATGTAAGTAATGATCTGTTATTTCTGTTGATTGTGTTGCATATGTTAATAATTTTAATAATTATAGTAATAAGATGAAGAAAAAGAAAAAGAATAATAATAACAATAATAATTCAGATGGATCAAACTGCCGGTACGATTCTGTGACGGTGATACAGGAGTCAAGTAGCGGCTTAGTTAGACGCAGATGGGGACCGTACTGTGACAGGAACACCCCTCCTGATGTTATCATAAGCAGGGGACCCACCACCCTGCACTTCGTCTCAGACGTTTACGTGACCTTATCTGGTTTCACGGCAAACTTCAGCGTTGAAGGTTGGACACCCTGTTTTATCTATTAGTACAACAACACAACAATCTCTCTCTCTCTCTCTCTCTCTCTCTCTCTCTCTCTCTGTCTCTGTCTCTGTCTCTCTCTCTCTCTCTCTCTCTCTCTCTCTCTCTCTCTCTCTCTCTCAATGATATCAGTGCACTTATAGCTGCAAATACTCCTTAATGAAAATGTTCTAGACTCAAGGAAATAGTTATTCTCTCCTTCCTTGGATCAAGCTGGATTACCTGTTTCTCATTGCTGAACGATCCCAATAGGTTCGGCACTTTAACGTCAATGTTCTGTAATAGTAATTATTTATTTGGTCCTGCAGCCTGTGGGGGTAATCTGAGTTCCCCTGGAATCATCAGGTTACCAACGAGACCCATATATGAGAACCACATGTCGTGCACCTGGGACATCACTGCACCGCAGGGCAAGGTGATACATCTCAAGTGAGTGCCAGTGTTATGATAGATAAGGTGTGACACCTTACGTGAGTGCCAGTGTTATGATAGATAAGGTGTGACACCTTACGTGAGTGCCAGTGTTATGATAGATAAGGTGTGACACCTTACGTGAGTGCCAGTGTTATGATAGATAAGGTGTGACACCTTACGTGAGTGCCAGTGTTATGATAGATAAGGTGTGACACCTTACGTGAGTGCCAGTGTTATGATAGACAAGGTGTGACACCTTACGTGAGTGCCAGTGTTATGATAGACAAGGTGTGACACCTTACGTGAGTGCCAGTGTTATGATAGATAAGGTGTGACACCTTACGTGAGTGCCAGTGTTATGATAGATAAGGTGTGACACCTTACGTGAGTGCCAGTGTTATGATAGATAAGGTGTGACACCTTACGTGAGTGCCAGTGTTATGATAGGCAAGGTGTGACACCTTATGTGAGTGCCAGTGTTATGATAGACAAGATGTGACACCTTACGTGAGTGCCAGTGTTATGATAGACAAGATGTGACACCTTACGTGAGTGCCAGTGTTATGATAGACAAGATGTGACACCTTACGTGAGTGCCAGTGTTATGATAGACAAGATGTGACACCTTACGTGAGTGCCAGTGTTATGATAAACAAGATGTGACACCTTACGTGAGTGCCAGTGTTATGATAGACAAGATGTGACACCTTACGTGAGTGCCAGTGTTATGATAGACAAGATGTGACACCTTACGTGAGTACCAGTGTTATGATAGACAAGGTGTGACACCTTACGTGAGTGCCAGTGTTATGATAGGCAAGATGTGACACCTTACGTGAGTGCCAGTGTTATGATAGACAAGGTGTGACACCTTACGTGAGTGCCAGTGTTATGATAGACAAGGTGTGACACCTTACGTGAGTGCCAGTGTTATGATAGGCAAGATGTGACACCTTACGTGAGTGCCAGTGTTATGATAGACAAGGTGTGACACCTTACGTGAGTGCCAGTGTTATGATAGACAAGGTGTGACACCTTACGTGAATGCCAGTGTTATGATAGACAAGATGTGACACCTTACGTGAGTACCAGTGTTATGATAGACAAGGTGTGACACCTTACGTGAGTACCAGTGTTATGATAGACAAGGTGTGACACCTTACGTGAGTACCAGTGTTATGATAGACAAGGTGTGACACCTTACGTGTTGAATGCGGTCCACAGTGTTTATCATATTTTTAATCCCAGACATTAACATGTGAGTAACATACTGACATTGTCTTAGGGAAGAAAATCATCCTTCTTTTAATCATTTTTTTATCTAATTCACTTTCCACGCATTAAAATGCAGTGCAGAAAGTGAATGATACACAACTGGACAAGATAATACTACTTGTGCTACACTATGATCCAGTGACCAGGAATACACAGGTAGCCTATTCTGGAGAGGAAGGGGGGGCTCCTTCACTGTGACTATTACAAGAGGGAATCCAATTGTTCAGTGGGTTTGGTTCCAGGCTATCGCCGTAAAGCGAAAATCGCCTTAAAGTGAATCATCCTTTTTTTCAATTTTAAATGCCTAAAAATGCCTGATAATATTTTACACTATAATATTTTTAAGTGAGCAACAGAGCAAGGCTTAAAAAATGCATGTACAATACACACATTACTTACCTTAAAACATTTTAGTTCATAACTTATAGTGAGTGGTGAATATAATTATTGTAAAATCTGATGAAGGTAGAATGGGCATAATTGAAAACTGCTGTATTAGCGAAACACTATAAAGTGAAGTGATGTAAAGCGGGATCCAAGTGTACGTTGATTAGGATAGGATAACAGCACATTGCTGGGAGGTTCCACACTGTAACGATCGTGTAGAATAAGGCAATCATACACTACAGGTTTGCCATAACTGTGTATAACTTTGAAAATCCATTTAGGTTCCAAATACTGGAGCTGGAGGGGCACTCACGGTGCACATATGACAGTGTCAGTATCTTCGACGGACACACGTCGCAAGAGGACAAGCTAGTGACCCGCCTGTGTGGGAACCACACCTCAGCGCTGCCCACCGTCGTCACCCACCAGAGGCTGGCAAGGGTTATCTTCCAAAGTGACGTTAGCATCACAGGTCTGGGCGTCGTGGCTGCTCTTGATTTCACATATGGTGGGTATTAACGTTAGTAATATATATATATATATATATATAATATATATATATATATATATATATATATATATATATATATATATAATATACACACAGAGAAAGATCGCAGTCAACAGGACTCGATACTGCTACTGAGACGGACAAGATTCCCAGGCAGCGCTCTAAACCACTAGGCCACACAAATGCCACAAAAGCTGGGAAGCCTGGTTCACAGCCCGGGCACGTCAGTCAGCTTCAAACATCGATTCAAGCTATTTCAATCTCCTCCTGTATATCCTGACTTCACAAGCTATTTTTTATATCAATGCACCAGGCAGATCCCAGTAGCAGTATCGAGTCCTGCTGACTGCGAGCTTTCTCTGTATATACCCGCTTGTTTCTGCGAGTATATACAGTGCCTGGTAAAATGAAAGCAATTAGGTTTAGTTAGGTTTGATTCATTTACTTGGATCAAGAGCCCCTCATTATCATCAAAGCATGGCTCCTACTCGAACCTTCCCGTCACGTCATCTATGAGCAGAGCCGGATTAAGATTTTGTAGCCTCCTGGGCTACGGGTACTGTTAGGTCCCCAGGGATATTTTTAAAGGGAAAAAAGTTAATGGAGTATTAAATTTATTTTTACTATACTAACCACAATAATAATAATATGTTTATTTCTACAAGTACATGTACAAGGTATACAGACCATAGCTGACATCAATGACATACTACTGTATAGAAAGCCGCTTGTTATGCTGAGCATATCGGGCAAATTAGGTCAGTTTTGTCCCCAGAATGCGACGCACACCAGTCTACTAACACCCAGGTACCTATTTTACTGATGGGTTAACATAGACAGCAGGTACTTTAAGGAAACACGTCCTAATATTTCCACCCATACCAGGGATCAAACCCCTGGACCTCAGTGTGTGAGCTGAGTGCGCTAGCCATCAAGCTACGGAACACCCGTGTGCATTTTTTAGATGGATGAAGAAGTTAATCTACTATTTACTACAAGGTTGTAGGTATCAGAAGCTTACATTATTATTATTATAATCAAGGGGGAAGCGCTAAACCCGGAGGATTATACAGCTCAGAAGCTTACAGTGTTTCATGATTGTACCTGAATTCATCAAATTGCCCAGCAAAGTTTTTAAACGAAGAATTTCGGGTATAAATCCAGACTTGAAGTCATCTGAGTAATTCTTCTGAAACTCGGCTACTGCTGTTGAAATGTCTTCATTCACTGATGGAAATTTGACCAGGAAATCAAACAATTGATGAATGTATTTATATGCATCAGTGCGATGAGAGAGATGAGCATAACTTGTCTATGGTGGGTTGTTATGCCTTGTCTAGGGATATATAAAGTATTAAATAAAATACACCACCAAGGACCAGAAAGGTAACTTTACCAAAAGCACTAAACAATAGTTTCGAAGGACAGATAAACTCACCTGCATAACACCATTACAAAAAAAAAATACATCAGTATACTTTTACCAGGCACTTAAAGTCAAGCCACATTTATATTATTACTATCAAAAGCAAGTGCTAAGCCCACAAGGGTCATTAGGCCACAGAAGAATAAAATTTTATTGGCGCCTATAGATCGCCATATTTCCCTGCTGGTAAAAATTTAAGCATTTTTGCTGCACTTTCCACTACACAAGCCCCACATTAATGCCGGGGCCTTGCCCAATGATAAGGACAACTGAAGATTATAAAGGAAAATATTTCCTCAAACGACTTATGGCCTAAAACTTTCCCAAAATACTACTCCTCACTATTTAACCAAACTCCATGACACCTTGTTCCAACCACTGCCCATTCGTCCCTGCTCACTCGTCGCTGCTCACTCGTTGCTGCTTACTCGTCGCTGCTCACTTGTCGCTGCTTACTCGTCGCTGCTCACTCGTTGCTACTTACTCGTCCCTGCTCACTCGTCGCTGCTCACTCGTCCCTGCTCACTCGTCGCTGCTCACTCGTCCCTGCTCATTCGTCGCTGCTCACTCGTCCCTGCGCACTCGTCGCTGCTCACTCGTCGCTGCTCACTCGTCACTGCCTCACACATCCTCTTACTCTCCCGCCTGTACGGTTGTGTCTAAAACATGGCCATTAGAGACAATATTTTCACTATGTTTGGTTGTTAGAGGCATGAGTTCAAGACCCACGTAGACTGACCTACATATATATATATAATATATATATATATATATATATATATATATATATATATATATATATATATATAAATGAATTTGTAATTGATAAGCTGGAGTTTGTTGCAGCTTGTGGAGGAAATGTAAACATCTCATACAGTGGAGCCTACCAGACCATAAGATCTCTTGATGCTGATAACGATGGTGAGTGATACTCATTTCCCTGGTTCTCTGATTCTCTCTCTCTCTCTCTCTCTCTCTCTCTCTCTCTCTCTCTCTCTCTCTCATATAAAAACTTTCTGTTACTTAAGTGTGTTTTATATAAAAAATGAGCGTATGTGCTGGTGCTAATCTTCCTGGAAACCTCTAAAACTTTAATCTTACCACTCGCGTTATTTCTTATTCACTCATTGGTCCCTGGAACCCCCTTTTTATAACTCCCATTTCATATATTCAAATATAATATCACAATCAACAGTATTCTATGGTAGAAATTTGAGATGAAGTCTCCACGCTTCCTGAAATTCGTAATTTTACGAAGTCACAGTGTAATCAAATTCAGCTAACATAAGAACATAAGAAAGGAGGATCACTGCAACAGGCCTGTTGGCCCATACTAGGTAGGTCCTTTACAATCTATACCACTAACAAAACATTTGCCCAACCTAATTTTCAATGCTACCCAAGACCAAAACTCTCTCAACAGGTAATTACGAGCCTCTGTTGGACTGTGGTTGGCTGGTCGAGGGTCTAACAGACAACGTTGTGACTCTCAACTTCACCAGACTGGACGTGGAACCTCCAGGAGCCAATGACACTTCACCCTGCCCTTACGACGGAGTAATGGTATACTATCCATTTGATGCTCTTGGACCAAGCATTTAAGTTTGCTTTCTCCTTCCTTGCATCATGCCTGGTTATCTGAAATTCCCTAGGGCCTAAAAAATATTAAGACACATGTGCAACACTTGGGTACCCTGATCGCTGAAACCTGCAAACAAACCTGCAAACAAACCTGCAAACAAACCTGCAAACAAACCTGCAACCCTGTAAAACGGACTTCTGCTCTAGCCTTCGTTGAGTGTGGACGTCTCTCTCTCGTCTGGGTATCAGTGACAAATTTTCCCCGTTCTCTCTGGGACACTTGTCCTCATCTATTTTGCCCGCCGGGCACTCTACAGAAGGGGCACCTGTTCATCTGCTTTCTTTAACCAACTTCATTATTTTCTGCTCTGCGGATAATTCTTTATCTGTCTTTGGTGGAAAGCCGGTTACTAAACTCAGGTGGGGGTGTGGGCGTCCCTCTCTGCTGGGGCTTGGCAATGAGGTTCACCGGATCTAATTGGAAACTTCAAGTTTCTATCTCTATTTACAAAGGAACTTTTGTTCCTTTTCTCTCATCGCCCAGCCTTGGGCAACAAATCTTCCTCGTACCATCGAGAAGTCGGGCTCGATACGGGTTATGCTGCCAGTGGCCCTGATAAACCCAACAACAACCTCTAAAACAAGTTTTTTTTTCAGTTGAATACATGCGAATATAACACTGAAGGCTTATTGTAGTTGAGACGGTGACTGAGGGGGCTTCCCTTCCCTCGACAAACCCCCAGGAATCCCCAGCCACCTTGTTAACGGCTCTAACTCTGGCATTAAACCTATATAGAATATAAAAACACTAATCTTTCCACAACTTTCACCTTAAAATATTTTACCCTCATCAAAAGCATTTCATGGTTTTATTTTCCCGTATTATTATTATTATTATTATTATTATTATTATTATTATTATTATTATTATTATTATTATTATTATTATCTTACAAAAAAACACTGGGCCTTCATAACTATAAACTCTCACATGAATGACTATTGTTCACACAGTCTCCACCTCAAAATATTCACCTCAAGTCAACTTGTATCGAGTAACACATTTTCCCCAATTGCAGGACAGGGTAACCACTTTGGGGCACCTTCTAAATACTTCAGGTCTGTGCATTTAATTCTAAGAGACTTGACTCCTTTTTGAGCTTACACATGTTCCTCCGACGCAGCTGTACGATGGGCCGTCTACAGCCTCTGCCTTGATCTCCGTGCACTGCAACCCCACGTCGCTGCCTCTGGTCGTGTCTTCCTCCTCTAACGTCATGTTCATCCGCTTCTACTCTGACAGTACCAATCAGAGACCTGGCTTCACAGCCAAGCTCACCAACACACCACGTACGTTATACCAACCAGCTGGCTCTTCTCATTTGTGATGCTGGATTACAAAAATATTTTACAGTGGTTTGCTCGGTTTCAAAAGTACAATCTTATATAAACAGATTGATTGTACGTTGAATTTAAAAGCAAAATATATTGGATAAACAGAGCATTAGACTCTTGTCCTCTTCTAAAGCTATATTTATGTCGTAATATTAGTTCAAGACTTTCCCAGTTTGACCAAGGTAATCTTTATCACATCTTTTACAGGAAATCTTGTAGACACAACCATCAGCATTTTTTGGAGGAATTTTTAAACAAAATTTTTTTTACTGTATAGAGAATTTTAAATACAACTTTGTCAAAAAAACAAAACAGTCTTATTCAACTATAAATATATTTGTTCTCCTTTACCATGAAAACTTTCTTGATATAGCTTCTCTTCTTAAAAAGTTTAAAATCAAAGTTATATTTTAAAATTTCGATATAGTAGAAAATACTGTTGATTAAAAATTCCCCCCAAAATTGCTGATGGTTGTGTCTAGAAGATTCCTTGTAAAAAATGTAATAATTTATTACGATCAAACTGGGAAAAGTCTTGAACTAAGATTACAACAACATAAATATAGCACTAGAAGTACACAAAAGTCGAATGCTCTGTTTATCCAATAAACGGTGTTCGACAGGTCCTTGACCACCACACCCGCATCATCATAAAGGGTCAAATGTTGAATATTGACCGCAAGGTGTAATCTCGCCCTTATGTGCAATCTGCTAATCTTTTACTTTTACTGCTCCTTGATAATGTGAGAAATCACGAAAGCGCTTGGGAGTTCACTATTTTTTCACAGTGGTTGTTCTACAGATGAGATAACAGGTATATCTTGCTACTTACAATTAGATTACACTACATATGCCTGTCCATGTGATTATATTAACACACCCATCTGAGTTTTTTTCTGTTTTCTTGACAGTTATTGTTCTTTATTTCCTCTTATCTCCACGGGGAAGTGGAAAAGAATTCTTCCTCAGCATGTCGTCAAGGTGATTAAAATGCCGGGAGCAAGGGGCTAGTAATTCCTTTTTGTGTATAAATTACTAAATTTAAAAAGAGAGACGTTTGTTTTTCCTTTTAGGTCACCCTGCCTCGGTGGGATACGGCTAGTTCGTTAAAAAAAAAATAATATTTTTAAGCGATGATCTTGTATGAAGTACTCAGAGACTCGATCCTCTGACAACCAAACCAGTGTCATTCACTGAATACTTCTTTTCAAAACTAGATCCTTGTGGGGCAGCCAGCCTCGAGGCCACGAACGTGACCCAGGTGCTAGAATCTCCTGGGTATCCTACAGCATATCCAATCAGTACCCGCTGCCAGTGGGTCATCACGGCCCCGGAGCAGGACCTGGACATCCACCTTGACATCAGCGACTTCAACCTGGAGGCTTCCCCGCTGTGCTCCAAAGACCAGCTCTTCATCAGCGAGTATGAGCAGGTGAGCAAGGAAGCTGCAAACCATGTTGATAAATGAGACCCATATGCAGCTTCTAGATATCTTAATTTCCCGAACAAAGGTACCAAGTGGTAATACAATTACGGTTGCCAAGTGTCGCATGTGTGTCATATTGTGATGTACAAGTAGACGAACCGTCCTACAAATATCATGTCACAAGCAGGACCTGTCTAGTAATTTGATAATCTGCCACACCCTCGCCACGTCAGGTAAGTGTGAAACTGTTGCATTCCCAAGAGAGAGAACACCTGTGTTCTGGCTTCACAGGTCTTTTGATCGACTAAGCGATTATCCTTTAATTAGGAGAGGGTGTTAATGGTGTTGTACTAGCCAAGGAGGGTGACACCCGGACCTTGGAGTTAAGGGGAATGCATAGAGGACCATATAAACTCAGGGAAACAGCTGAGAGAGAGAATTCAGGGAGAACTCTGGCCGGTGTGCCGAGTTCTGGAGGAAAACTTGGAGCATAGGACTGACAGAGGTGAGTACTCTGACCGAGGCGTGAGAGCCGCAGGCTCATTTGGAGAACTTTGGAGAGAGAGAGAGAGAGAGAGAGAGAGAGAGAGACCTGTCGCCAATGTGTGGTCTTGTGACCTGTGGCTAGAGACTCCTACAAGTGAACTGTCCTATTGATCTAATATACTGTAAGTGTATATTCATTTTGACCATAATTGTGTATTACCTATCTCGATATTTTATATATTCCCATGTATCTTAATATCCTAGTCAGTTTCTCCCTTATCCAAGTACATTATTGTAGAAGGATTTATCAAAACTGTATGAGTGGAATAATGTATTCACTGTCCCCGTCATTTTAATTATAATCTTTTGCTATAAGGTAGACTTGTGGTGTAGTGAGGTGAGTGGGTAACCTCTGCTGCACCTCACTAATTACCTGGTAAGAACGGCTACTATTTTCCACCCTTCTCTCTCTCTCTCTCTCTCTCTCTCTCTCTCTCTCTTCGTTCCCTTTATTATTACCTTCTATACCTCCCCTACCTACCTGGAGTCTACATGGAGGATATTCCGGGGATCAACGCCCCCACGGCACGGTCCATGACCAGGCCTCCTGATTGATCAGGCCCTGATCAACGAGGCTGTTACTGCTGGCTGCACGTAGTCCAACGTACGAACCACAGCCCGTCTGATCCAGCACTGACTTTAGATAAATGTCCAGTTCCCTCTTGAAGACAACCTGCGGTCTATTGTTAATTCCCCTTATGGCTGGTGGGAAGCTGTTGAACAGTCTTACGCCCCGGACACTTATTGTGTTTTCTCTTAGTGTATTAATGGCGTCCTTACTTTTCACTGGGGGTATGATGCATCGCCTGCCAAGTCTTTTGATTTCTGTGTGCAGCGAGTACAAGTCAAGTGCTTCCAAGCGTTCCCATTAGTTAACGTATTTGATGGAACTTATATGTGCAGTAAAAGTTCTCTGTACATTCTCTAGATCTGCAATTTTACCTGCCTTGAATAGAGATGTTAATATACAGCAGTATTCCACCCTGGAGAGAACAAGTGATTTAAAGAGGATCGTCAGTGGCTTTGCATCTCTTGTCTTGAACATTCTCATTATCCATTATATCAGTTTCCTCGCAGATGTGATAGTGGCATTGTTGTGGTCCTTGAAAGTGAGATCTTCGTACATTACCACTCCCAGGTCCTTCACATTACTTTTCCGCTCTATTGTGTGATTAGAGTTTGTAATATACTCATTTCTAGTTATTATTTCCTCCAGTTTTCCATAACGGAGTAGTTGGAATTTGTCTTCATTGAACATCATATTGTTCTCTGTTGTCCATTGGAAAACTTGGTTTATATCTTCTTGGAGCTTTGCTGTGTCCTCAATGGATGACACACTCATGCAGAGCCTAGTAGCGTCTGCAAAGGATGATATGGTGCTATGGTTTACACCTCTGTCTATGTCTGATATGAGGAACAGGATAGACGCGAGTACTGTGCCTTGTGAAACATATCTTTCACTGTGGCAGCTTCCGATTTAATTCTGTTTACCACTACTCTGTACACTAACGGCCCCCTTCAAGGCTGGCGACATTGCGGACCTGGAGAGTGTACAAAGAACTTTCACGGCACAAATAAGTACGATAAGGCACCTAAACTACTGGGAACGGTTGAAGGTCCTTGATCTGTATTCCCTGGAACGCAGGCGAGAGACATGATAATATACACTTGAAAGGCCCTGGAGGGATTGGTACCAAACCTGCACACGAAAAATCACTCCCTATGAAAGCAAAAGACTCGGCAGGGGCCCAAGCCTGTTCAATTGCCTCCCAGCATACATAAGGAGGATTACCAATAGACCCCTGGCTGTCTTCAAGAAGGCACTGGACAGGCTCCTAAAGTCAGTACCTGACCAACCGGGCTGTGGTTCGTACGTCAGCTTGCGTGCGGCCAGCAGTAACAGCCTGGTTGATCAGACACCTGATTCATCCTGAGGCCTGGTCTCAGACCGGGCCGCGGGGGCGTTGGCTCCCGAAACCCTCTCCAGGTAAACTCTGTATGACATTATGAAATTATTCATCAACTTGTCAGTACTTAATACCAATATCATAAATTTTGCTATAACGAGGCTGCATAACTAGTGGTTAGGTAGACGGTCGTGTAAAGTGTTAAGTATAAACTCTCACACCTAAAGCACGGATTTACCAGTTAGCTGATAAAACCTCAATGTGGGTGATAGAACCTCAATGTGGGTGATAAAACCTCAATGTGGGTGATAAAAACACACTGTGGGTGATAAAACCAAACTGTGGGTGATAAAACACACTGTGGGTGATAAAACCAAACTATGGGTGATAAAAACACACTGTGGGTTGATAAAAACAGACTGTGGATGATAAAACACACTGGGGTTATAAAAACGACTGGGGGTGAAAAAAACACACGGGGGTTTGATAAAAACAGACTGGGGGTAAAAAACACACTGTGGTGAAAAAACAACTGGGGTGATAAAAACCACTGGGGTTTAAAAACAACGGGGGAAAAAAAAACACAGTGGGAAAAAAACCCACGGGGGTTTAAAAACACACGGGGGGGTTGAAAAAAACAACTTTTTAAAAAACCCTTTTAAAAAAAAGGGGGGAAAAAAACCCCTTTGGGGGAAAAACCCAACGGGGGAAAAACCCTGGTTGGTTTAAAAAACGACGTGGGTGTCCACTTTTTAAAAAAACCTTGGGGTTAAAAAAAACTTTAATAAAAAAATTGGGGGTAAAAAACATGGGGGTTGATAAAAACCGGGGGGAAAAAACCCTTGGGGAAAAAACCCCTGGTTAAAAAACACCCTCGGTTTTAAAACCACTTTGGAGAAATAAAATTTTGGGGAATCAGGATAAATACTTTAAACCCCCAAATTATTCTAGATCAATACCCTTTTGGGGTAAAAATTCCTGGGGGGAGCCTTAGAGCAAAATTAAAAAATCGCCCCACTCATTTAAAGTTTGTTAAAGATGATTTAAATTTTTAATTTTTAATTTTAAATTTTTTATTTTAAAAAACATGATGATCAAACCAAGGAAAAAAAACCCAGAATAAAACCCGGGTTTCAAAATTTTTTTGCAAAATTTTGGTCAGAAATTTTTTTTGGAGAAAAATTTCTTGACAAATTTTCTTAATAAAATTTTAAGGGGGGGGGGGGGAAAATTTCAAAATTTTATTTAAAAAAATTTTTTAATAAATTTAATTTTATTTTTATTTATTTAATAAGAAAAACTTTTTTTTTTTTAAATTAATTTTTTATTAAAAAAATTTTAAAAAATTATAATTATAATTTTTTTTTTTATTATTTTTTTTTTTAATTTTAATTTTATTTTTAATTTTTAATTTAATATTATAATAAAATTATATTAAAATTTTTAAAAAAATTTTTTTAATTTTATTA
Source organism: Cherax quadricarinatus (assembly GCF_026875155.1). NCBI lineage: Eukaryota > Metazoa > Arthropoda > Malacostraca > Decapoda > Parastacidae > Cherax > Cherax quadricarinatus. The sequence goes on from NC_069444.1 coordinate 17,707,310, forward strand.
AATTTTAAAAGTATTAAAATTTTATTAATTTTTAATTATTTTAATTATTTTTTTTTATTTTTAAAAAATTTTAAAATAGATAAGGGGAAAATTTTATTTTATTTTTTTTTAATTAAAATTTTTAAAATTTTGTAGGTTTTTTCCAAAAATATTTTTTTAAAAAAAAAATTTTTTAGTGGAAATTTCCAAAATGTTTTGGTTTTTCAATTTGGCCCTTTTTCAAAGAAGTTTGGGTTTTTATCCCGCCTTTGCCCCTATTTTCCAAAATAAATTTGAATTTTTAACAAAGTTCTTCTCCTGGTTTTTTTCCTTTTAATTTTGTTTCCTGACTTTTTCTCTTCCCCTTGTTTTCCCCCCTCCACCACTGGTTGCCCTCTCTCCACCACGGGTTTTGCCTCTCTCTCCACCCCCTGTTTTGCCTTCTCTCTCCAGGGCCTGTTTTGCCTCTCTCTCCAGCACGGGTTTTGCCTTCCTCTCCCGCACGTGTTCCTTCTCTCCCCCCGCCCTGTTTTCCTTCCTCTCCCCACTGTGTTGCCTTCCTCCCCCGCCTGGTTCCCTCTCTCCCCACTGTTTTCCCTTTCTCTCTCCCCCCTGTTTTTTGCCTTCTCCCCACCACTGTTTTTTCCCTCCTCCCCCCTTTTTTTCCTTCTCTCTCCCCCGCCGTTTGCCTTCTCTCCCCCCGCACTGTTTTGCCTTCCCTCCCCCTGTGTTGCCTTCTCTCCCCGCCTGTTTCCTTCCTCTCCAACCCACGGGGTTTGCCTCCTCTCCCCCCCTGTGTTGCCTTCTCTCTCCCCGCCTGTTTTGCCTTCTTCTCCCCGCACTGTGTTGCCTTCTCTTTTTCCCCCCACGGTTTTGCCTTCTCTCTCCCCCCCTGTGTTCCTTCTCTCTCCCCGCACTTGTTGCCTTCCCTCAACCACGGGTTTTTGCCCTTCTCCCCGCACTGTGTTGCCTTTCTCTCTCCCGCCTGTTTCCTTCCTCTCCCCCACTTTTTGCCTTCTCTCCCCCCACGGGTTTTTGCCTTCCCTCTCCCCCGCACTGGTTTCCCTTTCTCTCCCCCCGCACTGTTTGCCTTCTCCTCCCGCCGTGTTCCCTTCTCTCTCCCGCACTGTTTGCCTTCCTCTCCCCACGGGTTTTGCCTTCTCTCCCACGCACTGTGTTGCCTTCCTCCCCCCGCACGGTTGCCTTCTCTCTCCAGCACTGTTTTGCCTTCTCCTCCCGCATGGTTGCCTTCTCTCTCCCCCCGGGTTTTCCTTTCTCTTTTCCCCCGCACTGTGTTCCTTTCTCTCTCCCGCACTTTTTTCCTTCTCTCTCCCGCCTGTGTTGCCTCTCTCTCCCGCACTGTGGCCTTCTCTCCCCCCCACGTGTTGCCTTCCCTCCCCGCACTGTGTTCCTTCTCTCTCCCCACGTTCCTCTCTCCCCCCGCACGGGGTTTTCCTTCCTCCCCCCGCACTTGTTCCCTTTCTCTCTCCCCGCATGTTTTTTTCCTTCCTCTCCCCCTTGTTTGCCTTTTTTCCCCCCGCACTTTTTTTTTTTTTGTTTTTTTTAATTTTTGCCTTCTCTCTCCCGCACTTTTTTTTCCTTCTCTCTCCCGCACTGTTTTTGCCTCCCCTCTCCACGCCTGGGGCCTTCTTCTCCCGCCGGGGTTTCCCTTCCTCCCCCGCACTTTTGTCCTTTCTCTCCCCCCCCCCCGACGTTTGTTTTTAAGGGTTTTTGCCTTCTCCCCCCCCGCACGTGTTCCCCTTCTCTCCCCCACTGTTTCCTTCCCCCCCCCCTTTCTCTCCCCGCACGTGTTGCCTTCTCTCTCCACCACGTGTTCCCCTCCTCTCCCGCACGGGTTTTCCCCTTCCTCCACGCACGTGTTGCCTTCTCTTCCCGCACTTTTTGCCTTCTCCTCCCCATTTGGGTTGCCTTCTCTCTCCCCACGTTTTTTTGCCTCTCTCCCCCCGCACTGTGTTGCCTTCTCTCCCCCGCACTGTGTTGTTCCTCTCCCCGCAGTGTTCCCCTTCTCTCTCCACCACGGGTTGCCTTCTCCCCCCGCACGGTTTTTCCCTTTCTCTCCCCAGCCTGTGTTGCCCTCTCTCCACCACTTTGCCCCCCCCAAGCATGTTTTGCCTTTCTCTCCCCCGGGCTGTGTTCCCTTTCTCTTCCCCACTGTTTTTGCCTTCTCTCTCCAAAGCACGTGTTGCCTTCTCTCCCCCGTGCTGTGTTTGCCTCTCTCCCCCCTGTTTGCCTTCTCTCCCCCGCACGTGTGCCTCTCTCCCCAAACCTGTGTTCCTTCTCTCTCCAAGCACGTGTTCCCTTTCTCTCTCCACGTGCTGTTTTGCCTTTCTCTCTCCCCGCACTTTTGTTTTTCCCCCGTTCCTTCTCTCCCCCACTTGTTGTTTCTCCCCCGGGCTGTTTCCTTCTCTCCCCCCCCCACTGTTTGCCCCCTCTCCCCACTGTGTTCCCCTTCTCTCCCCAAGCCGTGTTCCCTTCTCTCCCAACCTTTTTCTTCCCCCCACTGTGTTGCCTTCTCTCTCCCCGCACTGGTTGCCTTTCTCTCTCCCCCACGTGTTCCCTTTCCTCTCCCCCCTTGTTCCTTCTCCTCCCCCACTGTTTTTCCTTTTGATTTTTTCCTTTCCCTCCCACGTGCTGGTTGCCTTCTCTCTCCCCGCCTGTTTTGCCTTCCTCTCCCCCACTGTGTTCCCTTCTCTCTCCCCGCACTGTGTTCCTTCTCTCCCCCGCACGTGTTCCTTCTCTCTCCGCACTGTGTTGCCTTTTTTCCCGGGGCTTGTTGCCTTCTCTCTCCCCGCACTGTGTTGCCTTTTCTCTCCCCGCACTGGTTCCTTCTCCTCCCGCACTGTGTTGCCTTTCTTCCCCGCACTGGGGTTGCCTTCCTCCCCCGACTGTTTTCCTTCTCTCTCCAAGCACTGTGTTGCCCTCCCCCCCACTGTTTCCCTTCTCTCTCCCCCACTGTGTTGCCTTCTCTCTCCCCGCACTGTGTTGCCTTCTCTCTCCCCGCACTGTGTTGCCTTCTCTCTCCCCGCACTGTGTTGCCTTCTCTCTCCCCGCACTGTGTTGCCTTCTCTCTCCACGTGCTGTGTTGCCTTCTCTCTCCCCGACGTGTTGCCTTCTCCTCCCGCACTGTGTCCCTTTCTCTCTCCACGCACTGTTTCCCTTCTCTCCCCCCGCACTGTTTTGCCTTCTCTCCCCCGCACTGGTTGCCTTCTCTCTCCCTGCTGTGTTGCCTTCTCTCTCCAGCACTTTTCCTTCCTCTCCACCCCGTGTTCCCTTTCTCTCTCCCGCACTGTGTTCCTTCCTCTCCCGCACTGTTTCCTCTCTCCAGCACTGTGTTGCCTTCTCTCTCCCGTCTGTGTGCCTTCCCCCCAATTTTTCCCCCCCCACTTGGGTTGCCTTCCCCCCCCCGCACGGGTTTGCCTTTCTCCCCCCGCACTGTGTTCCCTTTCTCTCTCCACGCACTGTGTTGCCTTCTCCTCCCGCTGTTCCTCCTCTCCCCGCACTGTGTTGCCTTCCTCTCCCCGCACTGTGTTGCCTTCTCTCCCCCCACTGTTTCCCTTTCTCTCTCCACGCCCTGTGTTCCCTTTCTCTCTCCCCCACTGTGTTCCCTTCTCTCTCCCGCACTGTGTTGCCTTCTCTCCCCCCCGCACTTTTCCTTCTCTCTCCCCCACTGGTTCCCTTCTCTCCCCCGGGCTGTGTTTCCCTTTCCCTCCCCACTGTTTGCCTTCTCCCCCCGCACGGTTTTGCCTTCTCTCCCCCCGCACGTGTTCCTTCTCTCTCCACGCCTGTGTTTGCCTTCTCTCTCCCCCGCACTGTGTTCCTTCTCTCTCCACGCACTGTGTTGCCTTCTCTCCCCCCACGGTTTTGCCTTCTCCTCCCCACTGTTTTTCCCTTTCTCTCTCCACGTGCTGGTTGCCCCCCCCCCCTTCCTTCTCTCCAGCCTGTGTTGCCTTTCTCTCTCCACGTCTGTGTTCCTTCTCTCTCCCCCCAACGTGTTGCCTTCCCCTCCACGTGCTGTTTGCCTTCTCTCTCCAAGCACTGTGTTGCCTTTCTCTCTCCACGGCGTGTTGCCCTTCTCTCTCCCCACTGTTTGCCTTCTTTTCCCCCGGGCTGTTTGCCCTTCCCCCCTTTTCCTTCTCTCTCCAGGGCTGTTGCCTTCCTCTCCCCCCTGTTTTTCCTTTCTCTCCCCCCGCACTGTGTTGCCTTCTCTCCCACGCACTTTTTGCCTTCCTCTCCCCCGCTGTTTTTTGCCTTCTCTCCCCAAACACTGGTTCCCTTCTCTCCCCCAAAGTGTTGCCTTCTCTCCCCCGCATGTGTTGCCTTCTCTCCCCGCCTGTGTTGGTTTTCTCTCTCCCCGCACTGTGTTGCCTTCCCCTCCCCACCACTGTGTTGCCTTCTCTCTCCAGGCTGTTTTTTCCTTCTCCTCCCCGCACTGTGTTGCCTTCTCTCTCCCCACGGGTGTTTGCCTTCTTCTCCACGGCTGTTTGCCTTTCTCTCCCCCACTGTTTCCCTTTCTCTCTCCCGCCTGTGTTCCCCTTCTCTCTCCAGGGCTGTGTTGCCTTCTTCTCCAAGCACTGTGTTCCTTTTTATTTTTCCTTCTCCTCCACCCCTTGGTTGCCTTCTCTCTCCACGCCTGTTTGCCTTCCCCCCACGCGCTGTGTTGCCCCCCCCCCCCTTCTCTCCCACGCCTGTGTTCCTTCTTTTCCCACGAAAGTTTTCCCCTCTCTCTCCACCACGTTTGCCTTCCTCTCCCCAGGGGCCCCGTGTTGCCTTCTCTCTCCACGCCGGGTTTTCCCTTTTTTGTCTCCAGCACTGTGTTCCTTCGTCTCCAGCCTGTGTTGCCTTCTCTCTCCACCACTGTTTTTTGCCTTCTCTGTCTTGGAGATGTTACCCAACCTGCAAAAACACTCTACTTACCCTCATACACACATGCACTTCCTGCACATTCGTTCCACTTCCCTGGGGAAGTGGAAAAGAATTCTTCCCGTAAGCCATGCGGTTATAAAGGGAACAAAATGCCGGGGGGAAGGGGGTAGTAACCCCTTCTCCGATAATTACAATGTAAAAGGAAAACTTTCGTTTTTCCTTTTGGGGCCCCCCTGCCCGTGGGATACGGCCCGGGGTTTGAAAAAAAGGAAAAATTTAACGAGTCTGACCCCAAACCTAATTGATCCAATAAAAGACCTTCAGGGTCACAAAACGAAATAACCAATTGCAAACAAACCAAGGGACGGGGGGGTCGAGCCGGGCGAGAGTCTCAAACTCAGGGTAAGTGTCACCCCGTCTAGTTCACTTTTTTTACCCTACATAAAAAAAAAAACGTTGTGTTTCGTCACGAGGGCGAATCGGGTCACGGTCTGTGGGGACCACCTCCCCATCACCTCACCCCCCACTAACGCCGTAAACTCTCCCTGGTCAGCGATGGTGACACAGTGGCTCCGGGTTTTTTGGCCCACAAATCCATTGGGGGTAATTGGGGTCCAAAAAAATTTTCATGGAGTCGTACAGAAGGATGGCGGAAATGTTTTCCTTTTCGTTTACGTTTTCCCCCCCACTTTGGGGGTCAAAAAGAATTTAATTAAAATTTTAAAACCCTTTTTCTCCTACCCCAGTTTAAACCGACCTACAACGGGCCCAGGGCTTAAAGGGCTCGGGGGCGCCACCCAGCGCTACTCCCCTTTGTAGCTCCCCCGGGATCCTTTGACAATCGTATTTCAACACTCTACATCAAAACCGAGCAGAAGCGTTCTAGCGACAACCCCCCTCAAGGGGAGGACTGCCCACACAAAACTTAGTACATAATTTGTATAGCAAACACTTTGTGATATACATGTACATGTGTATGTATAATATATAAAAAATATAATAATATAATATTAAAAATATATATATATATATATAAATAATTTGTGTGTGGTATGTTCGTGTTTGGGGTCAAAACATTTAAATTTTAGTCAAGGAGAATTTTCCATCCTCGATATCATTTTAAAGGGCGAGCCCACACAAAATTTTTATATCCCTTTTTTTTCCCAGATATACACGGAAAGACTCTCGGGCCACGCTTCTGGTCACCGCTTGTGGGTTTCGGGGGCCCCGACCCTTCCCCTTTTCCACCGGGGTTCACTTCGGGTTGAACACGCCTCAAGGGTGGCCACTTCGACCTTACCTACTCAACTTTGACAATACGTAAAGATCCCTGTGTGGGAGTTTGTGGGTAGGGTGTTTTGTGTGGTTGTGGTGTGGTGTGTGTGTTTGTGTGTTTTGTTTGTTATACTCACAGATCTATTTCCTAACCATAAAAAATTGAACATACTAAAAACTATACTAAACTATCATCACTTTAGAAAAACAGTTAAATAAAAGGGAAACCCTATTTTCAATTTAATATCAGTCGTCGGACTCCCTTGTGTTTTTAAAATCAGGTCCTCGGGGACATCCCTTGTGTTTAATAGTAGGCCCGGTACCCCTTTGGGTTTTAAAAGCAGGGCGTCGTGTACATCCCTTTTTGTTTTTATAGTCAGGTCCTCGTTACTCCCCTTTTTTTAATATCAGGGGTCGTGTACATCCCCTTTTGTTTAATAGTCAGGCCTCGTTACACCCTTTTGTTTAATAGTCAGGCCCGTGTACATCCCTTTTTTTTAATATCAGGTGCGGTACATCCCTTTGTTTTAATAGTCAGGCCCCTGTACATCCCCCTTTTTTTTAATAGTCAGGTCCTCGGTACATCCCTTTGGGTTTAAAGTCAGGGCCCGTGTACATCCCTTGTGTTTAATAGCAGTCGCTGTACATCCCTTTTTGGTTTTAAAAGTAGTCCTCGTTAAATCCCTTGTGTTTAATAGTCGGCCCTCGTGAACACCCCTGTGTTTTAATTGTCAGGTCCCCGGTACATCCCCTTTGGGTTTTTATCAGGGCGTCGTGTACATCCTTGTGTTTACTATCAGGTCGTCGTGTACATCCCTTTGTTTTAAAAGTCAGGGCGTCGTGACATCCCCTTTTGTTTAATAGTCGGGCCCGGGTACATCCCTTTTTTTAATAGTCGGTCTCGTGTAATCCCCTTTTGTTTAACAGTCAGGTCCTCGGTACACCCTTTTGTTTAATATCAGGTCCTCGTGTACATCCCTTGTTTTAAAAAGTCAGGTCCTCGTTACATCCCTTGTGTTTAATAGCAGGTCGCGGTACTCCCTTTGTTTAAAAAGCAGGTCGTCGTTTAAACTCTGTGTTTATATTTAGGTCCTCGTGTACATCCCCCCCGGGTTTTAAAAATCAGGGCGTCGTGTACCCCTTTGTTTTAAAAAAATCATTTTGTCGTGTACATCCCTTGTGTTTTTAAAAGCAGGTCCTCGTGTACATCCCTTGTGTTTAAAAAAATCGGGGCCTCGTGTACATCCCTTGTTTTAATATCAGTCCTCGTGCACCCTTTTTTTAATATCAGGTCGCTGTACACCCTTGTGTTTAATATCAGGGCCTCGTGTACATCCCTTTTGGTTTAAAACGCCCTCGTTACATCCCCCGTGGTTAATAGTCAGGGCCTCGGTACAAACCCTTTTGTTTTCTAAAGGGCGTCGTGTACATCCCTTGTGTTTTCTATCAGGCGTCGTGTCATCCCTTTTTTTTAATAGTCGGTCGCGTGTAAATCCCTTGTTTTAATAGTCATGTCCCCCGTGTACACCCCTTTTTTTTAATATCAGTTTTGTCGTGTACACCCTTTTGTTTAACAGCAGGCCTCGTGTACATCCCTTGTTTTAAAGTCGGGCCTCGGTACATCCCCTTTGTTTTAAAATCGGGCCTCGTGACACCCTTTTTTTTAATAGTCAGGTCTCGTGTACATCCCCTTTTGTTTTTTTAAAAAATCAGTCGCGGTACATCCTTGTGTTTTTTATTTTAGGGCCTCGTGTACATCCCTTGTTTTAATAGTCAGGTCGTCGGTACATCCCTTGGTTTTATATCAGGTCGTCGGTACATCCTTGTTTTTAATAGTCGGGCCTCGTGTACATCCCTTGTGTTTAAAGTCAGGTCCTCGGTACACCCTTGGTTTTTAAAAGTCAGGGCGTCGGTTTTCATCCCTTTTGTTTAATATCAGGTCGTCGTGTCATCCCTTGGGTTTTAAAAGTCAGGGGCCTCGTTACACCCTTGGTTTTAAAAGTCAGGTCCTCGTGTACACCCTTTGTTTAATAAAGGGCCTCGTTACATCCCTTTTGTTTAATAGTCGGTCCTCGTATAAACCCCTTGTGTTTTAAAATTCAGGTCCTGTGTACAGCCCTTGTGTTTAAAATCAGGCGTCGTGTACATCCCTTTTGTTTAATAGTCAGGTTGTCGGTACTCCCCTTTTTTAAAAGTCAGGTCCTCTGACATCCCTTGTGTTAATAGTCGGCCTCGGTTACATCCCTTGTGTTTAATAGGCAGGGCCCCCGTTTCACCCTTTTTTTTAAAATCGTCCTCGTGTACATCCCTTTTGGGTTTTAAAATCAGGGCCCCCGGTACATCCCCTGTTTTTAATAGTCGGTCCCTCGTGTTCATTTCCCCGTGTTTACTAGTCAGGGCGTCGTGACTCCCTTGTGTTTTAAAATCAGTCGTCGTGTAATCCTTGTGTTAATACAGGGGCCTCGTTACATCCCCTTTTTTTAATAGTCGGGCGTCGTTACTCCCTTGTGTTTTAATAGTCGGGCCCCTGACACCCTTGTTTTAATATCAGTCGTCCCTGTAACCCTTGTGTTTAAAAGTCAGGGCGTCGGTTTCATCTCTTTTGTTTAATAGTCAGGTCCTCGTGTACACCCTTGTTTTAATATCAAGGGCCCTGTACATCCCTTTGGGTTTTAAAGTCAGGGGCGTGTGTACATCCCCTTTTTTAATATTTAGGGCGTCGGACATCCCTTGTGTTTTTAAAGTCAGTCGCGTGTACACTCTTTGTTTAATGTCGGCCTCGTGTACATCCTTTTTTTTTAAAGTCAGTCGTCGGTACACCCTTGTGTTTAATAGTCAGGGCGTCGTGTACATCTCTTGGTTAATATCAGGTCCCGGTCATCCCTTGTGTTTAATAGTCAGTCGTCGTGTACATCCCTTTTGTTTAATAGTCAGGTCGCGTGTACATCCCTTGTTTAATAGTCAGGGCGTCGGTTCATTTCCCTTTTTTGGGTTTAATAGTAGGTCGTCGTGTACACCCTTGTTTTAAAATCAGGTCCTCTTTTCATCCCTTGTTTAATAGTCGGTCGTCGGGACATCTCTTGTGTTTAATAGTCAGGTCCTCGGTACATCCCTTGTGTTTTTAGTCAGGTTCGGAACTCTTGTGTTTTAATATCATTCCCCGGTACTCCCTTGTGTTTAATAGCAGGTCGTCGTGTACATCTCTTGGTTTAATAGTCAGGGCCCGTTCACCCTTTTGTTTAATAGTCAGGGCGCGGGACACCTTTTTTTAATATCAGGGCCTCGGTACACCCCTTTTGGGTTTAAAGCAGTCGTCGTGTACATCTCTTGTGTTTAAAGTCAGGTCCTCGTGTACATCCCCTTTTGTTTAAAAGTCAGGTCGCGTGTACATCTCTTTGGGTTAATAGTCAGGTCTCGTGTACATCCTTGTGTTTAATAGTCCAGGTCCTCGTGTACATCCTTGTGTTTAATAGTCAAGGTCGTCGTGTACATCCTTGTGTTTAATAGTCAGGTCCCGGGTACATCCTTGTGTTTAATAGTCAGGTCCTCGTGTACATCCCTTGTGTTTATAGTCAGGTCTCGTGTACATCTTCTTGTGTTTAATAGTCAGGCCTCGTGTACATCCTTGGTTTAATAGTCAGGTCCTCGTGTACATCCTTGTGTTTAATAGTCAGGTCTCGTACATCCTTGTGTTTAATAGTCAGGTCTCGTGTACATCCCTGTGTTTAATAGTCAGGTCTCGTGTACATCCTTGTGTTTAATAGTCAGGTCCGTGTACATCCCTGTGTTTAATAGGTCAGGTCTCGTGTACATCCTTGTGTTTAATAGTCAGGTCCTCGTGTACATCCCTTGTGTTTAATAGTCAGGTCCTCGTGTACATCTCTTGTGTTTAATAGTCAGGTCGTCGTGTACATCTCTTGTGTTTAATAGTCAGGTCCTCGTGTACATCCCTTGTGTTTAATAGTCAGGTCCTCGTGTACATCCCTTGTGTTTAATAGTCAGGTCTCGTGTACATCCCTTGTGTTTAATAGTCAGGTCCTCGTGTACATCCCTTGTGTTTAATAGTCAGGTCGTCGTGTACATCTCCTTGTGTTTAATAGTCAGGTCGTCGTGTACATCCCTTGTGTTTAATAGTCAGGTCGTCGTGTACATCCCTTGTGTTTAATAGTCAGGTCCTCGTGTACATCCTTGTGTTTAATATTCAGGTCCTCGTGTACATCCTTGTGTTTAATAGTCAGGTCTCGTGTACATCCCTTGTGTTTAATAGTCAGGTCCTCGTGTACATCCGTGTTTAATAGTCAGTCTCGTGTACTCCCTTGTGTTTAATAGTCAGGTCCTCGTGTACATCCTTGTGTTATAGCAGGTCCTCGTGTACATCCCTTGTTTAATAGTCAGTCTCGTGTACATCTCTTGTGTTTTATATCAGGTCTCGTGTACATCCCTTGTGTTAATAGTCAGGTCCTCGTGTACATCCCTTGTGTTTTAATATCAGGTCCGTGTACATCCCTTGTGTTTAATAGTCAGGTCGTCGTGTACATCCCTTGTGTTTAATAGTCAGGTCCTCGTGTACATCCCTTGTGTTTAATAGTCAGGTCGTCGTGTACATCCTTGTGTTTAATAGTCAGGTCTCGTGTACATCCCTTGTGTTTAATGTCAGTCGTCGTGTACATCCCTTGTGTTTAATATCAGTCCTCGGTACATCCCTTGGTTTAATAGTCAGTCTCGTGTACATCCTTGTGTTAATAGTCAGGTCCTCGTGTACATCTCTGTGTTAATAGTCAGGTCGTCGTGTACATCCCTTGTTTTAATAGTCAGGTCGTCGTGTACATCCCTTGTGTTTAATATCAGGTCTCGTGTACATCCCTTGTGTTTAATAGTCAGGTCGTCGTGTACATCCCTTGTGTTTAATAGTCAGGTCGTCGTGTACATCCCTTGTGTTTAATAGTCAGGTCCTCGTGTACATCCCTTGTGTTTAATAGTCAGGTCCTCGTGTACATCCCTTGTGTTTAATAGTCAGGTCCTCGTGTACATCCCTTGTGTTTAATAGTCAGGTCGTCGTGTACATCCCTTGTGTTTAATAGTTGTATTTTTGCATCTTTGTATCACTCCATAAACATTTTTTTTTATTGTTACATTTTGCTGATGAATTTTTTTTCACTGCCGCAGCTTTACAATGAATCACAGTTTTGCATTATTGTAAATATGTACGTAATTCAGATTTTTGAATTGCTAAATTCCTGATTCGTTATCTCTTCTGCTTCTTGTCTCTGCTTCCCATCTTTATTAATGCTACCTATCGTTATAATTGCTCATCTGTATCTCTACATTTATGTAACATCGTATAACGTTTCTGCTTGACACCATATTGCCGTACCTGCATCTGTCTTCTTTCAGGAGGTGGCTGTGGTGGAAAGATATATACGCGACGCCAGGGTATGGTGACGAGCCCTGGGTACCCAGGTCCCACAGCTGGCGGCCTAGACTGTATTTACACACTGGCTGTGACACCATCCCAACACCTCTCGTTAAGATTCTCAAGTGAGTATTAGTCAATGGTTCACAACAATACTGATTATTACAATACATAAACGCATGTGTAGACAAAATAAAACGCAGGGTGATGCGAGAACTATGCATTTCAGTCTCAAACTGAGGAACTCTTCAGTCTGTCATCTGTACTGTGAATAATGTTTTCTGGTCAATGATATTACGCCGAATTTAGTCTTAAGTTTGTGATGCTGATTCCGATTATGTCATCGGTTTTGCCTGATTGACTCTGGTTTTTTGATAAATTTGGTGTCCCACTGAAAACCATAAGATGCGATAAATATACATTCATCAGGCGGGGCCAGCTTACAGATAGCATTGAAATTATTTTTAGGCCATGCAAAAGTCAAATCGTGTAATTCATACTAGCACTTCATTCTATGTAATAACGTTAACAATAAGAAAATTCAGTTACCAGTAATTACTGCATATAAAAACTTTGTACGACTGTCTTCTGTGTTGGTCATCAGCACAGTTTTGTTGAGTGTACAACTGGATGAGATGCATATTGGTTACCATTGTGCAATAAGACACATTTAAAGCTTCTAATGGAGTTGTCTATAAACAAACGCCAATCTCCTGGTCGATATTTAAGTCTCATTCGAAGAAGTCCAGGGATGTTATTGCAGTGTACAAGTTCTTCATCTTGGCTGAAATAAGAAAGGAGTTCGACCTCTTTTGTCCGATACGCTATTATTTTTAACTTCTTGTTGTAGACAGTTCTTTTCTTTTAGTCTGGATGCTAACAGTTCAGATGCTTGCTTTGACAGACTGATGTCACATCAAATCATTGAGTTCTTCTAGGGAGAACTGCTGGGTTGCTGAAATACTTACTTCATATTCACTTTCACTGATATCCCCTGTGTTACATCCTAAACCCTGAGTTTCTTCAACATCTGACAATGGAAGGTCAGGCAGTGTCGTAAACACTGGTATGGTAACATCATCACTGTGTGGCACAGGTCTCCTTGCTGACTCTAAATCAGGATATTCCACTTGACTCTCCTATATCGATTGAAACATTTCATATTCACCATACAGAACTAACAGTCGTCATGGAGGTTTCTCGGTTCTCTCGACACCATAGGAACATCTAAGTTTAAACTTTTCCTCTGCCTATTTTTCCACTGTCATAAACATTCTGCACAGGCTGTTTAGGAAGAATTCATGTTTATCTGGAAAAAAATAAAATAAGTCACAATATTGTCACGTGGTCGTTGTTGATAAAACTCCTTTCCTTAAATATTAAATAATTTAAAAATAAAAATTTAATCTTTATTAAAACTCACAAACTAAACCCAATTTGAAATATCTTCTGCCATTGTCGAATTCAGTATCCCCAAATTTCCCTAAATACTTTCAAATATCTTTGGCAACGAATTTTTTTCTATAGACCAGTTATCATTATCATGGTTATAAATTATAAATGGGCAATATTTTCTACCAACAATAAGATGCTGAACTCTGAAACAAAAATATTGATGGAATTTGCTCATTGTCATCTTGCTACGTTTCTAGTTCTAGACTTCAGGAGCTCTGGTGGATGTAACAGCACCTACCTGGAGATGTACGACGTCAGTGCGGCAGGAGAAGCTTCCTTGCTTAATACCCTCTGTGGCCAAGTGAGTGACGGATACACACCGAGACTGAGAAAGTGTTAAGGACAGTGAGAAATATATTTCGTATGCGTGTATGCGTGCGTGTGTACTTATATATATATATATATATATTGTGTGTGTGTGTGTGTGTGTGTGTGTGTGTGTGTGTGTAGTTTGTCTCCAAATTATAGTCAAATACTTTTTGCAATAATGATCGACATCGCATTTGCATGTATATCATGGATGTACCAGTGTTTATAAACCCACAATCTTTACCTCAGGAGCAAGTTGCAAGACACTTATCACCAAGTAACAAGATGGCCCTCCGTTACGTTACTGGCACTGGTAATATAACAGGACAGGGGTGGAAAGTCTCATTCCAACCTGCTATTCCTCTTTAATCAATAGGTGAGCGCTAGAGTGCATGTGTGCAACATTACTGCCAGGGATGTCTAGGTCCTACTAGAGGTGGTGGTGACATTGAGAGGTTAAACGGCAGGAAAGGAAGAAGGGCACGAGGTGTAACAGAGTCTCGAATCGTCAATATTTTACATATTAAAAAAAAAAAACTAAAACTCGATGAAAATCAATAATACGATCTAATTCTCCTCATTAACTTTACATCATCTGCGAACAGGGACACTTCTGAGTCTATCCTTTCTGTCATGTCATTCACATATACCAAAAATAGCACTGGTCCTAGGACTGACCCCTGTGGGAGCCCTGTCAGGATGTTTCAACGCTGGTTTGGACACTGATATAATTCAGTCCTGACTCGTGACCCAGATTTTCTCCCTCCTTCAACAGAACGAATCCCCAACCCTTTATATTCACTGTCTCCTTACTTATTCTCCAGCCCATCCACAACCCATGCGAGTCCTTCCGAAATCCTGGCCATGATATCATTGGTAACATCCTGTCCCACTGTCTTTCTATTGTAACTAAGTAACTTGCTGTATCTTCATCTCTGTTCAATCTCTCCACGAAATTGAGGATCATTGAATCATATAGAAATACGTTATTCTTTTATAATTGACCTCTTGTTTATTTGCTGCCTTTCTTATTGTACTCAATTGTAGTTAACTAGATAAGAAGTCCTACTTAATTGTCTATTTCTAGTTCTTAAGTAATATTTAAGTAAAATTTAAGCTTCGTGATTAACTGCCCGAAACGTATTGCGTAATTTCATTAAGTTCAGAATGATTTTTGCGAAATTATTGCATACACGAATTTGTACTGCATAAGGAAATATAAATTGTATTGGAATGTATTGTATTGGTGTGCATTGCTTTATATATTGTATTACATGGGAGTCACTCCTACATATGGGACAGGATGCAAATTGTATGAGACTAGCTCCAACATATGCGCACAGGACAGTGAACCAGGTTATAGCCGGCATGAAACACACACACAATACAGCTCAAGCCACACCAGATAACTGACGAAGAGGAGATCCATGAGCTGGAGACCAACATTCAGACACAGATAAGGACAAACTCACTTGCACAAGCATACAAATATTAATTTTTTTTTCATTGTTTCATATTAAAAGCATTACTTTTTCTTGCTTAATTTTGTTTCTCTGTTTTTTTAGATTATCTATTTTTCAGTTACAGCTTTTTTTTCGTAATTTGGCATTAAAAATAATTCTGTTCTTTTTTCAGTATTTGAAACTTTGAGCTCAGAAGCTGGCACTTCTCTCTGAGAGGCATCAAGGTGGCACCTGAGTGACAAATGTCTGAGTGAGCCTAATTTGGTACCTGAATGAACAATAGAGACCCCATTTGATTGGCTGAGAACAGCATGAGAGACCTCAAGATGGTGCCTCTGAGTAACTTTAGTGCCTAACTGATTCAAGATGGCGTTTTTGAGTGGTCAAAGGTATTGACTCTGACACAAATCAGCACCTGATTGATCCAAGAGGTCGCCTGGATCCAAGAGGTGGACCGGTAAGCCAAGTGGAAGGTTCAGTCACATAACCAAAATGCTCCAGCTTTTTCCAGACCCGCGTCTGGAAACACTTCTTGTCTGCTGACGAATCATAACCTAATGCGTAAGCTAATAAGCTGATCGTATCCAGGTCTTCTAAAAATAATTCCCAGCTACACTTACAGGTTTGTTAATTATGCTCAACTTATATCACGATTATTTACAACCTATTATATAACGTGTGAATGTTAATTATTTTTATTTAAAACTGAATGTAATGACTCATATATGTAACCAGTAAGACAAAAATAAACTCAGCGAATAAACTGAAAAAAAAAAACACAATGAGTTTCATTCCCACACTTTGTGTGATATTGTAAAAAAAATTATGTGTTTTTATTCTTATCAATCTCCGTGTTTTCCTAAATGCCTGAGCTATATCACAACTTTGTTTTTTTTCTACTAATTTCCAAACGGAAGATAAAGAATAACACTAACACACACACACACACACACACACACACACACACACACACCTCACTCAAGGAGAAAGATCTTGGGGTGAGTACGTCGCCAGAAGCACACATTAACCAGATAACTGCTGCAGCATATGGGCGCCTGGCAAACCTGAGAATAGCGTTCCGATACCTCGGTAAGGAATCGTTCAAGACTCTATACACTGTGTACGTCATGTTCATACTGGAGTACGCAGCACCACTTTGGAACCCACACCTGGTCAAGCACGTCAAGAAATTAGAGAAAGTGCAAAGGTTTTCAACAAAGCTGGTTCCAGAGCTAAGGGGAATGTCCTACGAAGAGAGGTTAGGGGAAATCGGTCTGACGACACTGGAGGACAGGAGGGGGAGGGGTGACATGATAACGACATACAAAATACTGCGTGGAATAGATAAGATGGACAGAGACAAGATGTTCAAGAGATGGGACACAGAAACAAGGGGACACAATTGGAAGTTGAAGACTCAGATGAGCCAAAGGGATGTTAGGAAGTATCTCTAAAGCCACAGAGTTGTTAGGAAGTGGAACAGTCTGGCAAGTGATGTAGTGGAGGCAGGAACCATACATATTTTCAAGACGAGGTATGATAAAGCTCATGGAGCAGGGAGAGAGAGGACCTAGTAGCGGTCAGTTAAGAGGCGGGGTCAGGAGCTGAATGTCTCGGCCCCTGCAACCACAATTAGGTGAAGTAGATGGGTGAGTACACACACACACACACACACACACACACACACGCACTATATATATATTATATATATATATATATATATATATATATATATATATATATATATATATATATATATATATATATATATATATATATATATATATATATCCTTGGGTGATAATAAATATTATCATTATTATTATCATCACTGAGAAGCGCTAAACCCATAGGCATCTGGGTACTGGGAGGCAATCCGATTTTATCCAAGGGCAGAGGTAGCTCCAATGCCTTGGATTAAGGTCCCTCTACTTTGAAAGGTCTCCTTTCCTAATTAAGTGAAGGATTTCATTTAAGTTTTCCCTGTTTTTTTCATTAACAGAAAGTGATTACCGTTGTAGTTAACGAAAGAAAACGGTCAAAAAAACAGTCAGAGTTCTGTTATAAACTTAAATAATTTTTAGGCAAAGAAAACTTCCTTCAACTTTCTTATCCCTGAGCGGCCAACAGTAACAGCCTGGTTGATCAGGCCCTGATCCACCGGGAGGTCTGGTCGTGGATAGGGCCGCGGGGGCGTTGATCCCCGGAATACCCTCCAGGTAGACCCCATGTAGGGTTAATAACCCAGGTTAACCCAGGATGACCCAGGATAACCCAGGATGACCTAGGATAACCCAGGATGACCCAAGATAACCCAGGATAATCTAGGATAGTCCAGGATGACCCAAGAAGACCCAGGATAACTAAGGATGACCCAGGATAACCAAGGATGACCCAGGGTAACCAAGGATGACCCAGGATAACCCAGGATGAGGTCTTCTCAAGTTATAAACGAAAACCAATAATAATAATAATAATAATAATGATAATAATAATAATAATAATAATAATAATAATAATAATAATAATAATAATAATAATAATAATAATAATAATAATAATTTATAAGAAGAATAAGAGGAAGAAGATAGTCAAGAGTAGTCATAATCGAAGACAAAATTGCAACTTGGTCAATGTGTTTCAGCGTCATGGAGAGAGGAATGATGTTCGGGGTCATGACTTCCACGGTGAGTGGTGAGTAATGCTTCCTGTGAAGCTCAGATGATGGCACTAATAGACGTGAAAATAAATGCTGCATTCCGCTGGCCAATATCATTAAATATTACTGAACAGACTTAAAGTCGATAACACGAAGGAGAATATATATATATATATATATATATATATATATAATATATATATATATATATATATATTATATATATATATATATAATATATATATATATATATATATATATATATATATACACCTTCGTATGTGTGTGTGATGTACGGCTTATTTGTTTTAATAACACATCGGCCGTCTCCCACCAAGGCAGGGTGACCTGAAAAAGAAAAAAAAATACTTTCATCATCATTACTCTTTTGCCAGAGGCGCTCTGACACTACCGTGAAAAAATCTGCACCATTAATATATATTTAAATAATTTAAATACTGTAGGAAGGAGCGGAAGAGAAGGTTTCAGAGTGAAATGAAGTGTGAGCCGGGAAGAGGCAAATGATGTGTGAACAGAAATGGTTAAGTCAATGAGGTGTTGTATTATATATTTGAAGACGTCTTCAGCACAAGGCGCCGCTAATGGTGCCAGACCTCCTGAAATATTGCAGATCAACAAGGGGGGGGGCTCTGTGTTGCAAAGAGAACCATATGTAACAGCGAAAATGCTCCTGGGACTTAAATGCAGAGGATTTTTCCATATATTTCTTAGAATTCTTAAAACTCACTTGACTATTAGAAAACTTTGGCGAGAAAAACGACCAGGAATTTCTTTCAAAAGATAAATTTGTGTATAAATAAAAACTAAATAATTATATATATGTTAATTTCAGAAATGATCTGAAAACATTAGCAGAAAGTGGATACCAAGAAATAAAAAAAAAATGGTTATAATAATTGTTAAAAAATGATTATAATAATTGTTAAAAAATGATTATAATAATAATTGTTAAAAAATGCTTATAATAATTGTTAGAGCTTGCAGTCACATGTCTTGTGCAACCGTGTCCGCCATTTTGCCGGTCAAACATTCTGTTTTCAATAGCCGTTGTGTGTGGTAAAACTATGCAGCCAAAACTTACCAAAGTATTATGCTATACAAATGCCATTAGAGTATATTCAAATGTAATACAAGACATAATAACTTAGTACAACTATAACACAGTCTAATAATATAAAACAAGAGTTACTTTAATTAAACAAAATAAAAGAAACGTTATTTCTTTATGCAGTAAACAAAGTGTGATTTACATATAATAAAATATTTCATCTCTGGTTATCTATCCTCATGACAAAACAGGATATATATATATATATATATATATATATATTATATATATATATATATATATATATATATATATATATATATATATATATATATATATATATATATATATATATATACACACCGAGAGAGATATATTTCTCGGAATTGAAGTATTCTTGACTGTTGATAAACGGGTGACATGCAACCTTAATGACTCTCGTGCAGTAGATATGCTTTAAATCTAATTTTAAACCAAGCACTTATTCTCATTACTTGCTTAAGATAGACTGAGGTTTCAATATAATATGTTCATGTGAAAGGCAAGACACATAGGCTCGATGTTGACAAAGGAATTAAGGCAGCAGTGAGGCGAATGATCAACAGATACAGTGAGAAGAGTGTGCTCATCTCTGTGATATTGTTGAAAGTTCTCATAATATGTGATAAGAGTGTGTAAAAACTTCCACACTAAGTGATAAAGTGTGAAAACACCTCTACTAGGTGTTAAGAGTGTGTGAGAGCTCATCACTGGAAGTATCACGTAGTTATATGTCACTCTAGCCCTGGCAGGGGTTACCTGGAGGTTATTCCGGGGATCAACGCCCGCGCGGCCCGGTCCACGACCAGGCCTCCCGGTGGATCAGGGCCTGATCGATCAGGCTGTTACTGCTGGCCGCACGCAGTCCAACGTACGAGCCACAGCCCGGCTGATCCGGCACTGATTTTAGGTATCTGTCCAGCTCCCTCTTGAAGGCAGCCAGGGGTTTATTGGTAATTCCCCTAATGCTTGATGGGAGGTTGTCGAACAGTCTTGGGCCCCGGACACTTATGGTGTTTTCCCTTAGTGTACCAATGGTGCCCCTACTTTTAATTGGGGGTACTTTGCATCGCCTGCCCAGTCTTTTACTTTCGTAGGGAGTGATTTCTGTGTGCAGATTCGGGACCATTCCTTTCAGGATTTCTCTTCTGCGTTCCAACGAGTACAAGTCAAGTGCTTCCAAGCGTTCCCAGTAGTTAAGGTGGTTGACAGAACTTATACGTGCAGTAAAGGATCTCTGTACATTCTCTAGATCTGCAATTTCACCTGCTTTGAACGGAGATATTAATGTACAGCAGTACTCCAGCCTAGAGAGAACAATTTATTTGAAAAGGATCATCACTGGCTTGGCATCTCTCGTTTTGAACGTTTTCATTATCCATCCTATCATTTTCTTTGCACTTGTGATCGTGGCACTGTTGTGATCCTTGAAAGTGAGATCCTCAGACATTACTACTCCCAGGTCCCTTACTTTATTTTTCCGCTCTATTGTATGGCCAGAGTTTGTAGTATACTCTGTTCTAGTTATTATCTCCTCCAGTTTTCCATAACGGAGTAGTTGGAATTTGTCCTCATTGAACAACAGGCTAGTTATCACATGTCAAAAGTACTTATCAATAGACACTTGGCCTGGTAGTATGTTTTTGTGAGGGGGGAGGTTGCCTTGGGTGTGTGGATGTACTTAGGGTGTTGCTGTGAGCGTGTGAGTATACTAGGGGAGTAGATATGTGTAGGTGTACTGAGGGTGTGGGTAAGAGTGTGTGGATATATTGAGTGTGTGGATATATTGAGTGTGTGGATATATTGAGTGTGTGGATATGAGTATTCAGATTGTGTGGGTGTACTGGGGGTGTGTATCCGTGGACGTGTTCTTGGGACGGCATCTAGCCATCCCGCCTCCTCCCACCAACACCCACACACCCATACCCACCCACCCACACACACCCACCCACCCACACACACACACACACCCTCCCGCTAGTGGGCCTGCTGCAGCGGCCTGCCGCAGTGTTTAGTGTGGCGCTACCGGAGACACACCACCACCACTACACCACCACCACATCCCCCATCACACAACACCACCACACACACACACACACAGCCCCACGCACCACCACTAACACCGCTACTCCCTACACTGTGACCAACGCTGTGGGCCACCATTGGTTCTCAGACTCACCGACGCACACTACCGCAGGAGAGCTCGCCGCCAGCACACTGGAGGCGGGGGAAGTCCTCCCACCGTCAGTAGTCGCCTTCGTCGCTATTGATTTTTGCATGACGTGCGGACGTACTGAGTGTTCTTAGTGGCGTGCATGACTGGGTGTTGGTGCAGTGCATGGCTTGTTTCGCCCCACTCGTGATTGCAGCATGTGTTTTCTTGATGTAATGATAAGACTTTGTTCGTTGCAAAGCAGCTAAATTATTTTGCGTACAAGTGTAAATTGAAGTGAAAAGTGTGCATCTTGTTACATTATGTATATAAGTATATGTATATATATATATATATATATATATATATATATATATATATATATATATATATATATAATATATATATATATATATATATATATCATATTCTTTCCTTTTCTTTCAACGTACCAGCCGTATCCCACCGAGGCGGGGTGGCCCAAAAGGAAAAACGAAAGTTTCTCCTTTCAAATTTAGTAATATATACAGGAGAAGGGGTTACTAGCCCCTTGCTCCCGGCATTTTAGTCGCCTCTTACGACACGCATGGCTTACGGAGGAAGAATTCTGTTCCACTTCCCCTTATATATATATATTATATATATATATATATATATATATATATATATATATATATATATATATATATAATATATATATATATATATATATATATTATATATATATATATATATATATATATATATATATATATATATATATATATAATGTTTAGTAGAACATTCGTTATTAGTGTCCTTGTTCTGTTTACATTTGTAATTTATGTTAAAAGCATTGGATAGCTTTTTATGCACTTGGATATCGTTAGTTTCTCGTATATGTGAATCTTAATGATATTCGATGACCGGTCGCTTGCAGGAAAATGACAGGCGGTGACGTGATTTTGACAGATGTTGACGGGGTAATGACGAGTGGTAATATGTTAATGAGCAGGTGGAACAGTGATAGTACACGTCCGTGAGAGTAAAATTCGTAAAAATACGACTGATATTTCTTCTTGAAAAAAAGATTACACTGGGTAAAAGTTGTTTGTGATAACGTAAACAGTGATTCTCATACTGATAACGTAAACAGTGCTTCCTCATACTGATAACGTAAACAGTGCTCCATCATACTGATAACGTAAACAGTGCTTCCTCATACTGATAACGTAAACAGTGCTCCATCATACTGATAACGTAAACAGTGCTACCTCATACTGATAACGTAAACAGTGCTTCCTCATACTGATAACGTAAACAGTGCTTCCTCATACTGATAACGTAAACAGTGCTTCCTCATACTGATAACGTAAACAGTGCTTCCTCATACTGATGACGTAAACAGTGTTTCCTCATACTGATAACGTAAACAGTGCTCCATCACACTGATGACGTAAACAGTGTTTCCTCATACTGATAACGTAAACAGTGCTCCATCACACTGATAACGTAAACAGTGCTTCCTCATACTGATAACGTAAACAGTGCTTCCTCATACTGATAACGTAAACAGTGCTCCATCACACTGATAACGTAAACAGTGCTCCATCACACTGATAACGTAAACAGTGCTTCCTCATACTGATAACGTAAACAGTGCTCCATCACACTGATAACGTAAACAGTGCTTCCTCATACTGATAACGTAAACAGTGTTTCCTCATACTGATAACGTAAACAGTGCTCCATCGTATAGATAACGTAAACAGTGTTTCCTCATACTGATAACGTAAACAGTGCTCCATCGTACTGATAACGTAAACAGTGCTCCATCGTATAGATAACGTAAACAGTGTTTCCTCATACTGATAACGTAAACAGTGCTCCATCGTACTGATAACGTAAACAGTGCTTCCTCATACTGTAACGTAAAACAGTGTTTCCCTCAAACTGATAACGTAAACAGTGTTTCCTCATACTGATAACGTAAACAGTGCTCCATCATACTGATAACGTAAACAGTGTTTCCTCATACTGATAACGTAAACAGTGTTTCCTCATACTGATAACGTAAACAGTGTTTCCTCATACTGATAACGTAAACAGTGTTTCCTCATACTGATAACGTAAACAGTGTTTCCTCATACTGATAACGTAAACAGTGCTCCATCGTACTGATAACGTAAACAGTGCTTCCTCATCCTGATAACGTAAACAGTGCTCCATCATACTGATAACGTAAACAGTGCTCCATCATACTGATAACGTAAACAGTGCTCCATCATACTGATAACGTAAACAGTGCTCCATCATACTGATAACGTAAACAGTGCTTCCTCATACTGATAACGTAAACAGTGCCCATCATTGATACACGTAAACAGTGCTCCATCATATGATAACGTAAACAGTGCTCCTCATACTGATAACGTAAACAGTGCTTCCTCATACTGATAACGTAAACAGTGCTCCATCATACTGATAACGTAAACAGTGCCTCTGGACAGTAACAGTGTATACAGTGCTTCCTGAAGATGACGATTCTGATATATGAAACTGAATGATATGAAACCATACATGAATTAAGTATACATGAACGAGGTATACATGAACGAGGTATACATGAACTAAGGGGAATTAATCTATGAGACGTAAATAAAATGCAACAATGAGGAAGTGACAGAGACTCGAACCGTGGTCCTTGCATGCCACCAGCCCAACACTCTACCACTGAGCCACATTCCTTCTTCTCTTTATTTGTTGACGGTCGTTTGTTACGAGTTGATTTTAAGATACAGTAAGATTGAACGACGAATATTCCCATACACAAACATACACAAATTATTCTAAAAAGGTTATATATATATATATATATATATATATATATATATATATATAAAATATATATTTAATATATATATATATATATATATATATATATAATATATATTATATATATATATATATATATATATCCATATGTTTTTTAAAGCAAGGAAGTATATATCCACAAACATAGCATTGAATCAAATTAATCATCATTGATCCAGCTGCTCTGACTCAGGCCATCGTTAACAGAGAGAGAAAAGCAACGCAAACATAAACTTCCTCAGGATCCAACAAAGATTCCTTTGTCTTGCGAGCTCGGCGGGATGTGAAGCTCTCGAGCATCCTTTAATTACTGCCAGAGAGCTGGTTCAAGGATATGCCCGGGGACGCTCGTAGGATATGAAGGAATTCCTGAGAAGCGCATCACGACGAGCCGTAACAACAGTTGGGGCAGAGAGATGAGAGGGAATGAAGGGAGGATGATTGAAGGACGGGGGAAGGATGAGTAGGAAAAGGAGTAATCCTGGGATGCGTGTACATTATATATTTTTGTATGTATCTACATGTATGCCCTCAAGGCCATTGTATAA
Source organism: Cherax quadricarinatus (assembly GCF_026875155.1). Lineage (NCBI taxonomy): Eukaryota > Metazoa > Arthropoda > Malacostraca > Decapoda > Parastacidae > Cherax > Cherax quadricarinatus. The sequence goes on from NC_069444.1 coordinate 17,731,408, forward strand.
ATATTTATATGATATGTACACAAAATCTAAATAAAAACTTACTAACAAGGGCTGATGGGGAAGCTGAGGGAAGGGGACGTTGGTGGGAGAGTCTTATGGGAGGAGAAGTGGAGGGTTAGTAGGAGAGTAAAGAAGAGAAGACCTGGGAGGGGTTGGTGGGTTTGGAAGGGGTGGAAAATGAGTTAGTAGAGAGAAAGTGATTATTTAGTGATGTAAAAGGGTAAGAGGGAGGTGGAGGGGGAGAGAAACTGAGAGGTTGGAGTTGGGGAGGGAGGGGATGGCAGAGGAGAAGATAGAGACATGCAATATAAGGGAGGATATGAAGATAAGATAAGATATTCGTTCGAATTTTTAACCCGAGGGTTAACACAATGGAATAACCAAAATAATACAATGCTGTCATCGAGGACTGTCTATTATTTCCATATAGGGGCCTTATGGGTGCCCCCGGATGCGGACCGAAACAGTCGACTAACACAGGTCCTTTTGGGTAGGGAAAAGGACAACGGGTAGGAAACGTGTCGAATGTTTCACCAGGAGAATCGAACGGCCTCGTGTGTGAAGCGGGAGCTTTAGCCACCAGACCAACGGCAGAGGATCAGGAGGACAGTTGGTCAAGTGAGTTAAGAGGAGCGATTATGACGTCCTTTAATAATAATAATAATAATAATAATAATAATAATAATAATAATAATAATAATAATAATTTAACAGTAATAATAATAATAATTTCTTTATTTCTACAAGTACATATACGTTTGGTGACGGATGGGGTCCTGATAATAATGGAAGGGACAGTTTTAACGAAATGGTTTTGGGGACGGGAGCATGAAGGACCCCTGGCACTCCTGACATATGTGACACGGTTTACCAGATGAGAATGAAGCCGCTGAGTCACTGTCTGCTGATGGCAGAAAGCTATAAATTAGAAAAATGACAAAAGAAGACCCAAAAAGAATGAGGGAAGATTTGGAAAATGGTGAAAGAGTTGTCAAACAAGAGGCTATTTAAATCCAAATAAATGTGCAATCGTGGAAATCGCATAAGAAAAAAGAAGACCGGAGTCAGAGTATAAACACAATATACGCTCATTGCATCACCGAAGGAGAATATCGACCATATAACATTTGTGGTGTATACGAGGCTAGCAGATCCCAAATTTACCCGCAGAGAATTCTTCACTACTCTTCAAAAACCGTAAGATTAGCCTGATTTTAGAGACCGCAGTAGAAGTATGGAGCTGAAACCTGACTTTGGAGACGCAGATCAATAGCTACATATATGTATCACCCGCAAAGGGATCAGCTTCACTAAATAAAGATAAGATAAGATTTGTACGGATTTTTAACCCGGAGGGTTAGTCACCTAGGATAACCCAAGAAAATCAATGAGTCATCGGGGACTGTGTCTTATTTCCATTATGGTCCTTCATTCTTGTCCCCTGGATGCGACCCACACTAGTCGACTAACACCCAGATGCCAATTTACTGATAGGCGAACGGGGACAGTAGGTGTAAGGAAACATGCCCAACATTTCCACCAGTGTCGGGGATCTAACCACGGACATTCAGTGTGTATGAGGCTAGAGCGTTACCAACCAAGCCACGGGGGTACACATTCTTACAATATATTTCCCCGAGGGAAAATAGACAACTTGAAGTATTACAACTGGAATGGATGTTAAGGACGGAGGCATTTAGTGTCAAATCTGAAGTGTGGAACCAACGTGAGTGCCATTCCTGGTATCGCATTTAAGTGGAAGCAAAGTAGAGACATTTAGTGCCAACTTATATTCCAATGCATCCGAAATTAAGGGGCCCTTTTTTCGGTACTTATCAAACTAATCGGATCTTTCTACGCCAGAAATGGTCAAATTCGATCGGACGTTGTAAGATGATCTGGTTGATTGCAAAGTGATGGGTGTTTACTTGTACAATGATGGTTAGTTTGTAATATGAATTGGGTTACCCTTTGGGAAATGATGGGTTTTGTATGGTTTACTTGTAAAGATGGGGTTACTGTAAAGGTGGGTGGTTGAAATGAGGGACTGAAATGATGGGAGATGGCTTTAGTATAGCGAGAGAGGTGTGTAGGTGAAGAGAGAGAGAGAGAGAGAGAGAGAGAGAGAGAGAGAGAGAGAGAGAGAGAGAGAGATAACGTTTGATCCAAAGATGGGTAATAGTAGCTCCTATTCCGTGAATCAAAAGCCTTTAACCAGCATCAAGGCACCCTTCCCCCCTCCCTCTCCCTCGTAGGGTTAAATGATCTGAGGTAATGTAGGTCAATGCATTACAATGCAGGTGAAGGAATCTTGATCAAATAGATTGTGACTGACCTCCATTTCCTTAGATCGACTCTCACAACCAATTCTCTAGGCGCTTCTAGTGTTATTACCACTATTACTACTACTACTACTGATGATAATAATAATAATAATAATAATAATAATAATAATAATAATAATAATAATAAATAATAATTAATAATAATAATAATAATAATTAATAATAATAATATAATAATAATAATAATAATAATAATAATAATAATAATAATTTCCTCCTTCATATTGATTTGGAAATTGTCAGGCAGTAATCACGCACATAAACGACTCAACTTTGGACCCTAAATGGCTGCTAGCAACAAGGCAGTCTGCGAATGGCCTCACCATTAAACTTTGCCGGGAATTAAACACAAAGTTAAAATTAATAAGCGTTGCTCTTGCCTCTCCTTTTGGCGAGTTGTAGACACTTCGCTTTTTCGCTGCACAAAGATTCTAAAATGACCCTCTGTTGGGAGTTTTGTCTTCAGTTGATTACCTTAGCGAAGCCCATCACAATTATATATTATATATATATATATATATATATATTTATATATATATATATATATATATATATATATATATATATATATATATATATATATATATATATATATATATATATATATATTATATATATATATATATATATATATATATATATATATATATATTATATATATATAAAACTACTATTAACAGTGATTTAACACAGTACGCCTTACTGTATCACGGTTCTGTATGAATATAATTTACGCATACATTGTGTATAAAATACGTGGTTTATGTGTTAAAAACGTCATGTAACATGGTGACTTTTCCCGCAGCGAGTGAAGAGGTGTGAGGCAGCCGAGCACGGAGGGGGCTGGCCTGCTGCAGGAGATCCTCTGCAGTCGCATCGACCCGCCCTTGAGAGACCGTATTAGGGGGGTCAGAAGGAGAAACTGGGGCAGACCCGCTCCTGCTGCTCGTGTTGCTACTGGTGCTTCAGCTGCTGCTACTCTTCACCTTTCGAGTGTTGCTTGCCCAGGAAGCGCAACAGCTACCGGACAAGAACATGCTGCGAGGGTTAACCGGTGCAGTGACTTGCTTGTAGATCTCGCACGGAGTGATTTAACGGGGAGGAAATAACACGAAGTGATCGTCAGTGAATAGTTATTTAAATTCCTGTGGAAATAAAAATTATTGTAAATATGGTTTTAGCTCTGAAATTGCAATTTTTTTTTTTTTTACAATCTTAAGCAATCATTATGTTTTACTCTTGTAAAAATATAAACTTTAGTAAACAATACAGAATGTTTTATAATAAACAATACCAGAATTTAGTAGAACTGTGTTGCTCAGTGATAATGTGTTAAAATGCTGAAAAAGACATTAAAGCGAAATTATTCGTGCCAAATAGAATTAAGTAGACTAGTGCGAGGGAGCTGTGTATTACAAAATGAACCAGGAGTAAACAACAGGTTAATCCCAGGTGTTTGCTAGTACTATAACACGTGTTTGAGAATACTAGTCAAGGTGTCCTCACAGCCGAGATATAATGAAAACAGCTCTATGTAAATAATAGTATTTTGAGATAGAGAAGGATTTGAAACACTTATTGACGTGGGTTGAGTCCTGTAAAAATGAGAGTCATTATATGATCTGGATTTCTTTTTATTATTTGTGAAGGGAAAATAATGTGTCACTGCGTGGATCAGAATGTGTATAAGTAAGTCAGAGTACGCCATTGTTTGAAGCAAGAGAACCCTGTTTCAACGAGCACGACGATAAAGAAGCATCTGGCAGCAGTGCGTTGTGGCTAATGTTGCTCTGTGGAATCCTCAGTATTGCCGGGAATGTGACTGTGGTGACGCTGGTGAATTTTGTGCGTAGCTGATAAGATGATGAGGACTCCCTATAGTGAAGGCATCTGATGCTATACGACGCTTGAGATTAGCTGCTGAAGCTGTCTCTGTAAGACAACTTAGCTCTCGCTACTGACAGCGCCTCCTGTTGTAAGATGCTCAGGTTCCGCTACTGAAGCACTATCGTTAGCATAAAGGAATGTGATTAGCTCAAGACCTTACGTGTATCATAGAAACAAACTCCGAACATCATTAACAAGTCAACTCAACGTAATAAAATGCAAATTCTTGACAATGGATAAAGATGTTTAACCTTTGACAGAAGGTTGTATCTATACTAGAGTGAAGACTGAAAACTAAAACATAATTACAAAAGCATAATATATTTTAATAATTTCTCTGAATGAGAGATAAAGAAAGGGAGAAAAAGAGATGAATCACGAAGGAGATACTCGACTATTCCTTCGTTCCTCAATAAATGTATAATTTTGATCAAGTAATCGATCAGACAGTGAATTCATTAATCGTGAAAAATATCTGTGATTGAGAAGGGTTAGTATATTTCCACCATTATAAACGAAGCTTCAGTAACAATCTTATCGCTGAACTTACAAAGATTTTGAAAACGAATTTATTGTTATATTGTATGTTAACTTTTGAAATGCTATTTGTTTAAGTTTAAATTACTATTGTACATGAGTAATTATTAAATTGTTAAAGTACCTATACAAGAATTTATATTTAGAAAAACCGAGTAATTAAAATATCAGGCTCATAAGAGTTACCGGATCTTTGAATTCACTGTCTTGGGAGAGCATAAAAAATATAGCCGGGTCCCTCCTAAACCAGAGCCTTCTGAAGATTGTGTTACATATAGATAGTTCCTCTGACAGACCATCCAGGAACACAGTACCTCCACCCAGATATAGTAAAGTTCCTCAAGCAGGCCCTCCAAGAGCACTTTACTTCCACCCAGACACAAGAAGTTCCTCCTTCTACAGGCACTACAAACTCCACTTGATAACTAGTCTTGTCATCTGGATCTTCCCTTCGCGATGCATCTCTTCCTGAAGACACTGTACATGTTGACGGTGATGGTGATGACAGGGATGATGATGGTGCTAGTGCTACTCTGCACTCCGGACTTCCACATGCGACTCTCACATGGATTCTACCGACAGACGGATCTCACATACAGCCAGTTCGTCATGCAAAGGTGAGTAAAGCTTCACAGGTTTTAGTCCTGCGATACGAATAGGTTACCACTGAGTAGGGTACTAACAATATTCTTATTGGTTAGTCCTCTTAGGATAACAGCTCATAACAGCTCTATTCGTGATACCAGATGCAGATTGAAGATTTAGATATGTGGTAAAATTAGAAGTATGTGCAGGAAAAAAGATGGTAATACACCTCTGCACCTTTTCCCTTTTATAAACCGCAGAAATGAGGTAAAAGTTGGTGTCTGATTCCGTAGTATATAAATGGGTTTAGCGCTTGGTTTTGATTACAATTATAATATAGTATATAATGTGTTAAGTATAATTCTTTCAGATGTTCCAGACATAACTAGTCCATGAGGTTGATCAACCTGTAGCAGCTTACACAGAATTAGGAAGAACATCTCTCAGTGTAATTAAGAATGTAAGGTGTTAACAAAAGGCTACCAGGAATACACACACATACACACACACACACACACACACACACACACACACACACACACACACACACACACACACACACACACACACACACACACACACACACACATCCACCTTCTCTCCCAGTAAATACAATTTATAACCCTCCACACCGTCACTTTCACTTTGATATCGTAATTGTCTTATGTGTACCATAAAATGAATTTACTCGTCGAAGGATGTCATTGATTGAGAGCCTTGATGTGTCTGTGCCAGTTTCTCCAGTGTCGAGGGAGAAAGAAAGAAAGGGAGGGAGAATGATGTTGATCATAGTGAGTGTTGTGGTGGGTATGGTGATTGTGATAAGATAGAGCGGCGATAGTGACAAGGAAACAAACAATTGTGATTTTGACTGTGATAGTGAAGGTCAATGGGACAGTGATAATTGTGATAGAGGACCATGAGGGCGGTGGAGACAGTGACACAGTCAGTGTTTCAAGAAACAGTCAGAGCATTGACGTGGCTGTAGACTGGTAATAAACACGCCTGTCTCCCTAACCTTCCTGCACACAAACACCTTCACACACACACACACACACACACACACACACACACATATACACACATTCCACATCCTCAAACACCTTCCACACCGTCTAACACCCACCCAACCCTTGCATTCCTTCCACACACACACACACACACACACACACACAACACACACACACACACACACACACACACACACACACACACACACACACACACACACCACACACACACGGATAGAGAGGACATGATAACGAGATATAAAATACTACGAGGAATTGACAGGATGGACAAAGACAGGATGTTCTAGAGATGGAACACAGCAGGTAGCAAGGGGTCACGATTGGAAGTTTAAGATTCAGAAAAGTCACAGGGATGTTAGGAAGTATTTCTTCAGTCATAGATTTGTCAAGAAGTGGAATAGTCCGGAAAGTGATGTTGTGGAGACAGGATCCATACATAGTTTTAAGAAGAGTTATGATAAAGCTTATGAAGCAGGGAGAGAGTGAACCTAGTAGCGACCAGTGAAGAAGCGGGGCCAGGAGCTATAAATCAACCCCCGCAATTACAATTAGGTGCGTGCACACACACACACACACACACACACACACACACACACACACGCACGCTCTCCCCATACTTACATACCCTCACACACCCTCCCTACCCATCCACTCCCTCCTCACCATTCTACACCCTTTCCAACATTACACACTCTCTCCAGTCACATACAATAATAATAACTCATATTAAGAATACATATGCAACGTATGGGAAACCTTTATTTAGGAGATGTTTCGTACACCAGGAGCTTCTTTCCGTTGAGCGAAACATCTAAATCAAAGACCCCCACTCGCTGCTCATGTGTCTTTAAACACTTGTCGGTACAGTTCCCCTGAGTGATGTACAAGGTAATGACAATAAACATAATGTATCATTAACATTCATTGAGGAAGTTCATGAATCTTTAAAACATTCCAGTACGTACTGACGCTAACGAAGGAGGCGTCAGTACGTACTGACAGTCAGTGGCGTCGTAAGGGGGACGGGGGGGGGGCCGCCCCGGGGTGACACCAACCCTAGCGACGCCTTTGCTGACAGTAGGTATCTGTAGATGGTTGGTTGATTGATTAATGGGGTTTATAAAGGCTACATAAAACCTGCTTATCATCTGTCAAGAATGTTTTAATGTCTAAACAAGGATTGAGGTAAACTCCCTGCATATGTATGCCGGGTGATACACAGCTCTCGGTGTTTAAACTGCATCCGATGGCACAGTACTCTGTTCTTATGTTCTTAAAGTGGGTGGGTGGGAATGGTTGGTTTAGAGAAGGATCTGCCTAGTTTGGGCCATTAGGCCTGCTGCAGTGTTCCTCCATCTTATGTTCTTAATACGAATTATTATTATACTCAAAAAGAAGCGCTAAGCCACAAGGGCTATACAGTCTTAATACGAAGGTATAGCTATACCACACAGACGAAAGTTAAGGGTTACCACAGAAGTGAAGGTATAGTGTTCCCAGACAGGTAAAGGCACAGTGTTCTCACACACATGACAAGGATCCTTGAGTCGATGTGGTCAGTCCATCAATCTTGATGGACTGACCACATCGACTCAAGGTTGAGGGACTGATTACCTCATTCTCCTCCTATTCTTCAAGATTCTCCTTTGTATGGACTGATGAAGCCACTATGTGGCGAAACGTTTCCTCAATAAAGATACCCAAGAGTTGCACATGTGTCTAATTTATCAATCTACATATATGCTGCTATGTATGATAAATTATCTAACTGTATTTATGTGTACCTGAATAATCTTAACACAGATGCAAACAGTTGAGCTGGTGACAGGTGTGGTGGTCGGCATCCTGCCTCCTTCCTCATACCCTCAGTACTTATTTGGGTGTATGAACGGACACATAAAGGGCGCAGTTGGAAGCTGAAGACACAAATGAGTCACTGTGACCGCCTTAGAGTGGTCACAATTTTTCACGATCTGATGAAGACTAACATTACACATTTCGTAGTTAAATCACTCATTATATTTTTTACAGGGTATTAATATTTTATTTATGGGAAATAATTGTGTCATTTTATACTGATTAATAAACAAGTTATAATCTACAAGAGGTTTTAATTATATTTAAAAACTGGAAAACTACGAGCAGTTGTGTAACAAGTTACATTATTATAACTACGATTGTTGTACTTTGCTCCAGGTAATCTACTTTGACTCTCACTTTAGCTCTTTGCTATCTGTTGCAGCCTCGATAATCCTGGTATCTACGTAGCTGAAGTCTCCGTGGACGTGGAGGAGTTGCCCGAGAGAGTTCCTGTTAAGCGGGAGGCAGCCTGGGACTACTCAGGCAACAACACTGGTTGGTCTCGTGTCTCGTTAATTTACAAACTACAACTGGAGATAAAATGACTCGTTCTTGTGTTTCCTCGACTTAATCATTACCACTGTAGTGAAAACGAGTCGTTCTTGGTGTTTCCTTGAGGTGAACACCTCCACTGGAAACAAAAAAATGATTCGGTCTTGTGTTTCCAAAAGTTGAACTCCATTTCCAAAGAGGAATCATTATGCTGTGAAAAAGAAACTGTAAACACTTGTCCTATCGTATGTTCTGGTGACTCTGGTTCTCATTTGTCCTGGTTACTGGAACTTCCTCGGTCTTGACCCTTGGTTTATATCATGATCACCTTGCATGCAAACTCCAGCCAAGTCTTGCATTCCCTTCACTAGTCACCAGAGCAACACTTAATTCTCCTGGCCGATAAAATTCCCTTCAGTCATCGTAACCTGGTAGCTTCATGAAGAAAACGTACGGGAAAAGTGGCAAATAATTTTTGACATGGTCAGTGGAAATTAATCAGTGTTCAGGTAATCCTTTGAAGAATGTCCCTCGATGCTGATTAAGAGCTCTTGATCTAAGGAGTGTGAGGCACTCTTTCTTTCCTAGGAGCAAACTTGATTACCTCCCATTCCCCAGGCCGTGTGTGACTCATAATGTTTAGCTTCCCCGGTAATAATGGGTTGATGAAGGGTTGAGTGCGTGCAAGAAGCAACCCTCTGAAATACAATATACCTCTGATGTTGCAGGTCTTGCAAGGATCAATACTTGGGCTTCAGGTTATTGCAGGTCAACAGGATGGACGACTGCTCTCCCCTTCCCACTATAACAATTGCCGCCCACGATAGCGAGTGTCTCCCACGCTGGCGAGTGCCGCCCACGATAGCGAGTGCCGCCCATAGTAACACTTTCCACTCTCAAGCAAGCTCCTAAAATATATATATATACTCTGTATTCAGGGGAAAACGCTAAACTCTCAAGGATCAAACAGCACCTCAGGAACTGGACATAAACGTGTTTGATCCGAGGAAGAGGAGGTAAGCTCCAATTCCTTAGATCAAGAGCCCCTCCAAGGGAGCGGTCCACCGACATCGAATCCTGCTTTATTTTGCACGACATTTTACACTACGTTGTATTATAGGTGAATACTGGCGAGTACAACTAGATGAGTACAGCTTAGTGAGTACAAGCAGGTGAATACACATGCAATGATGATTACTCATACTTGTACCCTAATAAATAAAAAAAATACACAATACCGTGACTGGAACAAAGTCACACAGTGTGACTTTGTAAATGGTTCAAGTCGGACCGAAACGTCGTCGTAAGCTTCCCCTATGTGCTGGTTATTTGTGTTTTGTATGCATATGTTTCGGTGTAGTGGCTAGGGTGACCTCCCCCCTTAATCTACTTTCACCTACACACTACCACTTCACCTGGATCCACTACAGCGACACACTTCACCTTCACCCAGTACGCCCAGTCACCTACACACTGCACCTAATTACCTCAGGTGCTCTAACAACCTTTGTCCTTCACAGGGAAATTATTCTCTCTCATTTTTCACAGAAATCTACGCTAACTTTTTTCTTTGTTTATAATTAACTGCGACTAAGGTAATTGTTGCTTGTTAGAGTGTTATGAATACTACTATTACCACTATCATTAGTAATGTTACTACTAATTCTGCTGCTACTGCTGCTGCTGCTGCTGCTATTACTACTACTACTTCTATTATCACTTTTCTACTACTATCGGTACGACTATTACTACTACTACTATTACTACTACTGCTATTGTTGCTGCTACTGCTACTACTATCACTTTGCTACTGCTATTAGTACTAGTACTACTACTATTAATACTACTGCTATTGCTGCTGCTACTACTACTACTACTACTACTACTGTACTGTAATAATAACAATAACTGTTATTATTATACGAAAATGATTATTGTGATGATACTGATGATAATTATTCAGGGAATGATAATATTAATAAGCAATTAATGCAAGTACAACAAATTAAATGTCAGTGCTGGTGATTAACTCGTAGTAATACTACTACGTAATACTACTAAGTAATACTACTAAGTAATACTGCTAAGAAATACTGCTAAGCAATACTACTAAGCAAGGTATTACACTGATATTAGGTGAGGCAAAACTTCAGTCAGCTTTACTGACACAGTAAGTAAGTAAGTAAGTTTATTCAGGTATACACAAATACAGTTACATAGAATTATCATACATAGCAGCATATGTGTAGAGAACCTGGTGGTTTAGAAAGACACGTAAGAACCTGGTATGTCAGTTATTTCTTGGGTAGCTTTAGGTAGATGTCGTTTTGATAAGGACCTGCCTCGTATGGGCCAGTAGGCCTTCTGCAGTGTTCCTACATTCTTATGTTCTTATGTCAAGTTTCTGCACTTGTGCTGTTTATATGGGTGTAGTTCCAGGAGTGTAAAACACCCTTGATCAGTTGTGTACGAATGGTATACAATATTGACAAGATGAGATTAAGACACATGTGCAACATCTGGGTATCTTTATTGTAGACGTTTCGCCATCCAGTGGCTTTATCAATACAAATTCTAGGACATAACTTGAAGACAGTAGAACTATGTACAGAAGATGAGGTAATCAGTCCCTCAACCTAGGAGTAGGTGCGAACAGCACCATAGACTATGGTGCTGTTCGCACCTACTCCTAGGTTGAGGGACTGATTACCTCATCTTCTGTACATAGTTCTACTGTCTTCAAGTTATGTCCTAGAATTTGTATTGATAAAGCCACTGGATGGCGAAACGTCTACAATAAAGATACCCAGATGTTGCACATGTGTCTTAATCTCACCCTTGATCAGGCCAGACGTTTCCTTAGACGACGTTTCGACCAAAGTCTGGCTTTATCAAGTCTCTACCTGGAAGAATAAAGTGACGGGAATGCACCAATAACCCGCACAGGAGGGCGAAACTTCTGGCAACGTTTCGGTCCGACTTAGACCATTAACTAGTGACACCAGTGCAGGTTATTTCTGTCAAGTCTCTAAACGACTTAATGAAGCCATATTTAAGTCTAAATATAGTTTAATAAAACTAAAGTTTCACCCCCTCCCCCCACCTAGGAGTGTTTTACAGTCCTGGTTTATCAAGTATTTAAAATTTTTTTTTTATCAATTTTGTAGTGTCTCCTGGTGGGTCAAAGCCTGATCAAACAGGTTGTTACTGCTGGTCGCACGTAGTCCAACGTACGAACCACAGCCAGGCTGATCAGGTACTGACTTCAGGTATCTGTCCAGCTCCCTCCTGAAGGCAGAATACTTCAGTTTTAACTTATATCGTAAACAACTTGATAGATTTTTTTGTCTATATATCTTTTTTTTTTTTGAGGTTTGAGGGACTATAATATAACCTGGAAGAACACATTGATCTCAGGGTTTTCTTCCAGGTTATGAATTAGTCTTTTGTGAGGTGCAATGCTGATTTTTTTTTTTTTTATTCTTCCGACTATTCCTCCTGACCTATCCATTTCTTACTGTCTCCTCTTTCGCTTCCTTTTCTTCCTTTTTCGCTTTTTATTTCATTCCTTTTTTGTTTTCTTTCGCCTTCTTCTTCATTTTCTTCTTCTTCATCGTCATCTTCACGAGGCTCGTCAGTACTCCCTCGCAAATCGTCATCTTCACGAGGTTCGTCAATACTCCTTCGCAAATCGTCATCTTCACGAGGCTCGTCAATACTCCCTCGCAAATCGTCATCTTCACGAGGTTCGTCAATACTCCTTCGCAAATCGTCATCTTCACGAGGCTCGTCAATACTCCCTCGCAAATCGTCATCTTCACGAGGTTCGTCAATACTCCTTCGCAAATCGTCATCTTCACGAGGCTCGTCAATACTCCCTCGCAAATCGTCATCTTCACGAGGTTCGTCAATAATCCCCCGCACATCGTCATCATTCACTAACTTCTCTGTTTCCCCATAATACACTCTTGGTAGCAGACGCTATGAAGTGGAACACTTATCTTCCTCAATTCGCTTCTAAGTGGAGCACTTATCCTTTCTAAGACGCTTCTAAGTGGGGAACATTTATCTGGAGATTACCTGGAGAAGGTTTCAGGGGTCAACGCCCCTGCGGCCAGGTCTGAGACCAGGCCTCGTGGTGGATCAGGGTCTGATCAACCAGGCTGTTACTGCCGGCCGCACGTAAACCGACGTACGAACCACAGCCTGGCTGATCTGGTCCTAACTTTAGGTGCCTGTCCAGTGCCTTCTTGAAGACAGCCAGGGGTCTATTGGTAATCCCCCTTATGTATGCTGGGAGGCAGTTGAACGGTCTTGGGCCCCTGACACTTATTGTGTTGTCTCTCAGTGTACTCGTGGCACCCTTGCCTCTCAATGATGAAATGTTGCATCTCCTGCCGAGTCTTTTGCTTTCGTAGGGAGTACTTGAGAAGTTTCACGACACTTGAACTCAGGATGAAGTCGAGGCTAGCACTCGATAATAAGGTAAATAAACATAAAGAGAGTGTTGGACTTGCCAACATGGACCAGTAGGCCTGCTGCAGTGCTCTTTCTTTCTTATGTTGAGCTGAAGCTGCAGTCCCGTGATGTCACGAGTCTCCGTCCGGTAATCGTGATTCGGGTGCTGGCCGTAACTTGTCAGTTGGGCTAAATGGCAACACACACACACACACACACACACACACACACACACACACACACACACACACACACACACACACACACACACACACACACAAAATACTGAGAGGAATTGGCAAGGTGGACAAAGACAGGATGTTCCAGAGATTGGACACAGTAACAAGGGGACACAGTTGGAAGCTGAAGACACAGATGAATCACAGGGATGTTAGGAAGTATTTCTTCAGCCACAGAGTAGTCAGTAAGTGGAATAGTTTGGGAAGCGATGTAGTGGAGGCAGGATCCATACATAGCTTTAAGCAGAGGTATGATAAAGCTCACGGCTCAGGGAGAGTGACCTAGTAGCGATCAGTGAAGAGGCGGGGCCAGGAGCTCGGACTCGACCCCCGCAACCTCAACCAGTGAGTACAACTAGGTGAGTACACACACACACACACACACACACACACACAACCACACACACACACACACACACACACACACACACACACACACACACACACAAACACACACACACACAAACATTAACTAGACATCAAACATTATCCAAACAAAAGCCAACCTAACACACTACATATATTCCCAGAAACATGAATCTGACTCATTAACTGTGAATATACAACAAATATTAACTGAACACACACACACACACTGTTCCAATTATCATTACTAATCCAGTCCTCGTATATTTTTCTCTTGGTATTAATCATGCTTAAATTCGTCATGTGAAGTTCGCGTGTCATGAGCAATGGCGTCCCGACTCACGCACTTGATCCTTTTAACCATATATGTAGAAGCAATATTTTATGTTACAGACTTTAGAGTGTGTGTGTGTGTGTGTGTTGTGTGTGTGTGTGTGTGTGTGTGTGTGTGTGTGTGTGTCAAACACACACACTGTTGCCATGGGAACTGGTTACGTCAATTTGATTAGAGTAATGTGACCCACAATGGGCATTTGTTGACATGGAAAGAGAAACAGAATTTCTCCCATTTCTCGCTTA
>NC_069444.1:17750786-17780786 GCF_026875155.1 Cherax quadricarinatus
TGTGTGTGTTTTGTGTGTGTGTGTGTGTGTGTGTGTGTGTGTGTGTGTGTGTGTGTGTGTGTGTGTGTGTGTGTGTGTGTGTGTGTGTGCACAAGAGACTTTATTTAGCCCCCTATTAACAAGTATCGATAAGAAAACATGCAAGTGCCACGTACATCAATGTTACTTAGATACTCCAGCAACAATACACACTGTTTCAACTGTTTACCTTACAGGTTACCTCAAGATCCACTTAGACTACGGCCGCCCACAACACGAGCCATGGGCGGGCAAGACGGGCTGTATGGGTCTCAGAGTGGGTTTCGCCCGCAGGAGGACTCTGCCCAGGACTGCTCTTGCCTCCTTCCCTGGATCTGGCAATACCTGGTTGAGGTACGTACTCATATATTTGTACTTACCTGTGTGAAATGAATAGCTGTTTAAAAAAATCAGCTTTGCTAATCTGACGAACGATGCTATTGTTGCTATGTTTAATGTGCAACTCAAAAGACAAATAATGTGTAATATTGATTCCTAGGTGTCACTACACCTAGTGTAACCTGTCACGATTAAACTCTCCTAGGATTAGGCTTTTTCCTTTTGTCCTGTTGGGTGCCGTTGCCTTACTACCATTATGATACTCCAATCTGAGTATTCTGTTGTTTGACAGAGGGTTGCATATAACTCTCACACTTGTGAACATGAAATGCTAATTGTTCCCACTGCATAATCTTTAAAGTCTTCGTGGTTGGGTTGCCATTTCCATTGAGGTCTAATGTTTCTTGATAACCATGTCCCTCCCCTGATATATTTTTTTTTTTTTTTGTCGTCATGTCTCATCATATGATAACCACCTGGAAAGATGGTATCTGATATCATTTTTTTATTATCGTCGAATCGGTGAGTGAGTTTAGGTTTGTGTATTATTCTCCCATTTTGTTTATTTAGCTCACTCGTTACATATTCTGTCAATATTAATGTACATAATCTTGACGTGTTCTCCGCCGCAATCAGTGACTGCCTGGGTTATCCTTGTGTTATGGTTTGTCCTGGGATGTACGAGGCAGAGTGGGCGTGAAGTAGTGTTAAGTTAAATGAGGAAAATAGACGGAAATGTTCGGTGCTGAAAGAGGTATATGTCTTCGTATTTAAGTACGTATTTATACTAATGTTCCTTCATGCATGGGTGTGCACTTATAATGGGTTGTATAAAGTATTTCTTTTCCTCTGTTTTCCTCTGTTATTCTTATTCTTTCTCTCTCTGTGTAATTTAAAATTACTCAGTGATTTTCTTTTCTTCGTCAGAGTTTCGATTCGTCCCTCAGTAAGCATTAGTAAATGTCTCTCATCTTCTCCTTACAAGTACACAAACCAGTAATGTGGCTTGTGCTTCAGTGGTAGCGTCACCAGCTCACAACTGAAGGTCCCGAGTTCGATCATGGGCCGAATGTAAATATTGATAAAGTTTCTTTAGACCTTATTTCCTTTATTCACCTAACAATAAAAAGGTACCTGGGTCTTAGTTTAGTGTTGGTATTATTATTATTATCATGGGGAAGCGCTAAACCCGTAGGATTATACAGCGCCTGTGGGGTGGTGAGGGGGGAAATGGAAGGTATTCAGGCTTAATTCAGGGAACTGGAGCACAGATCTAATTCCCTAGATCAAGAGCCCCTCACCAGCATCAAGGAACCTTCCTTGAAGGGTCCGTCGTAGTATACTGTAGATAGGACTGAGCTATGAGCTAAGGCAAAATAACGAGTTTTAAAGAACAACAAGACGCGACACAGTGACTGGAAGAATACATAAATAACCCTCACATAGGAGAAACTTGTTTTTCCTGTGTGCAGGATATTTATATAAGAGGTCTTCTGTTTTAACTTTCGCTTTGTGAACTAAAACAGGTACGTATTGCTCGTCTTCTACAGGTACCTCATCCAGAGTGCTACAGGTCTCTTCACCGGCTCTGTCTACATTGACAGGGAATTGGCAGCCAAAGGTATTTTTTCTGTGATTCCTGACGTATGATTTGATGCTTTATGTCCTTGTCAGAGGGTTTTTGTATGTGTGTGTGTGTGTGTGTGTGTGTGTGTGTGTGTGTGTGTGTGTGTGTGTGTGTGTGTGTGTGTGTGTGTGTGTGTGTGTGTGTGTGTGTGTATGTGTGTGTGTGTGTGTGTGTGTTGTGTGTGTGTTGTGTGTGTGTGTGTGTGTGTGTGTGTGTGTGTGTGTGTGTGTGTGTGTGTGTGTGTGTGTGTGTGTGTGTGTGTCAGTGACTAAAATCCTTATTAATTTAAAATTCGTTAATGAATTTCGTCATAAATGCTGATGAACTTGGCTGGGTGAGAATAATGAGAAATTATAGTCTTTTTCAGCAGAACTGAATTATTATTATTACTATTATTATTATTATTATTATTATTATTATTATTATTATTATTATTATTAGTAATAGTAGGAGTAGTAGTAGTAGTAGTAGTAGTAGTAGTAGTAGTAGTAGTAGTGGTAGTAGTAGTATAGTAGTAGTAGTATAGTAGTCGCAGTAGTATTCTATTATTATTATTGGTATAACAATACTTATAATCAAATAATAATAATATTGGAAATTTATAACTTATTATTATTGTTATTATTATTATTATTATTATTATTATTATTATTATTATTATTATTATTATTATTATTATTATTATTATTATTATTATTATTATTATTATATTTTGAGAGAAGCGCTGAGGTTCGATCCTTAGAAGGGACAAAAACTTCTCAGTGTTTGCACTAAGTGATCCTCACTGGCATTCAGAGTCTTCCTAAAGAGGTTTAAATTTGAATTTTTTTTCATTGCTGAGTACGAATGTTCCGCTAAACTACTGAGGTCGATTGATTCAATACACAAACAACGCGCACATAGGAGAATCAAACTTATGAAGACGTTTCGGTCCGACTTGGACCATCAAGTAGTGAGTTCGACTGTGACTTTCAGTAGAAAACTTACGGAAGGAGGCGCTGGCTAGAGAAATATGAAATATTGTATTTAAATAACGGAATCATACACGACCCTGGAAACACAGAAAAAACTTGAAGCATTAACTTGAACACACCACGCAATCTTGAACTCCAATCAGAAGCAATTCAAAGATTAGGACTTGTTACCCTCACCACTCTAATCTCTAGACCAAATAACTTATATCTCAGTTAATATCTGTACTTTTTCAACTACACAAAACAATAATAGAAAATAGAAATGAATCAAAGTTGCAGATCATTTTTTTCATTCTCTGTGGAAAAATTTTTAATGGCACTGGCGCAAGAATAAAACTCATGTTGATTTGCAACAAGAGCTTCACGATGTTGTCGTTTTTGCAGGGTTTTACGGGGAGAATGAGATCCCAGAGTGCGGGTGTACCATCGTTGTCAAAACTCACGGTTACTGCCTCGGTGGACTACCTGAAGACAGGTGAGTAGAAATAAAGGTGAGATGAAAGACAGTTGAGGAAAAAGAGAGTAAGCAAAGTAAGGGACAGAAGCTCCTGGGTAAGAAAGACGAGATAGAGATTAGCTTCTACGGAGGTAAAGTGTGCGGCAGAGACGTTTTAAGGTTGGTAAGTGAGAGACAGAGAGCTTCTAGTAAGGTCAGGTGAGAAACAGAGAGCTTCAAGGAAGGTCAGGTGAGAAACAGAGCTTCTAGGAAGGTCAGGTGATAACATGGGAGACAAAGAAACGCATATGAAGAGAGAGAGAGAGAGAGAGAGAGAGAGAGAGAGAGAGAGAGAGAGAGAGAGAGAGAGAGAGAGAGAGAGAGAGAGAGAGAGAGAGAGAGAGAGAGAGAGAGAGAGAGAGAGATGCTAGTTCCTAGGCAGACAAGATGAGAAACAATAAAACTTTGTGTTTCTGGAACTGAATACTGATTAGTAAACAAAATAAGTATAACTCTGGAAACATATGTAAATGCACTTGGATGTTAGTTTCAGGGTAGCAACTCTTTTATTAAAAACAGTCAGATATAATCTGAATAAAATTTGTGGAATTTATTTTTGAGTATAAGCGCTACGTCTCTGTATGACTCTCCCTTCGACTCGTACTAAAAAATTCACAAGTGACACTAATTATGTTATTTGTATATTCAACAATGAAAATACTGTGTTATTATTTCTCCTAAGAAATATATATTTTGCGTCAGTGGTATATTCGTAAAACTAATTTTATTTTTTTTATAAATGGTGGACGAGTAAGCCAGCTGAAGGCCTCAGTCAGATGACCAAATGCTCCAGTGGCGGGTCATTATATGACTAAGACCCGCGTCACGAAATAATTGTCCTCTTTCCTGGCGAATCATACGTAACCTAACCGTGCATTTGCAACACTAAAAACATCACAGATAAAAGCATTGGACTGTATTTTGCATACTTGCAATGAATTCAGGGATCATACATTGGTCCAAGGTGATCTTCACACCAGGAACAGATGTATGTAAAGGCATTGTTTTTTTAGGTTGCACTAATTACAAATTACAGAGCTCTGTTTGTCTTAACGGGCTGATGGACACTGTCTTGAGTGCTGTATGTGTGTCATTGTACCGTATCGTCTGTACCGTTACGCTCAGCGTCAACAATATCTAGCAATACGTAGGGTAAACTACCATCAGAAAAAATGAGAAATGCAAGTGATTACGTTTTCTTTTATAGGTTAGATGCGTAGCTTGTGTAAATTTCATGGTTAAGTAAGTTTATTTGGCTCAGGTTCACATAAGTACAATTATCATACGTAGTGTAAATTATGTATAATAATCCCCAAAACGTCAGACAAAGTGACTTATTCCATTGAGTTCCGTTTCTGAACGTAATAATAATGTAGTATAACTAGCGAGAACTTTCATAATAAAGAGAAAGACAGATGGACAGTGGCAATGACAGTGGCAAGAAGGATAGTAACATAAGAACCTTCCTTCAGGGAGCAGCGGGTGAAGGACATGGACAAATTCTTCGGGCGAGGTCTCCTGCTCTTGAGGAACCCCTACGACACTCTCATCGCCTACAGGAACTACTTGTCTGCTGGTCACTTGGGCGTGGCTGGACCAGCTGCCTTTCGTGGCGCAGGTAAGACTTCTCAACTCTTTTTTTTTATTCCATTTCATGTGAGCCTCTTAACCTCTACGAGCTCTTTTAGGTATCCCGAAGAACAAAGATGACACATTCGATTCACAGCTGGAAAAACTCGAGTTGAATCTAAGGCAGAGGGGAAAACGTATGGGCAAAATTAATAACATTTTCTGCCCTATTACCCAGCATGAAACAGATATCTAGGACTTAGCTGGTGTGGGTTGCATCCTGGAAGAGGACCTATAAAAGATTTCAAAAGAATCAGCCACATTGCTTGGCTTTCATGGGTTATTAACCTTCTGGTGCTACTAACACGAATTAAACCTTAATTAAGCACCCTCCTCTTTTTACCTAAACTGGAAAAGATCCTGTGTACACCATTGAAGCTACAGATTCTACGCTGTTACCCTGCCTCAACTACTTTCAAATCCCACTCCTACGTAATGCAGACTACGTCTACAATGAGACCTACAGCAACCTGCTCATCAGTGGGATCGAAGTGTTGTCAAGGTATTACCTAACTGTACCTAAGATATTACCTAATACTGAAAGGTATTATTACCTGAACATAATTTATTATTGCAAACAGTTGACGCATGAAACAGCGTAAGCCTTTATTATATCAACGTTTCGCCCAAGAAAATCTAGCATTATCAGGCTGAAAACATTTCATTGAGCGAAACAGTATGACAAAGGCTTACGTTGCTTCAGTCATTCTTTATCGTCAGGTCATTATGAGCAGAACCCGTTTTTCTGTTGTTATTTTACTGTGGTGAAAATAACCGGATTTATCTTCTCTCTCAGTAATCCAACAACAGTGTATAAACAATGTATTAACATTGATGCTTTACGTTATTCTCTAGTTTAGCTATTAAATTGTTTGTATGTTATTGCAAGAGAACTTCAGCCTTAGTGACCCTTTAGCAGTCTATGATTTTTTTCTCCATTCGAGTAACTGTTGCTATCGTGTCCTGTCAGACTGGGCGAATGACAGCATGATGTATCTCTGAAGTAACTGTTGCTATCGTGTCCTGACAGACTGGGCGAGGTTTGTGTACGGACAGATGGATGTGTGGAGAGCCTACGCCCTCGACTGGATCAATTTAGGCAGGTGAGTTGGGCAGACACTGCACAGACAGGAACATACTAACAAGTATGCTAAAATAACGAAGGAAAATACTCATCTATCTCGTGCATTTTACGTGTTAAATATATAAATATATAATATATATATAATATATATATTATATATATATATATATATATATATATATAATATATATATATATATATAATATATATATATATATATAATATATATATATATATATATATATATATATAATATATAATAATATAATATAATATACGTATTTGTCTTTGGAGAACTTAAGTTGATATCTCTCTATCATTGCCACTAAACTTGATAAACTTGATAAAGATGTAAATAATAAATTGGATTATATAGATAAAATTATTACTTGGCTTATACAACTAAATTTAGTTATCATTGATGATGTCTTCCCTTCCCTTGATTCCGAGATATGAAGTTGAACACCCAAAGGAATTAAAACTGGATGGCGTTTTATACGTTGATATATGCAGAGTTTTATGTAACGAATTTAAAACCTAGAATTATTTATGGCTTAAAGTACATGAATCAAAGGTATTCAACACCGACGAGATGATGAATTACACATGTGCAACATCTGGGTATCTTAATTGCAGACGTTTCGCCAATCAGTACAATACATGGACATAAGATGACTGTAGGAAAATATACAGAAGACAGTGGGAAACGAGGTAATCAGTCCCTCAGCCTATGAGCAGGTGACGAGCATCGTAGTCATGTAGATGGCGAAACGTCTACAAGTAAAGATACCCAGATGTTGCGCATGTGTCAACTCATCAAAGTGCATAAAGCCGATCATCCGCTTCCGCCTATATTATCCACAACTGGTGCTTTCAATTATAAATTAGCCAAGCTTTCTTGCTTTCGAGGACACATCCTCCTTCGTGAGAGAGGCTACAAACCTGAAAGTAAAACTCTGTACAATAACTAGTTTTGATATCAAATTATCTTACTGTTTAAATACTCTCACCAGGTTTGCGGTTTTAATTTTAGTCAACAGAGATAATTACTGAACTTTGGAGTTGAGGAATGTCCGTTCTTTAAAAAAAAAAAAATACAAGCCAGTATGGTTGTACTGGTATGGGAAATCCTTCAGGACACACGTTCAGTAATATGTACTTTCACGATGAGAAATGGTTATATGAGGCCCATTTGATTTTAAACATCTCTTACAGTAGCTACACACTCGTAAAGTCAATGACTTCCTTATTTTAAAACTTTTAGGAAAGGAGGAATAACGATGGCTTGCTACTGCTACTAAAATTCTATACATGTTACGTATTTGAATTTTACATAATTTATATAGGTTACAGCTGCTGTTTCTATATATGTTTCGTATTTGAAGTTTATGTAATTTATATAAGTTATTCTTGTCTCTGGTAACCTAGTCATGGGCGTTTTGTGTTAATGCTGGACGCGAGGTTTTGTATTTGGATTGTAAATAAGTAGGCTAGGAGTGAACTGTTGAAAATTGTTGCTGTGGTTGCAGAAGCGTGTTAGTGGTTCACTATGAACACCTGCTGGAGGATCCCCAGCGAGAGCTGCATAACATCCTGCAGTTCCTGCGACTAAGGCCAGAAAGGCCGCGTCTCCAGTGTGTCATGACTAACCTTGACGGCGCCTTCAGAAGAGCTACCCCGGATAATATCTTCTACAGACTCCGGTGAGGTGCTGGTGGGGGAGGCGAGGGTGAGGTGCTGGTGGGGGAGGTGAGGGTGAGGTGCTGGTGGGGGAGGTGAGGGTGAGGTGCTGGTGGGGGACGTGGGGTGAGGTGCTGGTGGGGGGAAATGAGGGGGGAGGGATGAGGGGAGAGACCCTGGTGAGGGAGATAAGGATGAGGTGCTGGCGCAGATGAGAGTGAGGGCGCAGAGGGGAGGGAAAATTTTTGTGACTCAGGAGGGTGTGAGGGAGAGCTGGAAGGGTGAACGTTATTTATGAATTTGTCACTACTATTACATTCAAGAGGAAGCACTAAACCCGTAGGGGGTCATACAGTGCCTGAGGGATGGGAGGAGGGGTAATCAGGTCTGTACCCAAGGAAAGGGAGGGTGAGGGGTGTCGTTAGGAGGGTGAGGAGTGTTAGATGGACCGGGGGATTTGGTAGGAGAGTTTCTTGAAGTTTAATTCATTTCTTTTTTCTCTCTCTCTCTTCATCTACCGGTCTACATTCCTTTTTGGTCAGTTTATTTTAAACCACTGAAACGATCACTCTTCATACCTTGCAGTGACCCCTTCACCCCTGAACTTCACGAGGTGATGGAGAAGGCTATGCAGGAGGTTGACGCCGCTCTGGTGAGGCACGGCTGGCCGGGCCTACCATTCCATCTCTATAGCTACCACTACGACCTCAACGCCACCTCCAGCACCTCCTTCCTCAAGGATTCAAAGCACTCCGTCGATGATTCTAAAAGCGCCGCACGAGACTCCAAGAACGCTGGTGTCAGGATCTCGAAGTGGTCCGCAAAAAGCTCCGAAGTCACTAAATACGCAAAGATTACAAGAAATGACTCAGGGGTGGCCATTACGCACACGAAGACGGGTATCAAAATTCCGATAGACGTCACTGGGAATGTTAAGGACTCCGTAAGAAGCTCGAAGGATGCCTTTAGAATCATCAAAGGACAGAAAGGACATGGTCAACAGGTAGTCAATAACGTCAAAAACTCTAAGAATCTCATTAAAACCACGACGGATAAAAGTAACGAGTTTGCCAGTGCCAGAAGAGACACATACCACAGAACAATCAACAAAAGACTTAAGTTGAAAGGAAAACAAGACAATAACATAATTAGAATAGAGAAGCACACTAACCAATATGCAGATGGCACGAAGGTGTTCAAGTTGTCTCCCTGGATGAAACCAAGATGAGAGGACTGTGATGCTGACAGGATCAGTTAATCAGCATCTTGCTTGTGTGAGATGAGAGGTAGATGCTCTGGCAGCTTCTTAAAAGTCTTCTGACTCTTACCTCAATTTGAAAGCATTTTTTTTTGTCCAGAAATTTAAAAAATGTGTCTAGGTTACTCTCTATAAGGAAGGCTCAGACTGTATCAAGTTAGTTGTGAACTGAATATTATGTCTCAGTCTCATACATATTAGAGGGCAGCCTGACTACTAGAATCGAGATTCTATCCCGCAGTTACTGGACGGAGGATCGAACCTCCACCATTCCTTGCGATAAGCGACCCACACGGGCTCTGCTCTTCATATAACTTTAGTTATGAAAGTCTCACATGCACGCCATGACGTATGAGCTTTAAGGTTATGGACTCACAGTAGCATGTAGCTGAGCTTCCTATATTCTCCTTCCCATCAGAAGGAAGACAGTAGTGGCGTCCTGTATGGGTCATTACCAAATTGAACTGCACAGCGCTAATGCAGTAGGTCTGGATCAGCTTAGTTTGGCAGCTCAGGCACTAAACGTATAAAGCTACAAGCTGCTTTCCTTGTGTTTATGGTATCACTCGTGACGCTGTAGAGAGCACTGCTAGACGCAGCTTCAACAGACTTTCCACTAAGTGTTACTGTCACCCATAGGTCTATCTAGAGAGCAAATCAAATGATTATAAAGTTAGCAATATACACGACCATCTAGACTGCACAGGTCCATCTAGACTACGTTGTATTGGTCCATCTAGAGAATATTGCACAGGCCCAACCATAAAGTATTTAATAGCTCTGTTTAGAGACCACGATAGAGGAGAATCACGGGCCACTAGTCCAACAGTCACTGTATGAAATCTAAATTTAAGAGTTCACTAACAACGTGGTAATATTGTTTTTGTTCCACAGCCTATCAGCCGAACAACCGCTCATGATTCCACGGCATACATGCTAGTGTTTGCAACGCTCAGTGTTGCGGAGGTTTTCTGTGTTGGTTGCAAGGATTCGGTATACAACAAATTTCCTGAAACCGTAGCAAAGGAGTCATAAGTGCATGGGAAAATGTCATCAAGGGTCTTATATAATGTAAAGGCAGTGTGAATCCGATGAAAAGAAGATTGAGAAATAAGTGAATCCACGCGAAATAAGTGCAAACTAGAAGAAAGAGTTAGGGAAGAGCAATGTGAACAGTTAGAAGGAAAAAGTTCAGTTAGAAATTTAGGTGCTATATATAACGGATTTTTTTTTCTTCGCCACTGTGATAACTAATGAAAAGCGATACTGAGGAAAGCATTCTCGTTACTCAATATAACTGGGGTTTGGATAAAGACACATAGTACAGTGTGATCATTTATTGACAACGTTTCGCCGACACGAAACTGACCTGTTTGTGACTCAATAAAGCCCACTGTGTGGGCGAAATGTTATCAGTAAAGGATCGCATTGTACTGCATTTGTGTCTTTATCCATACTGTGGTTATTTTATACTACATCCCTCCAAGACCGAGGCGTCTTGTCTCGGCTCAATGGCAGGTCTTATTAACAAAGCTAATGACAGGTGCTACTGGACTGGAGAACAGATGTTACTGGAGTCACGGTAGAAAAACAGGTGCGTCTCAACTCTTAAGAGTATAAAATTTGTGTTCCTGACGCCAATATAGTGACAGTCTAGACATTCAGATAGAAACAGAGACTAACGCCGACAGACACTCAAACAAGCAGACAGACAAGCACGTGGAAACCAGTCAGTGCAAGCAGTAACTGACTGGAATAGTGAATATACCAAGAGCTTATCAGTAGTAGTATGTTAGGACATATCAGTGAATTATTTGACAATACTTATTTGTATGCTTGTATGCAGATATACATACATACATACGTATATATAATATATATATATATATATATATATATATATATATATATATTATATATATTATATATATAATATATATATATATATATAATATATATATATATATATTATATATATATATGCAAAACAACCACTCTGAAAGAATAGGAGAAATTCCAAGCGCTTTCGTGACTACTCACATTATCAGGAACTATGAAAGTGAAGCATCCAAGGAAGCTATATAAGGGGTCGGCCAGCACCTCACTATCAGATCCCACAACGGTTAAACACGTGACGCGCGGCGAGCCAACTTGGACAGGTCCTTTGCAAAACTCACCCCCAAGCTATTTATTTGTCCAGTGTATTATTAAATTCTACCCAAATTCTATTAATTATAAATGGATCTAATTTATATAAACCAAAGAAATTCATATTATTGTCAAAACTGCTTTTTATGAAACAAGATTCAATTATATTCCTATCGACCATGGACTTGCTTGATACTACTTTCTCAACTTTTTGAAAATCAATTGGATGGTTAAAATCTCTTACATGAATAAATAGAGCATTGGAATCTTGTCCAGTTCTAATGCTATATTTATGTTGTTTTAATCTTAGTTCGAGATTTTACCAGTTTGACCGTAATAAACTTTATCGCAAATTTTACAAGGAATCTTATAGACACATCCATCAGCATTTGGGGGAATTCTTAATCAAAGTTTTTTTTACTGTATCAAGATTTTTGAATACAACTTTAATATTAAAAGTCTTAAGAAGGAAGGCATATCAACCAAGTTTTCATGGTAAGGGAGAACCAACATATTTTTAGTTGAATAAGGCTGGTTGCCCTTTTTTGGATTATAAAAAGTGTTCCTAGCAACTTTAAAAGATTTATCAATTACATTTCTTGGGTATTTTAAATCATTACCTATTTCATAAATTTTGGATATTTCCTCATCTATGAACTCAGGACTACAAATTCGTATAAGCTCTCAAAAACATTGATGAGAAAACAGACAGTTTGACTCTATCTTGATGCGAGGAATAATAGTGGACATAGGAACAGTTATTTGTAGGTTTTCTGTAAATTTTAAATTTGAATTCATTATTACCCTTAATAATTAAAACATCTAGAAAAGGCAATGAGTTATTTTCTTCAAACTCAACAGTAAAGTTTATAGAATGGGCTAAGCTATTTAATTTTCCAAGAAAATGGTGTATATCTACATTTTTGGGCATAAGACACAAAATATCATCAATATATATATATATATATATATATATTATATATATATATATATATATATATATATATATATATATATATATATATATGCAATTATTCTTTTTATATCAAACTGTATACGGATATAAATAAACTGATTATATTATCAATGTAATAAGTCTACAGTAGATGCAAATATCATTTATCTAGTATCTAGATGGAATCTGTTCTGCCAAAGATAATTCAGAGCTTGTTTGTTAGTTCATGTTAACTCTTCGTAATGTTAGTCAGTCCATGTTCACTTCTTGTCATGTCAGCCAGTTCTTGTTCACTCCTTGTTATGTCAGCCAGTTTTTGTTCACTCCTTGTTATGTCAGCCAGTTTTTGTTCACTCCTTGTTATGTCAGCCAGTTCTTGTTCACTCCTTGTTATGTCAGCCAGTTCTTGTTCACTCCTTGTTATGTCAGCCAGTTCTTGTTCACTCCTTGTTATGTCAGCCAGTTTTTGTTCACTCCTTGTTATGTCAGCCAGTTCTTGTTCACTCCTTGTTATGTCAGCCAGTCCTTGTTAACTCATTGTTATGTCAGCCAGTTCTTGTTCACTCCTTGTTATGTCAGCCAGTTCTTCTTCACTCCTTGTTATGTCAGCCAGTTCTTGTTCACTCCTTGTTATGTCAGCCAGTTCTTGTTCACTCCTTGTTATGTCAGCCAGTTCTTGTTCACTCCTTGTTATGTCAGCCAGTCCTTGTTAACTCATTGTTATGTCAGCCAGTTCTTGTTCAGTCCTTGTTATGTCAGCCAGTCCTTGTTCACTCCTTGTTATGTCAGCCAGTTCTTATTCAGTCCTTGTTATGTCAGCCAGTCCTTGTTCACTCCTTGTTATGTCAGCCAGTTCTTGTTCACTCCTTGTTATGTCAGCCAGTCCTTGTTCACTTTCCCTTGTTATGTCAGCCAGTTCTTGTTCACTCCTTGTTATGTCAGCCAGTTCTTGTTCAGTCCTTGTTATGCCAGCCAGTCCTTGGTCACTCCTTGTTATGTCAGCCAGTTCTTGTTCACTCCTTGTTATGTCAGCCAGTTCTTCTTCACTCCTTGTTATGTCAGCCAGTTTTTGTTCACTCCTTGTTATGTCAGCCAGTTCTTGTTCAGTCCTTGTTATGTCAGCCAGTCCTTGTTCACTCCTTGTTATGTCAGCCAGTTTTTGTTCACTCCTTGTTATGTCAGCCAGTTCTTGTTCAGTCCTTGTTATGTCAGCCAGTCCTTGTTCACTCCTTGTTATGTCAGCCAGTTCTTGTTCACTCCTTGTTATGTCAGCCAGTTCTTGTTCACTCCTTGTTATGTCAGCCAGTTCTTCTTCACTCCTTGTTATGTCAGCCAGTTCTTGTTCGCTCCTTGTTATGTCAGCCAGTTCTTCTTCACTCCTTGTTATGTCAGCCAGTTTTTGTTCACTCCTTGTTATGTCAGCCAGTTCTTGTTCAGTCCTTGTTATGTCAGCCAGTCCTTGTTCACTCCTTGTTATGTCAGCCAGTTCTTGTTCACTCCTTGTTATGTCAGCCAGTTCTTGTTCAGTCCTTGTTATGTCAGCCAGTCCTTGTTCACTCCTTGTTATGTCAGCCAGTCCTTGTTCACTCCTTGTTATGTCAGCCAGTCCTTGTTCACTCCTTGTTATGTCAGCCATCCTTGTTCACTCCTTGTTATGTAAGCCAGTCCTTGTTCACTCCTTGTTATGTCAGCCAGTCCTTGTTCACTCCTTGTTATGTCAGCCAGTCCTTGTTCACTCCTTGTTATGTCAGCCAGTCCTTGTTCACTCCTTGTTATGTCAGCCAGTCCTTGTTCACTCCTTGTTATGTAAGCCAGTCCTTGTTCACTCCTTGTTATGTCAGCCAGTCCTTGTTCACTCCTTGTTTGTCAGCCAGTCCTTGTTCACTCCTTGTTATGTAAGCCAGTCCTTGTTCACTCCTTGTTTATGTCAGCCAGTCCTTGTTCACTCCTTGTTATGTCAGCCAGTCCTTGTTCACTCCTTGTTATGTCAGCCAGTCCTTGTTCACTCCTTGTTATGTCAACCAATCATTGTTCACTCCTGGTTACCTAGAATATTTTTATTGTTAAGAGTGCAGTTGTAAGCTCCTTGTTATCGCATACTTGAGAAAAACTAAATTAAACTGTTATTGCCTTACGTTGTTTTATTCCCCTCGTACAATGGTTGATTGATCTATTAGGGTTTAAAGCCCATCGACTACACGTGGGGCATTAAAACTACATGCCATCTATACAACACCAGCTAAGGATACTTCACTACCTAAAAGAAAACATTCTTGGTGTGTATACACTGAGAGATACATGTTTATACATGTGTAAAGCTTTGTTGAGGGGGATAAACGGGTGTATTTGTGCTACACAATGAAGTCGTGTGGTCATTCAGGCTAAGATGTGCTGGAGACTCGATCCTGCGTCAGTTTATAATGAGTATGGTATAATGGTTAAGAAATACCATATTTATAGTAAAATATAATTATGCTAAAAGATATTTAATAATGATAATAATAATTGTAATAATAATTATAATAAATAATAATAATAATATTATTATTATTATTGTTATTATTATTATTAATACTTATATTATTATTATTATTATAAGGAAGCACTAATCTCGTAGGGGTCAAACAGCTGTTGAGATATAGGAGCTAGTCAGATTTGATCCAAGAAAAAGGAGGGTCGTTACAGTTCAATGGATCAAGAGAACTTAGTTCGAAACCTATACAAAAAGATTAAAACTGACCATTGTATTAAAGTTCGACCTATTTGGCCGAACTTTATTAAAAATTAAACTTCTCCAAAAATTTCTCTTACGTAATGATAGATTTTTTTCATTGAAAATGATATAAATCTTTTTTATTTTTGGACCAAAAGTGACTTAGAAATCTCACATAACATCTATTAAACTAACACTATTTTTTAGCGAAATTCTGCTATATATATTATTGGTCAACTTAAATATATTTAGTATTACATTAAATCTATTATATTTTTTTCGCTCAGATAGATTTCCGATGATTTACAAATTTTCGTTCTGCTAATTCGGCAAAATGAACCCTTACCAAATAGGCCTAATTCAACAGGTCGGCTTAATCGCTACGACATTATATTATATATATATTTTTTTTTCAACAAGTCGGCCGTCTCCCACCGAGGCAGTGCGACCCGAAAAGAAAGAAAATCCCCAAAAAGAAAATACTTTCATCATCATTCAACACTTTCACCACACTCACACATTATCACTGTTTTTGCAGAGGTGCTCAGAACACAACAGTCTAGAAGTATATACGTATAAAGATACACAACATATCCCTCCAAACTGCCA
Source organism: Cherax quadricarinatus (assembly GCF_026875155.1). Classification (NCBI taxonomy): domain Eukaryota; kingdom Metazoa; phylum Arthropoda; class Malacostraca; order Decapoda; family Parastacidae; genus Cherax; species Cherax quadricarinatus. Next base: position 17,766,317 of record NC_069444.1, read on the forward strand.
ATATCCCAAACCCCTACTTTAAAGTGCAGGCATTGTACTTCCCATTTCCAGGACTCAAGTCCGACTATATGAAAATAACCGGTTTCCCTGAATCCCTTCACTAAATATTACCCTGCTCACACTCCAACAGATCGTCAGGTCCCAAATACCATTCGTCTACATTCACTCCTATCGGACACGCTCATGCACGCTTGCTGGAAGTCCAAGCCCCTCGTCCACAAAACCTCCCTTACCCCTCCCTTCCAACCTTTTCGAGGACGACCGCTACCCCGCCTTCCATCTCCTACAGATTTAAATGCTCTCCATGTCATTCTACTTTGATCCATTCTCTCTAAATGACCAAACCACCTCAACAACCCCTCTTCAGCCCTCTGACTAATACTTTTATTAACTCCACACCTTCTCCTAATTTCCACACTCCGAATTTTCTGCATAATATTTACACCACACATTGCCCTTAGACAGGACATCTCCACTGCCTCCAACCACCTCCTCGCTTCTGCATTCACAACCCAAGCTTCACACCCATATAAGTGTGTTGGTACTACTATACTTTCATACATTCCCTTCTTTGCCTCCATAGATAACGTTTTTTGACTCCACATATACCTCAACGCAGAACTCACCTTTTTTCCCTCATCAATTCTATAACTAACCTCATCCTTCATAAATCCATCCGCCGACACGTCAACTCCCAAGTATCTGAAAACATTCACTTCTTCCATACTCCTCCTCCCCAATTTGATATCCAATTTTTCTTTATCTAAATCATTTGATACCCTCATCACCTTACTCTTTTCTATGTTCACTTTCAACTTTCTACCTTTACACACACTCCCAAACTCATCCACTAACCTTTGCAATTTTTCTTTAGAATCTCCCATAAGCACAGTATCATCACAAAAAGTAACTGTGTCAATTCCCATTTTGAATTTGATTCCCCATAATTTAATCCACCCCTCTCCCGAACACCCTAGCATTTACTTCTTTTACAACCCCATCTATAAATATATTTAAACAACCATGGTGACATTACACATCCCTGTCTAAGACCTACTTTTACTGGGAAGTATTCTCCCTCTCTTCTACACACCCTAACCTGAGCCTCACTATCCTCATAAAAACTCTTTACAGCATTTAGTATCTTACCACCTCTTCCATATACTTGCAACATCTGCCACATTGCTCCCCTATCCACTCTATCATATGCCTTTTCTAAATCCATAAATGCAATAAAAACTTCCCTACCTTTATCTAAATATTGTTCACATATATGCTTCAATGTAAACACTTGATCTACACATCCCCTACCCACTCTAAAACCTCCTTGCTCATCCGCAATCCTACATTCTGTCTTACCTCTAATTCTTTCAATTATAACCCTACCGTACACTTTTCCTGGTATACTCAATAAGCTTATTCCTCTATATTTTTTACAATCTCTTTTGTCCCCCTTCCCTTTATATAAAGGTACTATACATGCTCTCTGCCAATCCCTAGGTACCTTCCCCTCCTTCATACATTTATTAAACAAAAGTACCAACCACTCCAACACTCTATATATATATATATATATATATTATATATATATATATATATATATATATATATATATATATATATATATATATATATATATATATGATGAGATGTACTACTAAGTACACATGTAATATTAGTATGTATGCGTGTGTGAATATATGTGTATGATCTGTAATACAAAGTAACCTTTGGTATGTGCTCAGTAAGATTCGATTTAGAATGTGACTGCCATAAATATGCTAACTTCTAGGCCATCAAGGCAATCAAACAGCTTGCTTGAACAATATGACGACCCATTAGCCAAACAGTAATGATGCTCGAAGCAGCGGAGTCAGGTGAGGAACAAGGAGACAAAAATGAACCTTAACTGGGAAACCATCAGCAAATCAGCCCTGAAGGCATAAAACTCCCTTATTACTGAAACTGAGTTCAGCAATTCCAGATCTCCGACTACGACAGCACGTAGATGCCAGAACAATGCAGGACAAAATTTGAACTTGGGACCAGAGATATAGAGAGTATTTTAGGATACAATCTCCGAAAATGTCAAATATCACTAAGTCTAAATAATGCTCTGTGAACGGAATTACACAGAGTTACAAGATGTAAGTCTCTGCTCAACGAAGGAGACATACTCTACCCAAAGAGAGACTCTAAATAACATGAGCTGACAGAACAAAGAGAAGAGATGTTTCTTTAACGAGGAACAGCGAGAGACAAAGAGAGAGAAGCAAGGCCTGCACCCTTTTTATAGGGCGCAATATATATATATATATATATATATATATATATATATATATATATATATATATATATATATATATATATATATATATATATATATATATATATATATATATAATATATATATATATATATATATATATGTATGTAGAGAGAGAGAGATGTATAAAGTATGTATGAATGCATAAGCGCTAACCCTTGTAGGTCATTCGACAGGAGTGGCACAAGTTCGTTCTTTATCTTCTAAGCGCTTAGACAAACACTGCCTTGCTGTGTTCTGCTAATTGATCCGTAGCTTGGCCAAACAACATCAACACAAGCAACATGGCAGGCGGGTGGAATTCTCGATAGATGCAAAGCGGCCCCAGCAGTCCAGCAGACATTGGCTTATTTCTTGCGTCTCACATTCCTCCAGGCAGGAAAGCTCCGCTCAAAATGTGCGCTCAGGAATCTCGCCAGAATTCTGGCTATCTTACAAGACGAAAATATTTTAAAAGCAACTCCTGTAAAGCAAAATGTGTTGTGGTCGCAATCTTCAGTGAAAATCTAATTTTCCAGGATCCCAACACAGTGCATTTCTTCTTCTTTTCCTCTTTTTCTTCCTTTTCGTTTCTGTTCCCCAACCCTCTTCTTCTCTTCCGTTTTCCTCTCTGTTCATCTTCATTGTTCCCTCTCTGTATATATATTTTTTTTACTTTTAGCTATTAAAGTGTCTCTTCCCTCCATCACAACAAGGAACTGCCACTGTACAGGACACTGTCAGTACCACACCATTACAATACACGATATACTAACTGTCTATACCTCAACACTGTGACACTACACAATGCCCTAACACTACGTAACTATAACTCGTCTCTGTGGCACTGCACAGTAACCCAACACCGTAGAACTATAGAGTACCCCTGACACAGTGATACTACATTGATCAGTAACACAATACTCTATGATGGCCTGGTGATGCTCCAGCTGGAATATATTACTGAGTGTACGTATGTGCGTGTGTGCATGAGTACATGTGTACATCAGTACATGTGTACGTAACAGTCTTCAGTAAATACTGAATACATTCACAAGGGGGAAAAAAGTTTAATAAAATACAAAATAGAACAAAATATATTTTCAATAATACTTTTTATGAATTAATCTTTAATTTTCATCTATTTTTTTTCTTTCTTAAGTTCCTGCTAATACATTGTATTAAACCCATAAGGAAAAGACCCACATTAAAAATAAAAAAATTATGTAAATTTTACGTATAGTACAGCCTAAGCTTTTTCCGAAATTTTATTCACCTCTATGGCCCTTCACATTATAGTTGTATTTGACCTATAATTTTAATATCCCCTAAAACTGTTATATATAGGGGTCAACGGCCTGAGCTTGCTACCACCAGCAGCTCACAAGACTGCCATCCCCACGAGCCCCTTTGGGGCGGGGCAGATGGCAGACCAGAGGCCTAGCTTCTCCCTACGAGCCCCGTGAGGGCGGGGACTGTGGCTAGGCCTGGGGACACTTGGTCCCAAAGATGAGGAGGTACTTGTACCTCCTCCCATGGGAGACTTAAGTCTCGAGACACTCCCCAGATAGGGAGCCAAGGCCGGGTCACCACTACTTGGAAAAGACCCGGGCCGGGAGAATACCGGCGAATAAAAAAAACAAAAAACAAAAAAAAAAACTGTTATAACAAATTCCATCAGAAATATCAGTCATAAAGTAAACAATAGTATTCTCGTAAACAAAAGTACTTAATCATCCAACAGTTATAGGTTAATTTTAAAGCTGCCAGAAATTATTGTTATTATTATTATTATTATTATTATTATTATTATTATTATTATTATTATTATTATTATTATTATTATTATTATTATTATTATTATTATTATTAAGAAGCAGACGATCACAGAAGGCTAATTCTTGCCTAATTCACACTGGTGTTTATGAAGGATATGAGAAAGCTCTAATTTGACAATAGAGTTGTATATAAGTGGATGAGACTGCCAAGCAGCGTCATTAGTTAGGGGTAGTTTTTTTTTTTTAATAGAATAGGCAAACACACGAGTGGGATTGAGCGAATGTTAGTTGGATCTGCCCATGATGGGTAGCGCTAAAGACATAAGAGTCATACAGCTCCTGAGGCAGGGGCGATAATCATGTTTGATTTAAGGAAGGAATGAGAAGCTCAAACATACTGGATCAAGATACCTTCACTAGCATCAAGACACCTTCCTTGGAGGAGTATTTTATTAACATTAATTTAGTTAATCAAGAGCCGCATTAAAAAAAAATCCTGATTGATAGAAGCTCCCTAAGGCTCGTAAAGGTTCCTAAAGCTCCTCAGACCTTTCCTAAGGTAGTTTCCGTGACTACTGCTGTTCAGATTTACCCTTTAGAAACCGACCTGTCCGTCCGTCCGTCCGTCCGTCCGTCCGTCTCCCTCCCCCTCTCCTCAAACAAAAAAGGGCTTATCTTTGTCCAAAATCACTGAAGTTTTAATTTCTTGCGCGTTAGACTTCAGAGCGGAGGTCATTTGGGTTGATGGCTGCAATACCGAGCCCTCACTCACAAGTTAAATTTTTCTCTTCTATCCTTTTTTTATTTATTTACCTTTTATTTATTTCTAGATTCCAGTGTATCTTGTTTTGTAGACTCGTGTACATATAGATTCATATGCAAAATAACCACTGTGAAAAATTTGAATTTCCAGGGACTTTCATGATTTCTTGATAATGTGAGAAATTACGAATGTGCTTGGAAATTCATTATTTTCTCACAGTGGTTATTTTACAAATTGTGATAACATCTATTTACTGTGACCTTATTGCATAGATTCATATACACATACTTAGATTCATGCACAGTATATTGTAAGAAAAAAAATCTTGTAGTAGGTTGTTTTCCTTTTCTCCCGGTTTCTTCGGCAGTGCGGTAGTCTGCTGGTTACAATTCCCGGGTTTCTCGTTGTCTTCCTCGCGTGCCAGCGCCAAATGTAGGGGTGAAATATACGCATTTCATTTGCGTCCTGCCTATGTTAGCCTAAGTTCTCTTGTTTACACTCTGGTGTCCACTTTGTTGCCAGGACTGCCACGATCCTCATATCTCTTTGAGCTCCTCCTTTGGAGTTGTACTTCATTGGTTTATTGGTGTTTCTAGTGTTTTAACGCATTATAGGAAGTATAAATGTTTGTCTCCATTTGTAAAGAGCAAAAATGCACAATACCGTAACTGGAACAATACACAAATAACCTGCACATGGGAGAGAGGAGCTTACGACGACGGAACGTCGTCGTAAGCTCCTCTCTCCCATGTGCAGGTTATTTGTGTATTCCATTTGAGTTATTGAGTTATCCTAGGTTACATTATTGCTACCTTAACGTACGTTTATAATAACTAGCCACCTAAATGGTAAAGCGTCATGCAGTTTATTTGTTAAGTGTGTAACACCTATTTATATTTAGCCTTACCCCAGCCCCTGGGCTTGTCTGATATCCCAGAGGCGTAGGTGTTGTCTTGGTGACTTTGATTAAGGCTAGCGAGAGGTGAAGCTAGCCTTTTTTTTGGGCTACATTCATCTTTTATTTCAGTCAAGCCGCTGTAAGAGGAACAGCACTGGTCTTTGAACTTTAGGACTCACTAACCATGGATTCAAATCACACCCGTTCCGTGGTTTGTTAGCCCCGACTGTGGTAATAGTATAGTAAAACTGGTCACGGTCCGGGCTGCGGGAGCGTTGACCCCCCCAAAACTCCCTCCAGGTATATTACTAAAACCACTGACTTTCGACGTCCTCCACTCCCCATCCTTCTCGTTAACCTGGCAGCTGCTCCACTCTCCCTTACTCACACAGTGAACTAGCTAATATCCTCACCGGCCATTACCTCCCCCATCCCTTCTCGTTTTAATGGATCGTACATGCATGAATTTATACGTCCTCTGGTTTTAATAGTAAATAAAGGACACTATCCTGGGATTCTTGTAATATCTGTTTTAACTGATCAACAACTGTTATATCTTTTGTTGGTGTTTATTATTTATGCATTTCATTACTTTTGTCTTCTTTGTGTACTAAAGTTGTGTGGATTTAATCGCTACCTCTGTTCTGTTTATCTTATGGTATCTTCTTTCTCCTGTTTATTTTCCTGAGCAGAGAAATGCTATCTGTAAAAATCATCCAACATGTAAGCTCCGTGGAAGAGTAGATACAACGCTGGACCTAAATGCATGCACCAGGGTTCCAGTACCCGACCATTCTTCTAATATATATATATAAATAAATATATATATATATATATATATATATATATATATATATATATATATATATATATATAACAACACTGCGACTAGCCAAGGACTCGAACCCATGTCGTTTGGGCTCGCATCATGGTAAGCGAAAATCACATCACGCTCTAACCCACAAGACCACCAGATCCCACTAAGATTTGATGATCCTGTGGGTTAGAGCGTCATGTGATTACCGCTTACCATGAGGCGGGAAAAAACGACATGGGTTCGAGTCCTTGATAGTTGCAGTGTTGTTATTCATTAAATACCACTCGTTCGTGGTTACGAATATATATATATATATATATATATATATATATATATATATATATATATATATATATATATATATATATATATATATGAATAGATGGAAATTAGATGTACGATTAGCTAGGTTTTGGCAAAGTCGAAACGAACTCCACATAGCCGAAACTGAAAAGGCTGGACCAAGGGCTAGAGCTCTCCCAAAGCAATCTTAATTAGGTAATTCTTCTCTCTCTCTCTCTCTCTCTCTCTCTCTCTCTCTCTCTCTCTCTCTCTCTCTCTCTCTCTCTCTCTCTCTCTCTCTCTCTCCTCTCTCTCTCTCTCTCTCTCTCTCTCTCTCTCTCTCTCTCTCTCACCAGGAGCCCACCAATTCAATATTAAGTGCTTTTCACAACAGCATCAACAGAAATATCATTGTCCAGACGGAGATACGATTCGTTGCCATGACAACATCAGCCTCTCTTCCCTTTTTTCCCCCTGATGATCTCCCTTCACCTCTTTCCTGTTCTATTGATCTGTTAACAATGCTATCGTTGACAGTATTGACCTTAATAATATTATTCTTAATAGTGTTTTCGTTAATAGTTATAACATAAATAGCCTTAAATATAACAGTAGTTTACGAATCTCTTTTAAAGCTTATTTAAGTATTTGTAATATTAACACTAGGGAAAGTAGTAATGACAGTAGTAGAAGTACTGGAAGTAGAAATGAAAGTAGTATTGGAAATTAAAGTGTTACTAATGGTAGTGGGTAACATGAAGATAACTTTGTGTAGAGCTTTAACAAGTTAGTGAAGCAGATCAAGCACAACACAGAGTGAGCTTCTGCACCTGACACGTCCATCCACTACTGTCTACTCCATACCCCTAGTTAACGAGATTTAAAAGGGTAGTTGTGGCTGTATGTAACCTAAACTGTTTATATATATATATATATATATATTATATATATATATATATATATATATATATATAATATATATATATATAATATATATATATATAATATATATATATATATATATAATATATATATATATATATATATATATATATATATATATATATATATATATATATATTATACTAGAGCAAAAAATATAGGGAGGTACCACTTCTAGGACTGTTCTGGAGACCCTCATCCTCAGAGAAAACTCAAGGTTCTACCCGGAGCCTTTTGAATATTTTCTTCTCCTACCATCCCCTATATTCTATATTCTATGTGAAGTTTATTTATAGACAGAATACACTGACAAAAAATAAAAAATGAATACATTGGTACATTATATCAAAGATGATGAATCTCCTCCAGCTCCTCCGAAGTCGGAAATGAGACAAGTATGCAGCAAGCATTTCCCTTCTGGATGGCCACTCTGAGGCGCTGGAACATGAAAGTGGCTGCCCTTGGGTCCCTGGTGGTGTCGATGAGTCTGGAACCCAGTTCTTCAATAAAACGTGTGGCGTTTTTTCCCCATGATCCCAAGGTATCTGATTCCACTGGGACAAATTGATACTGTTGGCTTATGTCTCAGTACTTGCTGATCTTGTGGTCAGCAGCTCCTCCCTGTCGGCCGACACATACACATGCATACATTCCTCGATGTATATATCAAGTGTACGCCTTTGTTTCTTGAACTATCCATATTGGCTGGCATTCTGCTTTCCACCCAGTAGTGAAAGTAGTGCCAACAGTTACACGAACCTGACATGTGTTTACCTGGAGTTTTACCTGGAGAGAGTTCCGGGGGTCAACGCCCCCGCGGCCCGGTCTGTGACCAGGCCTCATGTGTCGCGACAGAATGTAAATAAGATAAATACGTAACACTAGAAATGTCTTATCAAGTTTCCAATATATTAATAGAATTAACAACTTAACGAAAAAAGTGTAAAAATGTGCTTATATTTCCTCGAGTGTTGTTTACGGTAAGAACAGCAGTGATAGACAACTGTTGCAGCGAGATAACTTTAACATAGAGATGTTTTAAGGGGGCGAAACATTGTTTTTGGGGAGTGATAAACCCCCACTGTGGGTGAAAAGTTGAGTCACCTCCCCCCCTGTTGAAACTCCATTTGAATTTTGAAACAAATGACACAATTGTGGAGAAATTTGATTGAGTGATCTCGCTTATGTTAAGAGGCTTCTCTAGTAAATCAAAATAAAGTTTTAATAATATTCTTGTCTAGAATTATATTTTTGTTCTGTCTCTCCACTTGTCGGCTTTGCGCAATTAGTGTCCACGTATTTGAATTACCATCAGCAGCATCAGTAAATTGAGTAGCCAATTAGAGTCCAAGTTCCTGGTGAATCACCTCGTCTAGTGGTTAATTACGATGCTGGAGAGATGTTCTTTGATGCAGTGATCTCGGGGCTTACACCAACAGTCAAATAGACCATTTAACTCGGAAATAAATGCGACTATTTTAACGATACTCTTCGTTAAGTCTGGATATTTAAAATAATTTCCTATACGTGGCGATTCATTTCGCAAAAAAAAATTTGAAAATATAATTCGCCTTGAATGTTTTATTCAAAAAAATAAAAAATATGCAGCTGCCATGGAACTTTTTTCTAATTATATATAAGTAAATAAAAATATAACAAAATAAAAATGCATTCTGAAATTTCTCTTTTATTACGAGCCTTCAGCGAGACAACTCAATTTATCGTGGAAAAACAAAGCCTAACATGCAATAATATATATATATAAATATATATATATATATATATATATAAATATATATATAATATATATATATATATATATATATATATATATATATATATATATATATATATAATATATATATATATATATATATATATACATATACATGAAAGAGAGAGAATGCTACACGAGACTTCAGGATTATGGTAAGAGGATGAGGGAAGCGTATATTTTCGCTCGTTGAATATTTATCTCCGCTTCAGGTATATGGTGCGAAGCATTTTAAAAGACATGGAGGTGTGTGTGTGTGTGTGTGTGTGTGTTGTGTGTTGTGTGTGTGTGTGTGTGTGTGTGTGTGTGTGTGTGTGTGTGTGTGTGTGTGTAGCTACCTATTTGCAAGAAAAAATTGCGTAGGAAACTGATTTTTTTCAAAAGCAGAGCACCACGGCGGTGATAATGATTATCTTCATAAAGGAAGACTGATGAAGTGTCTTAGGTGAGGATTGAGGGAGGGAGAGAGTGGTCATTAGTTATCAGAGGAGACTCCACCTACTTTACTCCATCTTCCTCCTTTATTTCCTTCGCCCCCCTCCCCCACCCTCAATCTGTCCACTTTGTTCCTACTTGGACATTTCATTGCTTTACCTAATTTAGTCCGTTCACCTAATTTATTTCCTTAGTCCAGATTCTTCTCTCGTTCCATTACATTCAGTTCGACAAATTGATTTTGAACAACCATGTATATGTTGACGCCTATGAAACAATAACATTGTCAACATACCAAGAGAGTAACAACCTGGTTGATCAGAACCTGATCCAGTGTGAGGCCTGGTCATAGACCGGGCCGCGGGGGCGTTGACCCCCTGGAACACCCTTCAGGTACTCTCCAGGTAGTGCGTAGAGACGAGACCTGCCATGGCTTTTATGGAACAAATGACGCAAGATCTGCTAGTGATACTACGGAACAATTATCAGGAGACGTAGTGCTGCAATGGAACAGTTATCACGAGACGTAGTGCTGCAATGGAACAGTTATCACGAGACGTAGTGCTGCAGTGGAACAGTCGGCACAAGAATTGCTAGTACTGCAATGAAATCTTTAACACAAGAGCTGCTAGTGATACCTTAGAACAGTTAACAAAAGACCTGCTAATGTTACTATGAAACAGTTGAGACAGCTGCTAGTGTCACTATGAAGCAACCAAGACAAGAGCTGCTAGAGTTGCTACGGAGTGACCAATGGTCGTAACTCCCTTGTATACACACACATCAGTCGTGTTTGTTGTGGCACTGACGTCATCTTGTGTTTGGGCAATTTCGTGCGCCTCTCCTAGTGTTTGTTGCCATTGTTGGGTCAACGTATGTCCGTGCAACGACGGAGTTCGCTCTATACCTCTTTGGATGTTCGCCTAGGACAAAAACAGACGGACTGACGGAGGTATATGGAAACAGACATGTAAACAGAAGAGACAGGCAGGAAAAAACACAGATGGACTGAAAAAGACTAGCCAAAATATATAGGCTACATAACTGCAGACTGAAATAAATATAAATACACAGGAAAAAAACACGGAGAGGGAGTCTATGACAGAAAGGAAGACCATAAAACACTTGACATACCGGCACAGAGGCAAATACAATATTAAAAATTGTAATTCCCAGGACTTTGCACACAGGACTGTGCCGAGCACAAAATTAAAAACCATTTTCTCTCATTTTTTCAGATAAATCTTCACTCTTTATGTTCTATATCAACATAGCCTCTGGTGAGAGTATTCACTTGCTGAGTAGTACCACGAACATTGTTTGGCTGGGTAAGGCTAGGCAGGCTAGGCAGGCTAGGCAGGCTAGGCAGGCTAGGCAGGCTAGGCAGGCTAGGCAGGCTAGGCAGGCTAGGTAGGCTAGGCAGGCTAGGCAGGCTAAGCAGGCTAGGTAGGCTAGGCAGGCTAGGCAGGCTAGGCAGGCTAGGCAGGCTAGGCAGGCTAGGTGGGCCCTAGGCAGGCTAGGCAGGCTAGGCAGGCTAGGCAGGCTAAGCAGGCTGGGCAGGCTAGGTAGACTAGGCAGGCTAGGCAAGCTAGGTAGGCTAAGCAGGCTAGGCAGGCTAGGCAGGCTAGGCAGGCTAGGCAGGCTAGGCAGGCTAGGCAGGCTAGGCAGGGTGACAGAGACAGAAAGGACAGATATACAAAATAGCAGATAGCCAGGACAGATAGAACGAACAGGTGAACAAAGAAGGGATGCTGTACAAACTACTGGTGACGTAGTGTTATCATATTAGCACAAAAACTAACAGCTCACTTGTTTAACAACTTACTCGTTGGTTTATCACCTTACTCTCTGTACTTCCTGGTTTAACCATTTTCGCTGGTTTACACCTTGCTCCCGGGAGTAACAGCTTGCTCGCCAAGCAAGTAACGTGAGAGTGCACTTAGAGGTGTTGCCTGCTCGCCGACGTCTCGTCGAATAACGCCATCCATCTTTTAACATCTCTCAGTGAGTTCCACGTCGTATTATATGCAGTCAACATATATCACTCTTACAACTCATGAGTTCCATTCCGAGCTCCTTTAAGTTCCTTCTCAGGCTCCTTCAAGTTTCTAAAACTCGAATTCCTCAGGTTCGTTCAAACGTCTCATGTACATTCATTTTCCTTCTAGCTCCTAAAGCACTTTCATGCCCTTGAACCTCCTACAAGATCCTTTTCATGCTCCTTCAAGTAAGAGAGGGGTGGACGCAGGCGTGTAGGCGCACACACAGACAGAAACATAAGGAGATAAGGAAATCGAGAGACAGGGATGCAGGGAGGAAGAGAGGTAAGAAGGTCTGGAGATAGAGATGCAGAGAGGAAGTGGAATTAAGGAGAGTTGGAAGGATATAAGGCCCAAGGCGACCATAACATTTGTTGTATCACCATCCTCCTTGGTAGTCAGCGAGGATGAAAGGGGTAAGAATGTGTTGTTTTTCACACACACACACACACACAAACGCCTGCAGTGTGTGTGTGTGTGTGTGTGTGTGTGTGTGTTGTGTGTGTGGTGTGTGGTGTGTTGTGAGTGTGTGGTGTGTGTGTGTGTGTGTGTGTGTGTTTTGTGTGTGTGTGTGTGTGTGTGTGTGTGAGTGTGTGTATGAGAGAAAGAGAGAGAGAAATCCATATTCTCTCGCAACATTTTTTTTCAGGATCAGCCTGTAATAAATGTCTCAAATGCATCAGTATTTGAAAAGAAAAGAAAAAAGGGTTTTTGACTCCTTCTCCGGCCTCGAAATAATATAATATATCTTGGCCTTTAGTATGCATGCTGCATTTTCCCTTTACGCTGACGTGTGCCTGGTGTATTCCAAGGCGTCGTGAGCACCAGCAGGAGAGAGCGAGTGTACCCAAGAGGCCACCTCCGTCAGCGGTACAAAGATATACGACCCTCTCCTCTGCGGGAAAGCCAGGGTCAGACTCCCTGTGGTTGGTCAATAGTGTGTACAGTTTAAGGAAAAGGCGGATTATAGGATTTAATTTTGATCTGGGGGATTTATTTCATGAATCGTTAAGCCCTTTTGGGTTACTCGGCGCAAGGAATGGTGGAGGTTCTAGCCTACGTATGCTAATAGCACCCAGAGTTAATCTTCGATCTGTCTGGCTGTCAGTGTAACCCACCGTCCGATTACAATAGCCTTTACCCTCTGTACTGAGGTTATCTCACGATAACACAAGTTGTTATACTTTATGATAAGAGCCACTATAACAGAAGATATTACTCTCTATTCGGAGGTGGAATACAAAGTCGTACTGCCAACAGAAATGAAGCAACAGGTGTGCAGGAAGCTTTCATTGTGATTTGCTGAAGCTCAACAAAGCGAAACTTTACCACAAGAAAAGCTTGTTCAATGCCTGCACCTTTTTCTCTACATTCAAAAGTTTATTAATGAAAATACTAAAAGGCTTTGACTGGCACCACTATATATTCTTTCGTAATATCCACTAATATGCTTTCCTTCTTAGTCCCGTGTTTGTCTGCACTATTTTAAAAAGCCACCGCGATGATTGCTTGCCTTCGATCCACAAAACTAAAGGCGTAGTCAGAATTTTTATGAAGCGGGTACAATTAATGAGCGCAAACATGAACTCTGATAATTAATCTCATATTAATAAGAGTAATTTTTTTATTAGCTAATGAATAATGAATGTTAATCTTCTTACTCTGATAATCATGTTTGAAAATTATATATATATATATATATATATATATATATATATATATATATATATATATATATGTACATACATATATGAATAGGCAGAAGAATGGATGGGGACTTTGCATATGCTGTACATACTCCCAGGCGACAATTATTAAACCTCTTCCCTACCTAATTCTTGACTGGACAACGGTGTGGGAAGGCCTCAGCTTGTGCCCAACCCATCTTACAAGAAAAACTATCACACCACCAGCAGAGTTGTTATGGTGCAGATATCACATCCATCACTCTTGTACATGCACTGCCTTGTCGTTGTGTGGAGTCTTGGGGCCTGGTCGTGCTTCTCAGAAGGAAGATGTGGTCCCGAGGTCCTTTTTTCTTTCCGGTTCATGGAGTGGTGTCTCTCTTCATGATCAACGCTTCCTCTGGCATTCTAACTCCTGATTCGACCTTGCTAACCTTATATTTTAAAGGATTAAATTCTGTAGCTTGTGGAATGTTCCTCTCCTTTTCTGTCTTGTATTATTCCTATTTATTCTTATTATTCTTGTTTTGCGTCATCCATAAACACAGTCTGTTTCTCTGGGGAGGTTGTGAGAACAGTATGGATTAAAGTGCTGCTCCTTGTGGTACACCACTTGTTACCTCTCACCACACCGACATGCTAGCTTTGTCTTATTTAGTGTTGTACCCTACTAGGCACTTGAACCTTGGTAACAACCTACCTGAACTCGCCTAGTTCTGTGTATGTAGTAACAGTAGTTACTTGTCAAAGGC
>NC_069444.1:17783286-17848286 GCF_026875155.1 Cherax quadricarinatus
AAAAAATATATTTCACTGTGCTTGTTTAGTATTAAATTATTGAAAAGAAATCTAAAATATATTTAGTTGGGTTAGGCTAAAATAAATTACTCTTGTTATAATAAGGTTAGGTAAGTTTTATAAGATTCTTTTGCTGCAAAATTAAACTTTTTTTCATTAACATTAATGAAAAAAATATATCTTTAAACGTATAAGAGAAAATTTTAGAAAGGACTTAATTTTAAATGAGTTCTTGCTAATTGACCAGTTTCACATATTCGGCACGACATATATATAAATGTAGGCTGTCTAGGCTCATTCATCAATCAGTGGGTAATGACAATGATGGTTCCCTGTCAGCTCTCTACTTACATTCTCTCTTCTCACTAACAACATCCTTTTTTAACATTTTTATTGAGCTCTTCCCTCCATAAATCCCAAGTGTTCAGCTTATTGTTTGTCTACGTAATATTTACTTAATGAACGAGAATCTTATTGGATACGTAACGTCGAAGTGTCCACGTTAATATAGCGAAGAAACGTACGTTGCTGTCCAAACATTCATTGGGACAAGGTTTCGTTTTGTGTAGAGCTTTGTCAAGTGCTCTACACAGAGCGAAACGTCTGTTTTTTCCAGTGAATGCTTGTTCTGTATATTGTATCTCCTACTTACATGTTTGTGTCAGGTTCTCTGTCTCTTCTCTCTCTCACTTGTGACCCAAACAATTGCATCCTTCTACCTTTGTAGCCTTGTACCCTTGCATCCTTGTACCCTTGCATCATTGTACCCCTGCGTCCTTGTACCCTTGCATCCTTGTACCCTTGCATCATTGTACCCCTGCATCCTTGTACCCTTGCATCCTTGTGCACTTGCAGCCTTGTACCATTGTATCCTTGTACCCTTGTATCCTTGTACCCTTGTATCCTTGTACCCTTGTATCCTTGTACCCTTGCATCCTTGTACCCTTGTATCCTTGTACCCTTGTATCCTTGCACCCTTGTATCTTTGTACCCTTGTATCCTTGTACCCTTGTATCCTGTACCCTTGTATCCTTGTACCCTTGTATCTTGTACCCTGTATCCTTGTACCCTTGTACTTTGTACCCTTGTATCTTGTACCCTTGCATCCTTGTACCCTTGTATCCTTGTACCCTTGTATCCTTGCACCCTTGTATCTTTGTACCCTTGTATCCTTGTACCCTTGTATCCTTGTACCCTTGTATCTTTGTACCCTTGTATCCTTGTACCCTTGCATCCTTGTACCCTTGTATCCTTGTACCCTTGTATCCTTGTACCCTTGTATCCTTGTACCCTTGTATCCTTGTACCCTTGTATCCTTGTACCCACTATTAGCGTTCTTAATTACCTATTTTTTTGGTCTACTCGTAATCACCAATTTCTAATTACCTGCTTGTTTTGGCTGTTGCAACTGCCTATTTATGATTAAATATTTATAACCTATACCTGCTTGATGGGTTAAGCTGTGGCTCTTGGGCTCGTCTCTTTGGTCTTTTCTTGTTGACATGACATCATCTTCAAGAACAAAGCAAGATGAAGGTTACCATGGCAACATCACACTCCATGGCAACCTTCTGAAGCAGCAAGAGCCTCACCAGCAGCAGCAACAGCAGACACAATTGCAGTTGAAGGAGCAGTAGCAGCAGCAGCAGCAACAGCAGCAGAAGTGGCCGTAGCAACAGCAGCAGAAGTGGCCGTAGCAACAGCAGCAGAAGTGGCCGTAGCAACAGTAGCAGAAGTGGCCGTAGCAACAGCAGCAGAAGTGGCCGTAGCAACAGCAGCAAAAGTGGCCGTAGCAACAGCAGCTGAGAATGGGGCAGCAATATCTGCAGCGGGAGCGGCAGCAACAGCAGCAGCAGCAAAAGCAGCAGTAGCTGAAGCAGCAGCAGCATTATCAGCAGCAATAACAGAGGAAGCAACAGGAGCAGCAATAGCAGCAATAGCAGCAGCAGTATTAGCAGCAACAGCAATAGCAGAAGCAACAACAGCAGAAGCAGCAATAGCAGCAACAACAGCAATTTCAGCAATAACAGTAACAACAGCAGTTGCAGAAGCAACAGCAGCAGTAGCAGCAGCAACAACAGCAATAGCAGCAGAAGAAACAGTAGCAGCATTAATAGCAACAACAACAGCAATAGCAGCAACAACAGCAACAGCAGCAGTATCAGCAATAACAACAATAGCAGAAGTAACAGTAGCAGCAGTAATAGCAGCAACAACAAAAACAGCAGAAGGAACGGCATCAGCAGCAATTGCAGCAACAACGGTAGCAACAGCATCAACAACAGAAAGAGCCACAGCCCAGCAGAAGCGGTAGCCTCAGTGACTGCTTTCTTTGTTTCTTTGTCTCCCTTTTCTGCATCTCTCTCTGTCTTTACTATCTCTATCAAGTTCTACATCTCTCCATTTCTCTCTCTCTCTCTGCCTGTGTCATGCTCTACATCCCTGTCTTTCTCTCTGCCTCTGTAATATTATGTATTTCTTCATATCTCTCTGCATACATGTTTCTGTCAAGTTCTCCATGTCGTCTTCTCTCTCAGATGAGATCCAAAATACCATTTTAATTCTTCAGGCAGAATAACAGATTTTTGAGCCTAGGGTTGATGGAACTGTCTAGTTGAAGGAGGGTTAGATGTGTGTACTCACCAGTTTGTGGTTACAGGTGTCGATTCGGAGCTCCTGGCCCCGCCACTTCCCTGATCGCTACTAGGTCCACTCTTTTTCCCTGCTCCATGAGCTTTGTCGTATGTCTTCTTAAAGCTATGTATGCATCCTACCTCCACTGCATCACTCTCTAGATTGTCCCACTTCCTGCCAACTCTATGGCTGAAGAAATACTTCCCGACATCCCTGTTCCTGATTTTCAACTTCCAGCTGTGTCCTCTTGTTGCTGTGTCCCATCTCTGAAACATCCCGTCCCTGTCCACCTTGCTAATTCCTCTCAGTATTTTATATGTCGTTATCATGTCCTTCCCTATCTTTCCTGTCCTCAGTGTCGTCAGATTGATTTTCCTTAAACTCTAGGAGTCAGTTGTTGGACCAGGTTTACAGGCCGTCTAGATCCCTGATCCTCATCCCCTTGAATTTTCCGCATTAGCTTCTCATCGTCTGCAAATAGAGACACCTCTGAATCTAGAAAGAGAGAGAGAGAGAGAGAGACAGACAGACAGACAGACAGACAGAGTGGGAGGGAGGGAAGGAGAGAAAGAGAGAGAGATAGCACTGTCTTTCCCCCAGGAGACATGAGAAAGCTTCATTAATAGAAGATTCTGTCTCAGGTGATACTCTTGCAACTTAATGAAATACCTGCCCGTAAGATTAAAAATAATAATTTCAATAACAACAATTTTTATTTTACGTAATAATAATCGTAATAAGCATAATAAAAAATAAAAATTATTATTATTATTATTATTATTATTATTATTATTATTATTATTATTATTATTATTATTATTATTATTATTATTAACAGTTAGACTCGGCTGTGCCATAAATATCACTGTCCATGCAAACATTTTCTATCTACACGCCATAAGTTTCCTTAATTAGTTTTTTTTTTTTTTAAATTAGCCGGTATTCTCCCGGCCCGGGCCTTTTCCAAGTGGTGGCCCGGCCTTGGCTCCCTCTAGGGAGTGTCTGAAACCTAAGTCTCCCATGGGAGGAGGCACAAGTACCTCCTCATCTTTGGGACCAACTGTCCCCAGGCCTAGCCACAAGCTAGGCCTCTCTGGTCTGCCATCCCCACCCCAAGGGGGCTAATGGAAATGACAGTCTTATGAGCTAAAGGCTCGGGCTCAGGCACCTACCCTACCCTAGAAGCGTTAGGCATGGTATCAATGTGACCTTAATTAGTGAACATTAGTTCTTGTTACTGAGCCGTGACAGGATCTGAGCTTCTCTAAAGAGTCTGTTATCTCACTGCTCCAAAGATTCGTGTTGAACTTTCCAAGTTAGAAAATGATTCAGAGTGGATTGGTGCCTTTAATTGTACTAGTATGGCGAGCAATTCCCAGCATCCTAGCCTCGTAGCGATCAATTCCCAGCATCCTAGCCTCGTAGCGATTAATTCCCAGCATCCTAGCCTCGTAGCGATCAATTCCCAGCATCCTAGCCTCGTAGCGATCAATTCCCAGCATCCCAGCCTCATAGCATAAAAAAAATTATGTACCGATACATACTATCTATACATATTTATACCATCTGTACAAATTTGTGCCATCTAGGCACATTAGGGTACCATTTGATATAAATATTAAGTTTGTAATTAATTTACGTGGTGACTTACTGTGTTACATGCTAATATAACAGCCTAGTTAGTTGTCTATGTAACTTGCTAGTGCAATGCTAGTCTATTGCTAACTAGCAAGACAGCTATGTAATTTGCTAGTGATTGGAGTCTTGGTTTTATATGCTTCTTCCCTCGGGACCTCAGAGCTTGTCTTTAAATATAATGTGTTACCTTGCTGTCTTATATAGGCACCCGCCTTTTTATCGAATAATTTTAAGTAATAACTACGCCGTTGTCGCCTTTGTTATCGTTTTATTTGAGAACGGAGTTATAAATGGACCTACACAGATATGCACTTAAAAATCCGTCCATTGCTTAACCAAAAAATAAACAGAAAATGAACCGGAGTAGAATGGCCTGCATTTTTTGAGGAAAATTAAACCAGACTTGTGCATAAAAAATGGACCGGAGGTAATTGCCCGGCAATAAATTCTAAGGTAATCGTATAATCAGGGGAAAATTACATCGTAATACTGAGTTATTTTGTGTTATGAAGGGAAGGACATGTGAGACTCCATGTACCGTGGACAGAGGGAGGGTTTGAGATGCACTGGTGAGAAAAACGGAGGAAGCTTAAGTAAGCTTATTTAGGTACAGGTACACATCAGTACAATTATCATACAAAGTTTGACGTATGTGTAAATTACCTAGGATAACCCAAAACAAAGTCAGGTGGCAGAGAAAGAAGCAAGACTCTATATTAGAGGAAAGGGGAAAGCAATGTACCCTGAGGAAGGAGCCGAAGTGTGAGCTTAAATGGGGACTGTGGAGTGGTAACTATCCAATGTGGAGGATAATATGTCCCACTAGAACTCGGGAAGGGAGTGAATTGTTCCATCGACAATTAAAAAAAAAACATGCTTTTCAAGAAGGGACAAGAGCTAGATCTGCACTTCTGTTGTTGTTGATGGAAGCAACATCAAGAAATTTGAGGCAGACGTTGCAAATCATGGATTTGGAGACATCACCTGTCTTAGGTTGTTGCTTTCCTATTGTGACCAATTATATATATATATATATATATATATATATATATATATATATAATATATTATATATATATATATATTATATATATATATATATATAATATATATATATATATATATATTATATATAATATTAATATATATAATATATATTATATTATATTAATATATATATATTAATATTAATATTAATATATAATTAATATTGTTTTACATGATGGTAGGATTGCTGGTGTCCTTTTTTCTGTCTCATGAACATGCAAGATTTCAGGTACGTCTAGCTACTTCTACTTACACTTAGGTCACACTACACATACATGTACAAGCATATATATACACACCCCTCTGGGTTTTCTTCTATTTTCTTTCTAGTTCTTATTCTTGTTTATTTCCCCTTATCTCCATGGGGAAGTGGAACAGAATTCTTCCTCCGTAAGCCATGCGTGTTGTAAGAGGCGACTAAAATGCCGGGAGCAAGGGGCTAGTAACCTCTTTTCCTGTATATATTACTAAATGTAAAAGGAGAAACTTTAGTTTTCCTTTTGGGCCACCCCGCCTCGGTGGGATACAGCCGGTGTGTTGAAAGAATATATATATATATATATATATATTATATATATATATATATAATATATATATATATATATAATATATATATAATATATATATATTATATATATATATATATGATACAGATAGAGAGACATATACGCTAAAATAAATATTACATTGTTTCGTGGAAAATGCCCTGGGTTATAATGCTTGTATTGTGTCATTGTAACCTAACTTCAGTGCAGAGTTTCCAGCTCCATTAAAAAAAAAATATTTTTTCTGGAAATA
Source organism: Cherax quadricarinatus (assembly GCF_026875155.1). Lineage (NCBI taxonomy): Eukaryota > Metazoa > Arthropoda > Malacostraca > Decapoda > Parastacidae > Cherax > Cherax quadricarinatus. Next base: position 17,789,403 of record NC_069444.1, read on the forward strand.
CAGCCAGTTTATGGGAGAATTGCAACCCGGTGGTGAAGGTTGTAGTGATGGTGGTAGTGGTGGTGGTGATGGTGGTAGTTGTGATGGTGGTAGCTGTGATGGTGGTGATGGTAGTAAGTGTGATGGTGGTGATGGTAGTAGCTGTGATGGTGGTAGCTGTGATGGTGGTGATGCTGGTAGCTGTGATGGTGGTGATGGTGGTAACTGTGTTGGTGATGATGGTAGTGGCCTTCCCATGGCTTACCAGTCCACCCAATGCAAAATCAAATATCTCATAATACATGATAGATTATCTATCCCATACAAAAAAAACTACGCTCACATTCACAGCATGGTGAGGGATGAGGTTAAGTCACACCTTGACCTTAGCTAATGTCTCCTCTGCTAGCTAGTGTTATGTATTAACTAGTCTTGCATACTAGCTAGTGTTATGTACTAACTAGTCTTGTATATTAGCTAGTGTTATGTATTAACTAGTCTCTTATATTAGCTAGTGTTATGTACTAACTAGTCTTGTATATTAGCTAGTGTTATGTATTAACTAGTCTCTTATATTAGCTAGTGTTATGTACTAACTAGTCTTGTATATTAGCTAGTGTTATGTATTAACTAGTCTCGTATATTAGCTAGTGTTATGTACTAGCTAGTCCTGTATATTAGCTAGTGTTATGTATTAAGTAGTCTCGTTTATAGTTAGTATTACTAGTTCGTATATAACTGTATTGTGTATTAATTAATCTTGTGTATTAGCCAGGGTTTACTGGCCAGGATATTTCGTTTACCAAGTACAATGAAGTGTTTAATAAGCAGAATATGATGTTTATTTAGTACAATAAATCGTTCATGGGTTAATGTTTATACGATTCTACTAACTGGTAGACTACAGAGAATACAGAGACTGTTAGGACGAGCGCCTGCTTTACATACACTGCACTCTGGTACACTGCACTGAAGAGGCACTCTGTATATCCAGACAGCTACATTTGCACATTTGCAAGTCGCCAATTTGGGGTTGCAACATGCAGCTAGGACAATGCTGTGTTGGGGAGGGTTACAAAAGTGGCCTGAGGTGTGTTTTCGTTTTTCTACCTCCCAAATCTTTGATGAGTTTCGAAAGTTTTTTTTACTCCTGTTGCCCGGTCCTGGACCAGGGTTGTCTGGTGCCTGCCTGGTCAACCAGGCTGTTGCTATTGGGAGCCACCGCTGGCCCACATCTCCCCCAAAACCTGGTTGATCCGGCACTAGGTGAAGATGGAAAGGTAGACACAAATGCAATAGCATGAGATCCTTTTATTTACAACGTTTCGCCCACACAAAATGGGTTATATCAAGTCACAGACATCTGTGACTTGATAAAGCCCACTGTGTGAGCGAAACGTTGTCAGTAAACGATTGCGCTACACGGCATTTGTGTCTACTTTTCCATCGTGTTGGTATTTTATACCATGTATCTCTACGTGTGAAGATACTTGTCCAGTTTCCAGCTTCAAGATTTCTACACTTCTCCCAGCAGTGTTTTAAATGATACAATCTGAATTTTACTGCAGTGCTGCAGGGTGTATTCCTGGAGAGAGTGTTCCTGAAAGGTGTTCCTGGAAGGTATGTTCCTGGAGGGTGTGTTCCTGGAGGGTGTGTTCCTGAAAGGTGTTCCTGGAAGGTATGTTCCTGGAGGGTGTATTCCTGGAGAGAGTGTTCCTGAAAGGTGTTCCTGGAAGGTATGTTCCTGGAGGGTGTATTCCTGGAGAGAGTGTTCCTGAAAGGTGTTCCTGGAGGTATGTTCCTGGAGGGTGTGTTCCTGGAGGGTGTGTTCCTGAAAGGTGTTCCTGGAAGGTATGTTCCTGGAGGGTGTGTTCCTGGAGGGTGTGTTCCTGAAAGGTGTTCCTGGAAGGTATGTTCCTGGAGGGTGTGTTCCTGGAGGGTGTGTTCCTGAAAGGTGTTCCTGGAAGGTGTATTCCTGGACGGTGTGCCCATAGAAGGTGTGTTCCTGGAAGGTGATCCTGGAAGGCGTTCCGCGAGTCAACACTCCAGCGGCCCGTCCATAATCATTGTCGGTACTTCTAATTTTCATTTACATTTCTGAACTATTTTTCTTACACTGGGAAGATTGGCATGATTTGTGACTTTTCTTGAAAGATTTATAATAGGATATACATGAGTAATAATAATATAATAATATAATAATTTAATATACAAGAATACTATTCGGCTACAGCTCAACTAGCTCGTAGAATACCTTGTTCATGAATTAGTGTCTAACGCCTGACACCGTAAATTACCCAATGGATGAGCGAGTAGTTTATTAGACTTTGGAAATATATAAAGATATACGTTACCATGTTATCCAGATAACTCGGGAGCTCGCTTATGATGCTCATTGACGCTTTTCATTAGAGTTTTCCGTATGGAGCTCTTATGGTATAATTCCCAAGGCGAAGCATATCCAATGAATATTAATACATTATTTTTTTATTGGACACCACTTTGAATGTCTTGTATGCTCGTGTCTACGTCATGTCTTATAATTCACCTTGATGTGCGGGAGATAATACAATAGAATCCCAAGCTGCTAACGAAAGGATCCAAATAGTCAAGAGCGACACAGAGGTTATCAAATCTCATTACATCAAGGATAATAGCGCTTTTTGCGTTCTCTAATGTCGTCGGGCTCATTTTACGCTACAAATCGAGCGATAATTGACTTAAACAGTTTTCGTTGATGTGTGTTGTATATGTTGTGTGTTGTGTGTGTGATGTGTGTAGGGAGTGTGTGTGTTGTATGTGTGTGTGTTGTTGGTATGAGGGATCTTAGCCAGGTTTGAATTGGTTCACAGGTTATCTAAGCTTTTCTCATGGGTAACAGCGTTATAAATTGAGCGATACTTTTGATGGTTGGGGTTTGAGAGAGCTTCCATGTAATGCCGTAGGCCTGCTGCAGTATCTCTTATGTTCAATGAATCTAGTAGAGGTCGAGACTAGAGGCAGTGTCAAATCTATTTTAGCAATTGAAAATTGCTTTTCAATTTTGTTTAAGGGGACAGTTTTAGAAATTACCGAGTCGATTTGTGTAAAGCAGTGTTTGTGAAAGTGGTGTGTCTGCAAGTCGGTTTCTTCCATGTGGTTTCGTTTGTGAGCAATGCCATGTGTTTAGGTGTGACTGAAAGCATGCAGAGTTTGAATAGCCTTCCAGGGAATATAGTCTATTATGTCAGTCGCCTTTATCTGTAATGGCAAACTTTTTTCATCGGTGGAATCCTTCCGTAGATGCCGGTGGCATAAACAATGCAGTAGCCATTACAGATGCAGGAGACTTACATATATCTTCCGTAGGTAAGGGAAGACGGGCACTGATAATTTTGCTCTACTTAGCCTCACGGCTTCGTTTAATGGTGTGTAAAGGCACTGATTAACCAACTACGCCAGAGGAGTTTACCTATGTACTAACCTCAGGCACTCTCGTCAGAGTGTGTGCATCTCTGTCAACTGTTCCACCTTCCGATAGTTACAGCTCTCAGAATCCATACAAACTCAGTAGCACCACAGAATTCGACGAAACAGTCATTAAAAGCCTTCCGGAAAAATATAATCTGGTTGCAACAACGCCAAAAGCAATCATGGAATTAAGGACTCACCATGAGCAAACACACAACAAAAAAACTGCAACAACATTAAACACAAAAGCATAGCATACTAAGATAACAAGGACAACGCATATAATAACCACAACAATAGCACAGCAGCAGTGTAGAACAACAGCGAAATCGATACATTGTGACACAAAATTAGACAACAACGGCCATAATGGTGGGCAACTGTGTGACATTTATGTCGGCAACTATGCCAGAGGAGTTACGCCTGAGCAACTATCCCTTTAAGGAAACTTTCTCAATAAAATTGTTAGGCACTTGTCTTTCACGTACTTTGATCGTACACAGCACTCAGAATCCCATACAACTTCAGTAGCACCAACAACAATTCCGACGATAACAGTCATAAAACGCCTTTTCGATAAAATCGTAAATCTGTTGCAACAACAGCAAAAGCAACGATGGAAATAAGGACTGCACCAATGAGCAAACACACAACAAAAAAAAACTGCAACAACAATAAACACAAAAAGCTGCAACACTAAGAATAACAAAGGACAACAGCAATAATAACCACAACAATAGCAGCAGCAGCAGTTGTAGTAACAACAGCAGAAATCGCAATAGTGACAGCAAAATTCTAGGCAAAAGGCAACATGTGCAACTAGTGTGACATTTTATTGTGGCAACGTTTCGCTCTCCAGGAGGTTTATCAAGTTGTAACGGCTTGACAATGCTTCTACTAAGCGAAACGTTGCTACAATAAAATATCGTATTAGATGCACTTACGTTCTTTTACGTAACTTATTGATCGGTAATTCTACTCACAATGTTATTATTATTACAACAACAACAGCAACGACAACAGCAGCAACAACAGCCACAACAACGGCAGCAACAGTAGCAACAACAACAGCAACAGCGTGCAGCTATAAATTAAGAACAGCAACAACAGCCACAACAACGGCAGCAACAGTAGCAACAGCAACGGCAACAACGTGCAGCTATAAATTGAGAACAGCAACAACAACGGCAGCAACAGTTGCAACAACAACAACAGCCACAACAACGGCAGCAACAGTAGCAACAACAACAACAGCAACAGCGTGCAGCTATAAATTCGGAACTTTAATTATTGGTGAAGTCTTGCAAAGTAATCTTTCAGTTTGTGAGGGAATTACTCTCGTTTTCATCTCCTCAAATCTTGGAAACCGAAGAATCTGGTTGAAATTTGTTCCTGCCAGCGTGAACTGTAGAGATGAGCCCCCCTCTCTCTTTCTTTATTTCTTCTTCTTCTCTCTCTCTCTCTCTCTCTCTCTCTCTCTCTCTCTCTCTCTCTCTCTCTCTCTCTCTCTCTCTCCACAGGGTTTAACAAGGTTTGGTTAAGGTTACTGACTCAATTGACAAGCTCAGAGTTGTTACCAACATCAGCTCTTACCTACATCCCTGCCTGTAGGGGTTATGCAGCGTCTGGGTAATGAGAGACAGCTTGATCCGAGGATTAAGAGGGTATTTCTGTTTCCCTGAATCAAGAGCCCTTCACCAGAATCAGGGCACTCCCCTTGAAGGACCTTATCGCAAGAGGTTGTAAACTGATGATAATGATCACAACTATGATGATCTTAATTGTTATGATTGCAGCGCTGTATAGTCCTTGTGGCTTAGCGCTTCTTTTTGATTATAATAATAATAATAAGTTAGGAGGAGGTGCGGGATTACCAAAACTGTTGTCCAGAGGGCTGAGGAAGGGTTGTTGAGGTGGTTCGGACATGTAGAGAGAATGGAGCGAAACAGAATGACTTCAAGAGTGTATCAGTCTGTAGTGGAAGGAAGGCGGGGTAGGGGTCGGCCTAGGAAAGGTTGGAGAGAGGGGGTAAAGGAGGTTTTGTGTGCGAGGGGCTTGGACTTCCAGCAGGTATGCATGAGCGTGTTTGATAGGAGTGAATGGAGACAAATGGTTTTTAATACTTGACGTGCTGTTGGAGTGTGAGCAAAGTAACATTTATGAAGGGGTTCAGGGAAACCGGCAGGCCGGACTTGAGTCCTGGAGATGGGAAGTACAGTGCCTGCACTCTGAAGGAGGGGTGTTAATGTTGCAGTTTAAAAACTGTAGTGTAAAGCACCCTTCTGGCAAGACAGTGATGGAGTGAATGATGGTGAAAGTTTTTCTTTTTCGGGCCACCCTGCCTTGGTGGGAATCGGCCAGTGTGATAATAAAAAAAAATAATTGTTATGATCGTAATGATGAGTGTGATCATCATTTTGAAGAATAATGTAAACCAGCAACTCAATAAACACCTGCATACACAAAAAAAAATATCTGTCCAAAAACACTTGGATGAAATCCCTACAAAAACAAATGGGAAAAAAACTCTGTACAGCAACACCAGTGCAAAAGCACCTGCTGAAGAACACCTGCTGAAGAACACCTGCTGAAGAATACCTGCTCAAGAACACCTGCTCAAGAACACCTGCTCAAGAACACCTGCTTAAGAATACCTGCTCAAGAACACCTGCTCAAGAACACCTGCTCCAGAACACCTGCTCCAGAACACCTGCTCCAGAACACCTGCTCCAGAACACCTGCTCCAGAACACCTGCTCTAGAACACCTGCTCCAGAACACATGCTCCAGAACACCTGCTCAAGAACACCTGCTCAAGAACACCCGCACAAGAACACCCGCACAAGAACACCCGCACAAGAACACCCGCACAAGAACACCCGCACAAGAACACCCGCACAAGAACACCCGCACAAGAACACCCGCACAAGCACTCCTGCTGCCTCAGTCAAGACAGCGGCAGGGTTTCCCACGCTAGGTCACCCAATTTACTCACCTACTCAGGACACACCAGGGTGGTGGAAACTCTCCTCTCAGGCACCAAAATCCCACCTTACATAATACACACAACGATTATTTTAACTGCATAATTTCACAAACTCGTAAATATATTTATATGTGTGTGTGTGTGTGTGTGTGTGTGTGCGCGCGCCTGTCTGTCTGTCTTTTAACTTGTGTGTTCTGTTAATCAAAAAAAAATATATATAATATATTCTATCTCCGCCAAAACAGTCATTTAAAACTCATCATTGAACATTAGAACTATCCTATAATTAAAAATGGGGAGATAGGCAAATTATGCAAAGTTTTAATGCGCTTTTTACCACTTCGGAAGATTAATTGCAAGAGCCAGCGAATCTCACCAGATAAAAGTGTAGTCGTTATTATCTGGCTGGCAGGAATGTGATGGTTAGACACCGATATAAAAACCCACATTACAGGTCCTAAGTATGTCAGTACCTACGAAATGTGTTGTAAAACTACGCATGAAAATTTAAATAACAACGTTGATAAAGGGGAGACATTTACTTCCTTAAGAGGAATGTCCGAAGAAGATTTCTCTCTCTGTCTCTCTCTGTCTGTCTGTCTCTCTCTCTCTCTCTCTCTCCAAAGAAGACATTTGTAGGAGAATGGAAAAATAACCCGCATCTAGGAGAAAGAAGCTTATGACAACGTTTCTGTATGACCGAAACGTCTCCTGTATCCTGGTTATTTGTGTATTTTCTAGTCGCGGAATTGCGTCTTTTTATTCTTTACTTGTAAGAGAAACTGGTAAATAACGGCTGACCATTCCCACAGCTGTCGTGAACCGTGGTGTCACATCTCCCTCTGTTACATCTTCCAGCCTACCACTACTTGAGGGGATAGAACCCACGGCTAGCAGCCCCGACCTGTTCTGTGAATTGTTTGCAATATCTTCATTGCGATATCGAGAATCAAGATGCATTGTGACTCACGAAATCGTAATGACACGATTGCAAATAAACCATATCATGGGTGGGGTTTGAACCCGCGGTCAGAGAGTCTCAAAGCTCCAGACCGTCGTGTTAGCCACTGGGCCAGCTAGCTTCAATAAGATTCATCCAACTAGGTATATTTCTACACCATAGGAAGGTTAGCATAGGCACCACTACCTTCCTGACTCACGAAATCGTAATGACACGATTTCGTGAGTCATGTTGACGGCTTTGAGGGGACTTGAGCTAGAGTTCGTCACGGTCATGCTAGCGGGAGATTCGTCTGTAAAAAATTGCATTTGTGGACACAGTGGTGCCTATGCTAACCTTCCTATGGCGTAGAAATATACCTAGTTGGATGAATCTTATTGTAGCTAGCTGGTCCAGTGGCTAACGCGACGGTCTGGAGTTTTGAGACTCTGATCGCGGATTCTAACCCCGCCAGTGGTATGGTTTATCATATACGTCACTGTGACCACAATATAAATTTCAGCAAAATTATACTGATGTTCGATTTGATGATCAAATAATAATGTATACTTCTGAATTCAACCTTATTGTCTCCATTACCAGCTTTCATTTTTTTTAGGGCATTTTAATTTCAACATTATAATTCTCTTCTCAAGTCAATAAACATCATAAACTCTCATTCAATTTAGGCTTGTACTAGTAGAAAGTTTTTCAATAGGCTGTATTGGGTTTAGCGTTTGAAATAATCATTTAGGTTCAAGTCAGTCGAGGTCAGGAAACAAGTGCTCAAATTCAGATCAATGAAGATCAGGTGATATCTCTTCACGACGATGATGAACTGTGATGAACTATCATGTTCCTCCAGTAGTGACCGAGTGATGCAGCGTAACGATACTGTTGACATGGCTTTGTTTAATAGTGGTTTCCTAACATTTATATTCACGTCAGAATATATCAGAATATAATGATATACGTTCACTTAGATCCCGAGAAAGTGATATCTTAATATGCAAAATCAAACAATAATGAAAAGTGAAACTTTGACAAGACTTCGTTATCTCTCACATTCTTAAGTAACAGTGGCACGTTTAATATATATATATATATATTATATATATATATATATATATATATATATATATATATATATATATATATATATATATATATATATATAATATTATGGGAGGTGGGGCTCTTCGTTTGATGAGATATTGAGCGGCTCTCAGCACACCTGGTAGCTCTCACTCAGTAATGCTTCACTCACAGCCTGTCGCTCTCACAGGATTAATCACCTTCATAAATGTGTCCATCTGTGTGTGTATATGTGTGTGTGATTACCTATTAGCGCTTGTTGGTAGGAGCACAGCGATGCTAATGGTGTCTCGTGTATATATATATATATATATATATATATATATATATATATATATATATATATATATATATATATATATATATATATTATTTTAGAATCTTCATTTTCTCGTCTTACATTAAATAACTGAGTGGAAACAAAATTGTCGCTCTATATATTGAGAGTGGGAACCTCTGAGAATAGTTAAGTGGGAACCCTTTCCTCCTACCCCGAATAGATGAGTGGGAATCACTCGATCTAGCCCTAATTTTGAGTGGGAGGTCGTCTTGGGAAAGGATGGAGGGACGGGGTACAAGTGGTTTTGTCTGCAAGCACCTTGGACATGCAACAGGCATGTGTGAGCGTGTTAGACAGGAGTGACTGGAGAGGAACGAATTTTTGGGACTTCACGAGGTGTTGGAGTGTGAGCAGGGTAATTATTTGTGAAGGGATTCAGGGAAACAGGTTAGCCGAACTTGAGTCCTGGAGGTGGGAAGTACAATGCCTGCACTGTATTGTTTGGAGTAACATCTTAACTGTCATATCTGAGCACCTTTACAAAGACAGTGATTATGTGTGAATGATGGTGAAAGTGTTTCTTTTTTGGGTCACCCTGCCTCGGTGGGAGACGACTGATGCTTTGAAAGACTATGATAAGCATGATACAGCTCTACCTACAGCGAATTATCCCCCATGAAAAAAAAAGCGTGATCCTCCAGATGTCTAAGTGAGTATCTAGACGTCTTGAATGAGTGACAAACTTCACTGAAAAACAAAATGCTAGAGGCGGAAGCCTGAGAAACTCATATCGAATTCTGCTTTAAAAACAGCGGCAGGGTGTGGAGGCCGGGCGCCGAGGATAAAATTACCTCCAGCCTGCAAGAATGCAAAGAGGCGAGCCTGGTGATTTAATGTCTGAAGGCATCTACATGTGAAAGCGGAACTGAGGGATTATGGGAGGCACCTCTGAAATGGATCCTTTCCTTACGCGGTAAGAGTGCCAATATATGGCACTGAATATTTTCTCCCCCTCCCCACCCACGTGATCAGAGGCACTGAACATTTTCTTCTCCACATAATAGATGTCGATTCGTGGCAATGAATGTCATCATGTACTTCGACAGGTAAGATGCCAATGTACGACACTGAATAATTCCTCTCCTAGTAAGTGTAAGTGCAAGTATGTGGCACCGAATAACATTAAAAGTGCCAAAATGGAAAATGCAGATGTCAGTGTATTGCTTCGAAATTTAAGGGAATTGAGGAGCAAATAAAAGCATTTGAATGTATCTGAATTTTTGAGGATTTAAGCGATTAAATTTAATCCTTTTTAATGTATTTCCATTTCTGGCTGTTTGCTGATGCTGCTGATTTTGTACGAGATTTTTTTTTTATGTGATGCTGAGCGTGTATCAATTCATTAGCGAGATGATACTATAGTCTGTGTACCTTTGTACGACATTTGCACATATACCATGTACGCTGCCACGTGCTCATCTGGAGTCAGACGCCCGCACGCATACACACACGCACACACACACACACACACACACACACACACACACACACACACACTGGAAAGTGATGCAGTGGAGGCATGATGCATACATAGTTTTAAGAAGAGACACGATAAAGCTCAAGGAGCAGAGAGTGAACCTAGTAGTGCCCAACGAAGAGGAGGGGCTAGGAGCTGTGAATCAACATCTGTAAGTACATCTGTAAATCAACCCCTGCAACCACCAACGGGTGAGTACACACACATTCCAACTGGTTGCAGGCATTGAGTCCCAACAGATGCAATGTTATTGCAAACTGGGGAAGTACAAAGAAGAACTGAAACAAACATCACTCCACGAGAAGGACCTCGGGGTGAGCACGATACCGAGCATATCAACTGAGGCGCACATCAACTGAATAACTTCTGCAACGTATGTACGACTGGAAAACCGAAGATTAGCATTTAAGAATTTCAACAGAGACGTTATTACTGTATGTTAAGACCATCTTGGAGTCTGCAGAGCCAGCATCGAGGCGGCTTCCTAGAGCGAATAAACACTATGAAGTCCTATTATGAATACTGCTACTATGTAGATTCCAATCCTACAGATTGCAGGGATGTAGATTCCAATCCTACTAACTTCTAGTATGTGGAATCCAACACTCTAAATTGCAAGTATGTGGAATCCAACACTACAAATTGCATATGTGTGGAATCCAACACTACAAACTGCAAGGATGTGGAATCCAACACTACAAACTGCAAGTATGTGGAATCCAACACTACAGATTGCAAGTATGTGAAATCCAACACTACAAACTGCAAGTATGCGGAATCCAACACTACAAACTGCAAGTATGTGGAATCCAACACTACAGATTGCAAGTATGTGAAATCCAACGCTACAAATTGCAAGTATGTGGAATCCAGCACCACAAACTGCAAGTATGTGGAATCCAACACTACAAACTGCAAGTATGTGGAATCCAACACTACAAACTGCAAGAATGTGGAATCCAACATTACAAACTGCAAGTACTGTATGTGGAATCCTACACTACAAACTGCAAGTATGTGGAATCCAACACTACAAACTGCAAGTATGTGGAATCCAACACTACAAACTGCAAGTATGTGGAATCCAACACTACAAACTGCAAGAATGTGGAATCCAACATTACAAACTACAAGTACTGTATGTGGAATCCTACACTACAAACTGCAAGTATGTGGAATCCAACACTACAAACTGCAAGTATGTGGAATCCAACACTACAAACTGCAAGTATGTGGAATCCAACGCTACAAATTGCAAGTATGTGAAATCCAACGCTACAAACTGCAAGTATGTGGAATCCAACGCAGCAAACTGCAAGTATGTGGAATCCAGCACCACAAACTGCAAATATGTGGAATCCAACACTACAAACTGCAAGTATGTGGAATCCAACACTACAAACTGCAAGAATGTGGAATCCAACATTACAAACTGCAAGTACTGTATGTGGAATCCAACACTACAAACTGCAAGTATGTGGAATCCAACACTACAAACTGCAAGTATGTGGAATCCAACACTACAAACTGCAAGTATGTGGAATCCAACGCTACAAACTGCAAGTATGTGGAATCCAACACTACAAACTGCAAGTATGTGGAATCCAACACTACAAACTGCAAGAATGTGGAATCCAACATTACAAACTACAAGTACTGTATGTGGAATCCTACACTACAAACTGCAAGTATGTGGAATCCAACACTACAAACTGCAAGTATGTGGAATCCAACACTACAAACTGCAAGTATGTGGAATACAACGCTACAAATTGCAAGTATGTGGAATCCAACGCTACAAACTGCAAGTATGTGGAATCCAACGCTGCAAACTGCAAGTATGTGGAATCCAGCACCACAAACTGCAAATATGTGGAATCCAACACTACAAACTCCAAGTATGTGGAATCCAACACTACAAACTGCAAGAATGTGGAATGCAACATTACAAACTGCAAGTACTGTATGTGGAATCCAACACTACAAACTGCAAGTATGTGGAATCCAACACTACAAACTGCAAGTATGTGGAATCCAACACTACAAACTGCAAGTATGTGGAATCCAACGCTACAAACTGCAAGTATGTTGAATCCAACGCTACAAACTGCAAGTATGTGGAATCCAACGCTACAAACTGCAAGTATGTGGAATCCAACACTACAAACTGCAAGTATGTGGAATCCAACACTACAAACTGCAAGAATGTGGAATTCAACATTACAAACTGCAAGTACTGTATGTGGAATCCAACACTACAAACTGTAAGTATGTGGAATCCAACACTGCAAACTGCAAGTATGTGGAATCCAACGCTACAAACTGCAAGTATGTGGAATCCAACGCTACAAACTGCAAGTATGTGGAATCCAACACTACAAATTTGTGCCTAATTTACCTAAAAGTTTGATATTAGTCTCGGCGAAGAAAAATTTTAAACTTTTGAGAATATAGTTGAAAACAATTGAGAGCTGAGTATTTTGTGGAGGGGGATTTTTTAATGTGTGGGCTCTTGATCCAAGGGATTGCAGTAGTTGGGCGAGGAGCTATGGCCCCGACTACTCCAAACGCAACTAGGTGAGTGCAATTAGGTAAACACAACTAGGTGAATACAACTAGGTGAGTACAACTGAGAGCAACTTCGTGATTATTATTAGGTTGAGTACAGCTGAGTACAACTCGGTGATTACTAGGCGAGTACATGTGAGTACAGGCTAGTGCGAAGGTCTTTCAGATGAGCTTATTCCCTAGGTGAGTCTTGCCCCCTAGGTGAGTCTTGCCCCCTAGGTGAGTCTTGCCCCTAGGTGAGTCTTGCCCCCTAGGTGAGTCTTGCCCCCTAGGTGAGTCTTGCCCCCTAGGTGAGTCTTGCCCCCTAGGTGAGTCTTACCCCCTAGGTGAGTCTTACCCCCTAGGTGAGTCTTGCCCCCTAGGTGAGTCTTGCCCCCTAGGTGAGTCTTGCCCTCTAGGTAAGTCGTACCCCCTAGGTGAGTCTTACCCCCAGGGGAGTCTTGCCCCCTAGGTGAGTCTCGCCCCCTAGGTAAGTCTTGCCCCCTAGGTGAGTCTTACCCCCTAGGTGAGTCTTGCCCCCTAGGTGAGTCTTACCCCCTAGGTGAGTCTTACCCCCAGGGGAGTCTTGCCCCCTAGGTGAGTCTTGCCCCCTAGGTGAGTCTTACCCCTCAGGTGAGTCTTGCCCCCTAAGTGAGTCTTGCCCCCTAGGTGAGTCTCACCCCCAGGGGAGTCTTGCCCCCTAGGTGAGTCTTGCCCCCTAGGTGAGTCTTACCCCTCAGGTGAGTCTTGCCCCCTAAGTGAGTCTTGCCCCCTAGGTGAGTCTTGCCCCCTAGGTGAGTCTTGCCCCCTAGGTGAGTCTTGCCCCCTAGGTGAGTCTTGCCCCCTAGGTGAGTCTTACCCCCCAGGTGAGTCTTACCCCCAGGTGAGTCTTGCCCCCTAGGTGAGTCTTACCCCCAGGTGAGTCTTACCCCCAGGTGAGTCTTGCTCCCTAGGTGAATCTTGCCCCCTAGGTGAGTCTTGCCCCCTAGGTGAGTCTTGCCCCTAGGTGAGTCTTGCCCCCTAGGTGAGTCTTACCCCAGGTGAGTCTTACGCCCCAGGTGAGTCTTGCCCCCAGGTGAGTCTTGCCCCAGGTGAGTCTTGCCCCATAGGTGAATCTTGCCCCCTAGGTGAGTCTTACCCCAGGTGAGTCTTGCCCCCTAGGTGAGTCTTCCCCCTAGGTGAGTCTTGCCCCCAGGTGAGTCTTACCCCCAGGTGAGTCTTGCCCCCTAGGTGAGTCTTGCCCCCAGGTGAGTCTTGCCCACCAGGTGAGTCTTACCCCTAGGTGAGTCTTGCCCCCAGGTAAGTCTTGCCCCCTAGGTGAGTCTTGCCCCATGGTGAGTCTTGCCCCCTAGGTGAGTCTTGCCCCCCAGGTGAGTCTTACCCCAGGTGAGTCTTGCCCCCTAGGTGAGTCTTGCCCCAGGTGAGTCTTGCCCCAGGTGAGTCTTGCCCCAGGTGAATCTTGCCCCAGGTGAGTCTTGCCCCCAGGTGAGTCTTGCCCCCAGGTGAGTCTTGCCCCCAGGTGAGTCTTGCCCCCTAGTCTCCCAGGTATAACTCAGATCCTTCCAATTAAAACTCTCTCTATTTTACTTGTATTGGTAGTGAGGAAGATTTATTTCATTATAAAATTAGCATTGTTATCAATAAAGTAATGTTGACATCAATCAGATAATGATAACATCAATACATTTCTACGGTGCTACAATGTGTTACATTGAGGAAGTCAATACAGTTTTCTCCTCTGCATTCATTCATCACCACTGTCAAAGTATTTCTACGGAGCATGTATTTCAAACTGTTGTATGAAAATACAATAGACATTTGACAAGGGAGGCAAAGCTGCTTGTTTGTATGGGTCTTATCGGACGTGAGGAAGGTTGACCATTTGGGTGTTCCGTGTTTCTTGTCCACTGGACAGCTAGTGGACCGGAGTCCACCGGGTTCCATGTTCGTTATCCACTGGATAGTTGGTGGACCGGTGTCCACCGGGTTCCGTGTTCCTTGTTCATTGGACAGCTGGTGGACCGGTATCCACCGGGGTCCGTGTTTCTTGTCCACTGGATAGCTGATGTACCTCCGCCACACTTATTCTTAAGGCTGACCAGGTGGGTGTTCCATGTTCCTTGTGCACAAGGCAGCTGTTGTACATCACTCATGCTGGTAGTATAAGAGATGCAGTACTGCTGGTAAGTCAACACTGGCGAGCATGACTGGCTATCGTTGCGGTCTCATCCACAGAAGAAGTTTTGTCTCACTGAGTACTGTCTCTAAGACCTGCCGGGTCACCAACTGGAAAAGACCCGGGCCAGGACAATACCGGCGAACCACATCACTGTCTCTGAGAACCCTCATATAATGTACGAGCAGTAAGCCCTAACAGTCTCGATCCTGTTGGAGAAAATGAGTTATTACAGGGAAAATCGACATTTTTTCGAGGGATGGTCTGTGTTTTGGGGGGACATAAACACTCCCGAACCTAAAATTTATCAAATGTTTAGGTCATTGTGTTTGTGTATATAGGTTGCACAGCGTTTTTTTTATTAGCATAATTTGTATTATATTCATATGAAGTGTTAAAACCGTGAGGATCATTCAAGGAGATGTGGAGGCTCGATTCACCGTCCACCGTCCACCAGTTGCGAGACCTCTACACTTTCCGTCGAGTAGCTTGCGTTCTGGACTCTCGGATCAACATCAGAATAAGATTTAAAGACTCCTCAGATCTTATTATGATTTATTTGTATATTAACGTGAGACGTGGAAGTGTAACGAGTGAGAGGCGGTAGTTAAATTTTCAATTAATATCCATAGTTAAGCGGAGTTAGTTTCTGCAGGTCGCACTAGCGATGCTGATTAAGTATTCTGGTGCAGTATGGTACCGAAGTCCCTACTACGACCACTGAAGTCACTACTGGGACCACTGAAGTCACTACTGAGGTCAATCGTCACTGAGATTCCAGCCATTTAGGCTGGAAAAGGGCGGAGAAACCTCGGCAGTTTACAAGATGTGTCAGCACATAATTTATTCTAGTCACCTAAATCTGCAGGTTCCTACGTTGGAAGAGCAGCACTGGTTCCTACGTTGGAAAGAGCAGGACCTGTTCCTACATAAGCAGAACAAGACCGATTCCTGCATCAACAGAACAGGACTTGTTTCCGAGTCGGCTGAGGACTAGTACTAGTCCCCAAGTCAGTAAGTAGACTCGGATTAGTCCCGGCATCAGCAGAGAGACCAGGACTGGTTCCTGCGTCTGGAGAGAGACTAGGACTGGTTCCTGCGTCTGGAGAGAGACTAGAACTGGTTCCTGCGTCTGGAGAGAGACTAGGATTTGTTCCTGCGTCTTGAGAAAGACTAGGACTGGTTACTGCGTCTGGAAAGAGACTAGGACTGGTTTCCTGCGTCTGAAGAGAGACTAGGACTGGTTCCTGCGTCTGGAGATAGAGGAAATGGCCTGAGAACAGCAGAAGGAGAGAGCCGAGATGGCCGTGTGGCGCTCCGAGCTCCCAGACTTCCTGATGATGACCACCAAGCCCAGGAGATAGAGCGTGAGCACCACGCCCACGTACCAGAGGGCGTGGTGCTGGGCGTCCTGATGCATCTTGATCACCTGTTGATGGATCAGCACCTGATGGGGAATAGCACTCGCGTTACCCTGGCACTGGCACCATAGTGTTTCGAATGGCACCCCTTCCATCTGCAACAAAAAAGTCACGCATTAGTATCTGGTGATTAAGGCTTGTTTACTGCACTCATATCATGTTGAAAATGATAAAAAATACTAACAAGTTGATGAGAAAGACACATGTGCAACAGCTGTGTATCTTTATTATTGAAACGACTCGCCTGTTGCACATGTTTACATACTCATATCATGTTAATGACAGTACACAATACATGTTGATGAATAAGACACATGTGTAGCAGTCTTGAAAAGTGTATGTTTCTTCTTAAGAGATATAACCAGACGAGTATCCAGTTGACTTTAAACCAATAATTTGTGAGAGATTTCTTTGGCTGAATTATTACTTTATAAGAGATAGATGATACATTCGTGCTTTGTAAGGCTGGTTGGCTAATTGGTTTTAAAGCCTAGCAACTACACGAGGGTCATTAAGGCTGGTTGGTTAATAGTTTTAAAGCCTATCAACTACACGAGGGTCACTAAGGCTGGTTGGTTAATCGTCTTAAAGCCTATCAACTACACGAGGGTCACTAAGGCTGATTGGTTAATCGTCTTAAAGCCTATCAACTACACGAGGGTCACTAAGGCTGGTTGGTTAATCGTCTTAAAGCCTATCAATTACACGAGGGTCACTAAGGCTGGTTGGTTAATCGTCTTAAAGCCTATCAACTATACGAGGGTCACTAAGGCTGGTTGGTTAATCGTCTTAAAGCCTATCAACTACACGAGGGTCACTAAGGCTGCACGGAACCTTCTGGCTACCAGTCAAGAATACTATAATCCCTAAAACAGAGAATAACGTAAAGTTACAGTGCATAGACACTGAGAGACACGTCTTGGCGCATATATTCTGCGCTTTACAACACACATGTAAACAAGACATTTTTATTTAATAAGAGAAAAGATAAATACCTCTCCTTTTTGCGGATCCCATTCAGAGAGATTTTTTAAAAAATATTTAAAGACCAGGCATATTTTTTTTTTTTATTCGCCGGTATTCTCCCGGCCCGGGTCTTTTCCGATAGTGGTGACCCGGCCTTGGCTCCCTATCTGGGGAGTGTCTCGAGACCTAAGTCTCCCATGGGAGGAGGTACAAGTACCCCCTCATCTTTGGGACCAAGTGTCCCCAGGCCTAGCCACAGTCCCCGCCCACACGGGGCTAATAATTATTTATTATTATTAAAGATTCGCCGGTATTCTCCCGGCCCGGGCCTTTCCCAAGTGGTGGTCCGGCCTTGGTTCCCGGTCTTGGGAGTGTCTGAGACCTGAGTCTCCCATGGGAGGAGGCACAAGTACCTCCTTGTCTTTGGGACCAACTGTCCCCAGGCCTAGCCACAAGCTAGGCCTCTCTGGTCTGCCATCCCCGCCCCAAGGGGACTAATGGGAATGACAGGCTTGTGAGCTGCAAGCTCCGGCTCAGGCACCTACTCAGCCCTAGAAGAGCTGGGCATGGTGTCGATGGGCTAATTAAAAAACTTTTGTATATACGGTGGAAAAGAAAATTATCAATAAATTACCTATTCTTTATGTAAATATCAAATATCATTATGGAATTACATAATACAATCTTTAAAATTATTATTATTATTATTATTATTATTATTATTATTATTATTATTATTATTATTATTTTGATGATGAGTTAATCCAATAAGAGTCATATAGGAATGGGAAATGGGAGAAACAATTCAGTTTTGCTTCTAAGGAAGGGGAGGGTAGCCCTAATTCCCTAGTTCAAGAACCCTTCGCCAGCCAGCATCAAGACATGAAAGGGCAATGTAAACAGTCTCAGGTCTGCAAACACTGTTTACCTTGGGCACCTTCTCTTCTTCAATCATATAAACACCTTTCAAATTATTTGCACAAGACCCACCCCCATCTCTGTTTACTTTCATTGTCTTGGGGGGGGGCAGCTGTTGTCTTGACTCTTCAATGCAAAGCTTACTCCTCTTCCTAGGGAACACGGAACTAAGGAAGACGGAACTAGGAACAAGGAACTAGGGAACACGGAGTTAGGAAACACGGAACGTAGGTACAAAGACTAGCAAGACACAAGGAGGCATTTTTAATCGGCGGCTTTAACTCAGCAGCAGTAAAGTAGCAGAAGAAAGAGGATTTCAACACAGCAGTAGTGGACACCACATACAATGGTTCAGGAACAATAAGATCTCACTTCAAGAGGTGGAATGCTGATAGGCGTCACCAGGACCTATGACTCAACCCCCGCAAAATCAAACTGATAATAATGAGAAATCACATACACACACAGATATATATAAAAATATATATATATATATATATATATAAAATATATATATAAAATTTTATATATATTATAAATATATATTAATATATTATAAAAAATTTAATATTATATATATATATTATTAATATATATATTTATTTTTTTTTTCACACGGGCCCGATTCCCCCAAGGCAGGGGGGCCCAAAAAGAAAATTTCCCATCATTTTTCCCATCACTGTCTGCCAGAAGGGGCTTTACACTACAGTTTTTTAAACGAAACATTAAACCCCTCCTTCAGAGTGCAGGACTGTACTTCCTCCCCAGGACTCAAGTCCGGCCTGCCGGTTTCCCCGAAACCCTTCATAAATGTTTTCTTTTCTCAATCCAAAAGCCGTCAAGTATTAAAAACCATTTTTCTCCTTCACTCCTACCAAAACACGCTCACGCTGCCCGCTGGAAGTCCCAGCCCCCCCGCACACAAAACCCCCTTTACCCCCTCCCCCCAACCTTTCCCAGGCCCACCCTACCCGTTCCCTTTCCCCTACAGACTAAAACACTCTTGAAGTTATTCTGTTTTGCCCATTCTTCCACATGTCCGAACCACCTCAACAACCCCTTCTCAGCCCCCCGGGCAAAAGTTTTTTGGGAACCCCCCACCTCCTCCAACTTCCAAAATCAATTTTTCTGCATTTATTCACACCCCATTTCTCTCAGACTACATCTCCACTGCCTCCGCCTTTCCCCCGCTGCAAATTCATCACCCAGCTTCACCCCATATAAGAGGTTGGGAAAAAATATCCTATACATTCCCTCTTTGCCTCCAAGGACAAAGTTCTTTTTTTTCCACAAACCCCAAAAAGCACCCTCACCCTTTTTCCCCCCATCATTCTATGATTCACCCCTTTTTTTCTAACCATCCCCGACACTCCACTCCCAAATATCGAATTCATTCCCTCCCCCATACTCTTCCCTCCAATCTGAATCCAATCTTTCATCACCTAATCTTTTTGTTTCCTCAAAACCTTTACTCTTTCCTGTATTCCTTTCAATTTTCTTTTTTTGAACCCTCCCAAAAATTCTCCACCAATCTCTGAACTCTTTTCAGATCCCCAAGAGCACGTGTCATCAGCAAAGAGAAAACTGTGACAACTCCCATTTATGTGTGATTCTTTTCTTTTAACTCCAGCTCTTCCCAGCCCTCGCTTTACTTCCTTACAACCCCATTAAAAATATATTAAAAAACCAGGGTGTATAACATCCTTGTCAAAGGGCCTTTTTTTACTGGAATTTTTTCCCCCTCTTTCCTACTACTCTAATTGACTCACTATCCTCTTAAAAACCTTCACTGCTTTCGAAACTACCCCAAACCATACACCTGCAAAAATCTGCCACATTGCCCCCCCTATCCCCCGTCTACCCCCTTTTCCCAAAAATCCTAAATGCCACAAAGACCTCTTTACCTTACTAAATACTGTTCATTTATATGTTTCACTGTAAACCCCCTGGTCCACACCCCCCCTACCTTTCCTAAAACTCCTTGGGTTCACTGCTATCCTATTCTCCGTCTTATCTTAATTCTTTCAATAAAAATCACCATACATTTTGCCGGGTTATCAACGACTTATCCCCCATAATTTTTGCACTCTTTTTACCCCTTTGCTTTATACAAAAGAACACATGCTCTCTGCCAATCCCTAGGTACCTTCCTTTCCATAATTTTTTAAAAAATTTGCCCCAACAACTCCAAAACTATATCCCCCCCTGTTTTAACATTTCTATCTTTATCCCTCAATCCCCGGGTGCCCTTTCCCCCTTTTTATTTTCCTGCTGCCTCACGAACTTCCCCACACTCACAATGGTCTTCCTCACTCCACAAGATGGTTCCCCCTTGCCCTAACCGAAATCACAGCTTCCTTATCTTATCAACTTTTAAAAATTCCTAAAATATTCCCTCCCTTCCCAATACCTCTAATCTCCATTTAATAACTTCCCCTTCCTATTTTTAATGACAAAACCATTTGTTTTTCTAGGCTTTCTTTACATTAATCTCACCCAAAAATTTTTCTTATTTCAACAAAATTTTTTGATAAACTCACCCCCTCTCTTTTGCTCTTTTTACATTGCTTCACCACTCTCTTACCTCTCTCTTTTTCTCCATAACTCTTCCCCCCTTGATCACTTTACTTGTAAAAACTTCTCAAAGCAACTTTTTTTCCCCTTTTCTACTCTCTTCACATCATCATTCCCCCCAATCGCTCCTCTTCCCTCCGCACCCCTTTCTGTAACCCCAAACTTTTGTGAAAACTTTTCACACTTTTAAACCCCCCCATACCCCTTTGACCCCATTGCCTATGCCTCATTTGCCCATTATCCTCCAATAGCGTTTAATCTTACCCAACTGCCCCTCTTTTAGTTTATAAAAATTCACCTTCTCTTCCCCGATGCTTCTTTTCTCCTTGTATCCCCTCTACCTTTTAATCTCAGTGTACTAAACAAAAGTGATCTGATAATCTGTGGCCCTCTATAAAACATTTTATCCTGAAGTCAATTAACGTTTTTTATCACCAATACAAATCCAACAAACTCTGTCATTTCGCCCAAATCTATCTTGTATACTTTTTATCCCTTTTTTTTCTTAAAAATGTATTACATAATAAACCCCTTTCTAAACCAAAGTTCAATCAAAGGGCTCCATTTCTTTTACACCTGGCACCCCAAATTTACTACCACACCCCTCTAAAAGTTTCCCTATTTACATTCAGGCCCCCCTACCAAAATTTCTCTCCACTTGGTAAAAGGCTCCTAACATTCACTTAAAAACTCCCAAAATTTCTCTCCTCTCCTCTGCTTTTCCCTCTTCCCCAGGGCATACCCCTTATTTGACCCCTTCTCCATCCCAACCCTTTACTTTAACCCACAAATTCTTGAATTTACACTAAATTTTCTCTTTTTCCCTTCCAAAAAACGATCTTTAAACTTACTGCTCCCCCTTCCTTTGTTTAAAACTCTCTCAGATCCCCAGTTTTAACCCCATTTATTTCCCCCCATAAAAACTCTCCTACCCCCTTAGCTTTGTTTCGCTTAGGCCGGGACATCCAACTTTTTCATTCATAACATCAGAATCATCTTTTTTTTCACCCGCACTACTCACCAATTTAAGAACCCAGTTTTATAAAGTTTTTATCTCTTTTTTAGAAAATGTCTACGGGAGAAGGGGTTATCCCCATTGCCCCCGGCTTTTTAGTCGCCTCATACGACACGCAGGGTTTTTGGAGGAAAACATTCTTTTCCATTTCCCCCATGGACAAAAAAAATAAAGGGAACAAGAGCTATTTAGAAAAGGAGAAAAACCCTTTAGTGATGTTTATTATATATGCATGTGCGGTCTGTGAAGTGTGACCAAGTGTAAGTAGGATAGGCAAGATACTCTGTTATCTAGCGTGTTTATGAGACAGAAAAAGAACACAAACCTAACATCATGCAAAACAGTTACAGGGTTTTTGTTTCACATCAATTAGCAGGACGGTAGTACTTCCCCGGGGGATCGTCTACCAAAATACTTATTTAAAAATAATAATATAATATATATTTATTATATAATATAATTTATATTTTTAAATATAATATATATATATATGAGATAATACTACCTCCAATTCCTTGGATCTAGAGCTCTTCACCTACATCGAGGCACCCCCCTCTCACCCCCAAACCTGTAATAATACCCGACCAGAAGGTTACGAAGAATAATGACACTTGTACGCTATCCAGAATTTAATTACATGAAGGGGTAAGTATTTAAATATAAATATTTAACAACCATTCTGTACAGTTTTCAGGGAAATAAATTATATTTTCACTATTTTATTTTATTTTTTACACAGAATCTCGGGGGAAACGCAAACTCATTATAAGTTCAAATGACTACCATTGCTAATTAAATCTTAATTACCTCATTAAAACTAAGATCCTCGAGTGTCATCAGAGTTACCCTGCAATATTTACGCTATTATATATATATATATATAATATATATATATATATATATATATATATATATATATATATATATATATATATATATATATATATATATATATATATATATATATATATATATATATATATATATATATATATATATATATATATATATATGTGTGTGTGTGTGTGTGTACTCACCTAGTTGTACTCACCTAGTTGAGGTTGCGGGGGTCGAGTCCAAGCTCCTGGCCCGCCTCTTCACTGATCGCTACTAGGTCACTCTCCCTGAGCCGTGAGCTTTATCATACCTCTGCTTAAAGCTATGTATGGATCCTGCCTCCACTACATCGCTTCCCAAACTATTCTACTTACTGACTACTCTGTGGCTGAAGAAATACTTCCTAACATCCCTGTGATTCATCTGTGTCTTCAGCTTCCAACTGTGTCCCTTGTTACTGTGTTCAATCTCTGGAACATCCTGTCTTTGTCCACCTTGTCAATTCCTCTCAGTATTTTGTATGTCGTTATCATGTCCCCCTATCTCTCCTGTCCTCCAGTGTCGTCAGGTTGATTTCCCTTAACCTCTCCTCGTAGGACATACCTCTTAGCTCTGGGACTAGTCTTGTTGCAAACCTTTGCACTTTCTCTAGTTTCTTCACGTGCTTGGCTAGGTGTGGGTTCCAAACTGGTGCCGCATACTCCAATATGGGCCTAACATACACGGTGTACAGGGTCCTGAATGATTCCTTATTAAGATGTCGGAATGCTGTTCTGAGGTTTGCTAGGCGCCCATATGCTGCAGCAGTTATTTGGTTGATGTGCGCTTCAGGAGATGTGCCTGGTGTTATACTCACCCCAAGATCTTTTTCCTTGAGTGAGGTTTGTAGTCTCTGACCCCCTAGACTGTACTCCGTCTGCGGCCTTCTTTGCCCTTCCCCAATCTTCATGACTTTGCACTTGGTGGGATTGAACTCAGGAGCCAATTGCTGGACCAGGTCTGCAGCCTGTCCAGATCCCTTTGTAGTTCTGCCTGGTCTTCGATCGAGTGTATTCTTCTCATCAACTTCACGTCATCTGCAAACAGGGACACCTCAGAGTCTATTCCTTCCGTCATGTCGTTCACAAATACCAGAAACAGCACTGGTCCTAGGACTGACCCCTGCGGGACCCGCTGGTCACAGGTGCCCACTCTGACACCTGGCCACGTACCATGACTCGCTGCTGTCTTCCTGACAAGTATTCCCTGATCCATTGTAGTGCCTTCCCTGTTATCCCTGCTTGGTCCTCCAGTTTTTGCACCAATCTCTTGTGTGGAACTGTGTCAAACGCCTTCTTGCAGTCCAGAGAAATGCAATCCACCCACCCCTCTCTCTCTTGTCTTACTGCTGTCACCATGTCATAGAACTCCAGTAGGTTTGTGACACAGGATTTCCCGTCCCTGAAACCATGTTGGCTGCTGTTGATGAGATCATTCCTTTCTAGGTGTTCCACCACTCTTCTCCTGATAATCTTCTCCATGATTTTGCATACTATACATGTCAGTGACACTGGTCTGTAGTTTAATGCTTCATGTCTGTCTCCTTTTTTAAAGATTGGGACTACATTTGCTGTCTTCCATGCCTCAGGCAATCTCCCTGTTTTGATAGATGTATTGAATATTGTTGTTAGGAGTACACATAGCGCCTCTGCTCCCTCTCTCAATACCCATGGGGAGATGTTATCTGGCCCCATTGCCTTTGAGGTATCTAGCTCACTCAGAAGCCTCTTCACTTCTTCCTCGGTTGTGTGCACTGTGTCCAGCACTTGGTGGTGTGCCCCACCTCTCCGTCTTTCTGGAGTCCCTTCTGTCTCCTCTGGAGTTTACCTGGAGTTTACCTGGAGAGAGTTTCGGGGGTCAACGCCCCCGCGGCCCGGTCTGTGACCAGGCCTCCTGGTGGATCAGCGCCTGATCAACCAGGCTGTTTTCTGCTGGCTGCACGCAAACCAAGTACAGACAGCTTATTATGACCACTTCTCGCATCCAACCTTTACTTTAATCCACATAATTCTTGAATTTACACATTCATATTCTCGTTTCTCCTTCCATAAGGATCATTCAACATTACTGCTACCCCTTCCTTTGCTCTAACTCTCTCAGATACTCCAGATTTAATCCCATTTATTTCCCCCCACTGAAACTCTCCTACCCCCTTCAGCTTTGTTTCGCTTAGGGCCAGGACATCCAACTTCTTTTCATTGATAACATCAGCAATCATCTGTTTCTTGTCATCCGCACTACATCCACGCACATTTAGCATCCCAGTTTTATAAAGTTTTCCATCTCTTTTTTAGTAAATGTCTACAAGAGAAGGTTACTAGCCCATTGCTCCCGGCATTTTAGTCGCCTCATACGATCACGCATGGCTTACGGAGGAAAGATTCTTTCCATTCCCATGGACAATAGAAGAAATAAGAGGAACAAGAGCTATTTGAAAAAGGGAAAAACCTAGGTAATGTCTATATAATATATGCATGTGCGTGCTGTGAAGTTTTGACAAAGTGTAAGTAGGAGTAGGCAAGTATATCCCTGTTTCTAGTGTTTATGAGACATGAAAAGAAACAGTCAATCCTACCATCATGCAAAACAGTTACCCGGTTTCTTTTCACGTCATCTAGCAGGACGGTAGTACTTCCCTGAGGTTTGTTGCGTTCCTAACCTAACATTTATCGATATATAATATTATATATTTATAGTTAATCTTTATATATAATTACTATATTTATATATATATATGGATATACTACCTCATTCCTTGGAATCTGAGCTCTTCACCTACATCGAGGGACTACCCCTCTCACCCCCAAACCTGTAATAATACCCGACCAGAAGGTTTACTATGAATAATGACACTTGTACGCTATCCAGAATTTAATTACATGAAGGGGTAAGTATTTAAATATAAATATTATACAACCATTCTGTACAGTTTTCAGGAAATAAATTATATTTTCACTATTTTATTTATTTTTTACACAGAATCTCGGGAAACGCAAATCTCTTATAAGTTCAAATGACTACATTGCTAATTAAATCTTAATTACCTCATTAAACTAAGATCCTCGAGTGTCATCAGAGTTACCCTGCAATATTCGCTTTATATATCTTTAATTATATCATATATATACTATATATTATATTATTTATATATACTATCTATAGTTATATATGTTATATGATATAAATATTACTCTATTGATTAAAATTATGATATTTATATATATATTATATATATATGTGTGTAGGTGGTACGGTTGGTAGACGCATACCGTTCTGGGGTCTCACGTTCCTGCCATCTGTTAAAACCTATAGCCTTAATTTTTTACATGCTAGAAGGTTGCTGGCTCCTTTTTTGTCATGAACATGCACCGATTTTCAGTAAGTCTTGTACTCCTTGTACAACCTACGTCACACTCACATACATTACAATGCACATATTCCATCACCCTACTGGTTTCCTCCAGTTTTCTTTCATTGCTTATTCTTGTTTATTTCCTCTTATCTCCATCGGTATATTGAACAGATTCTTCTCCGTACGCCATGCGTGTTGTAAGTAGCAACTAAATGACCGGTAGTCAGGTAGTTAACACTTCTCCTGTATATGTCCTAAAGGTTAAAGAGAATCCTTTCGTTTTTCCTTTTGGGCCACCCGCTGGTGGGATACGGCCGTGTTTGTAAAGAAGATGTGTGTGTGTGTGTGTGTGTGTGTGTGTGTGGTGTGTGTGTGTGTCAAAAAGAAAATAATACGAAGAGAATTTAAAGAAGAAAATAATGGAGAAACTGTAACAATAGGAATGGGGTAAATGGAAGGAATGAGCAATATAAATGAATGAGAAACGTAAAAAAAAACGCAATGGGGAAAAAAAGGGAAATTCGGAAAGAAAACCAGAGGCGGAAACGACAACGGAGAAATAAAAGCGACGACCAAAGTGAAAGGAAGGAAGATAAAAAAAAATCGAGTGCAAATTGCGGAGATGAAAGGAACAGAGAAAACAGAGCAAACTGTAAAGTTTACTCCCACGAGAATGTTTTTGTGCGTCTGACCCTGACTCCCGAGTGCCAGGGAAGTTGGCCAAGGGTCAAAGGACCTCGATCATGGGGTAAAGGGTGTCCGAGTCCCCCAAAAATATATACGAGTATATGACCGGCCTTCTTGCCACGAAGCGGGACTAAGCAAGTTTTTTTTAAGGGCCTTCCATTGTAAAGATGAGAGCTGGAAAGAATGCCGGGTGAAGGAATTGAGAAATGGTTGATCGAAATGACGGATGGAGAGTCGGATGATCGAAATGACGGATAGAGAGTCGGATGATCGAAATGGCGGATAGAGAGTCGGATGATCGAAATGACGGATAGAGAGTCGGATGATCGAAATGACGGATAGAGAGTCGGATGATCGAAATGACGGATAGAGAGTCGGATGATCGAAATGACGGATAGAGAGTTGGGTGGTCGAAATGACGGATAGAGAGTCGGATGATCGAAATGACGGATAGAGAGTCGGATGATCGGACAGGCGGAACCAGACACCACCTATGGGCTGTGGTACAACTCGAAACACCATCTATGGGCCGAGGTGAAGACCCAAGCACCACCTCTGAGCTGTGATAGAGCACACACCACCCTTACGTTACGGCGAAACCCGGACACCACCACCCACTTGTGAGCTGTAAGAACCACCAGATGGAACCCAGACATTACCTGTGAGCTGTAAGGAGCGCCAGATGTAATCCAGATGCCACCTGACTCATTCCTCTAATACGAAAGGTAAACAAGCAAATGTCAACAAATGGTGGAACTTCCTCTTCAATGTCCTCTCGAGTTCAGAAACAGTGATGCGTATTTATTATTGTTTTAACTAAAACAATAATTAGGATATTAATGAAGATGTCATAGTAATAACTAGTAATACTAGTAGTAGCGGTCACTAGTAGTTGTGGTACGTACAGTAGTAATAATAGTAGGTATTTACTTTTAAAAGTAGTAGCAATAATAATGATAATAAGCGTAATAACAGTAGTAGAAAGAATTGTGATAATAATAATAATAATAATAATAATAATAATAATAATAATAATAATAATAATAATAATAATACATCATTCTCGTGCACTTCCAAATGCAGATACAAAAAATCCCAACTCAGAAAAATAATAAAAAAAACTTTTAAAACATATTATTTCAATAAAAACGAAAGCTTTGATCTACTAATCAAGGAATTTTCAACTCATTGTCAAATTCTTTATTAATAAAATTATGGTTCACGTCATGAGGCGAAAAAAAAAATTTTTGGGTATACGTGACGTTTTCATTTTTTTAATACTGTAGCCAGAGTGGAAGATATCGAAAAATTACTATGCAATAACCTGGGTAATAAAACTTGTATCGCCTTTGACAGTGTTGTGATATTGTTTTTTTTTTTTACCCCCCCCCCTCCCCCCGGGCTCTTCTCAGCTGCGGAAGGGACAAAATTCATTTCGCTGCCCTCGTTTCCCGGGGACTGATAACCCAAAGACACGAAAAAATTATCGGAAGGTTGGTCTGTTAATTTCAGAGACTGTCGACTACACGAAGATTATTAAGTCACTTGTACACCACCAGTCAAGAGTGTACTGTCAGACTGTATGGTGATCTATAGCTCGATTGGTAGCGCACTCGGCTCGCACACTGAGGTCCGGGGGTCGATCCCCGGTGCGGGTGGAAACAGGACGAAATTCCCTGAGACACTTACTGTTTATGTTCAGCAGTCAGTAAAATGGGTACCTGGGTATTAATCGAGTGGTGTGGGTCGCATCCTGGAGGAAAAAAATTAATTAATTTGCCCGACATATGCTGTGTATAACAAAGGGCTCTCTATATATTAGTACGTCATTGATGTCGGCTATGGACTATATACCTTTTGATGTAGTGGAGGCAGGATCCATACATAGCTTTAAGATGAGGTATGGTAAAGCTCATGGAGCAGGGAGAGAGAGGACCTAGTAGCGACCAGTGAAGAGGCGGGGCCAGGAGCTATGAATCAACCCTTACAACCACAATTAGGCGAGTACACACGCGGGGCCAGGAGCTATGAATCGACCCCTGCAACCACAATTAGGTGAGTACACACACAAGCCGTAACTACCATGTGTTTACTGGATGTGAAACTAAGGTTCAGCCTCGCTTCTCACTGTTCACAAGTTGTGAGAACTTGTATCGTCGGTCCCCTGACTCAATCAGTTCCTAACTCAATCAGTCCCCAATGCAATAATGTTGGTAGAATTACCGACAATATGTTAGATAAAAGGATATTTGTGCAACTAATGCAACATTTTTATTGTGGCAACGTTTCGCTCTCCTGGAGCTCTGTCAAGCCGTAGGGCTTGTGATGGGAACATACTCTTTTGGAGGACCCCTGCTGCCCTGCTGAGGATTAGCAGGAAACTGGACGGAGCAGTGACGCTAAACAGTCTCGGATTTACTGCCTGGAGCGTGAATGTTGGTCCTTATCTCCTCCTCCTCCTCCTCTTCTTCTTCTTCTTCTTCCTCCTCTTCTTCCTCCTCCTCTTCCTCTTCTTCCTCCACCTCCTCCTCCTATCGTCACAAACTCACTTCAATTTCTCGCCTCGCTCTCCTCCAAATCATATTCCGCTTCGACCCGCTTGTACCGAGGACGTTTAGGATTGTTTATCCTAGATTAACTTCGTGTGTTAACTTATAAATCACATTAACAAAGTTAACTATGTTAGGGCTCAAATTCACACACATACACACACACACACACACACACACACACACACGGGCCAACTGTGTTTCGGGGCCAGGAGCTGTGAATCGACCCCTGCAACCACAAATAGGTGAGTACACACACACACACACACACACACACACACACACACACACACACACACACACACACACACACACACAATAAGACACATACACTCAGGCAGACACAGACCTTGGGGTGACCATAACACCGAGCACGTCACCGGAGGCACACATCAACCAAATAACTGCTGCAGCATACGGGCGCCTGGTAAACCTGAGAATAGCGTTCCGATACCTTAATAAGGAATCTTTCAAGACACTGTACACTGTGTATGTTAGGCCCATATTGGAGTATGCAGCACCAATCTGGAACCCACACCTGGTCAAGCACGTCAAGAAGTTAGAAAAAGTACAAAGGTTTGCAACAAGGCTAGTCCCAGAGCTCAGGGGAATGTCGTACGAGGAAAGGTTGAAGGAAATCGGACTGACGACACTGGAGGACAGAAGGGTCAGGGGAGACATGATAACGACATACAAGATACTGCGGGGAATAGACAAGGTGGACAGAGATAGGATGTTCCAGAGATGTGACACAGAAACAAGGGGTCACAACTGGAAACTGAAGACTCAGACGAGTCACAGGGACGTTAGGAAGTATTTCTTCAGTCATAGAGTCGTCAGGAAGTGGAATAGCCTAGCAAGTGAAGTAGTGGAGGCAGGAACCATACATAGTTTTAAGAAGAGGTATGACAAAGCTCAGGAAGCAGAGAGGGGGGGGGACCTAGTAGCGATCAGTGAAGAGGCGGGGCCAGGAGATGAGTCTCGACCCCTGCAACCACAATTAGGTGAGTACACACACACACACACACACACACACACACACACCACACACACACACTACAACCACACACACACACACACACACACAGGAGTTAGGACTCGACCTCTGCAACCATAATTAAGTAAGCATACACACACACCTGGTCACACCTGGTCAAGCACGTCAAGAAATTAGAAAAAGTGAATAGGTTTGCAACAAGACTAGTTCCAGAGCTAAGGGGAATGTCCTACAAAGAAGGTTAAGGGAAATCGGCCTGACGACACTGGAGGACAGGAGGGTTAGGGGAGACATGATAACAACATACAAAATACTGCGAGGAATTGACAAGGTGGACAGAAACAGGATGTTTCAGAGATGGGACGCAGAAACAAGGGGTCACAATTGGAAGCTGAAGACTCAGATGAGTCAAAGGGATGTTGGGAAGTATTTCTTTAGTCATAGAGTTGTCAGGAAGTGGAATAGTCTAGCAAGTGACGTAGTGGAGATAGGAACCCTACATAGTTTTAAGACGAGGTATGATAAAGCTCATGGAGCAGGGAGAGAGAGAGGACCTAGTAGCGATCAATGCAGAGGCGGGGCCAGGAGCTATGAATCGACCCCTGCAACCACAAATAGGCGAGTACAAATAGATGAGTACACACACACATAATATATACATATACTTTGAGAGAGGCACGGTAGCCCGTACTCTGGCCAGCCAGGCTGTTGGTAGCTGCAGTCGGTAGTTTTCCACGTTAGAACTAGTTCACGTATATCACAAAGACAGTAAAACGTGTATGTATATTATTTACACCGAAATGCCTTTGCATGACAATATATATATATATATATATATATATATAATATATATATATATATATATATATATATATATATATATATATATATATATATATATTCAACAAGTCGGCCGTCTCCCACCGAGGCAGGGTGACCCAAAAAAGAAAGAAAATCCCCAAAAAGAAAATACTTTCATCATCATTCAACACTTTCACCACACTCACACATTATCACTGTTTTTGCAGAGGTGCTCAGAAATACAACAGTTTAGAAGCATATACGTATAAAGATACACAACATATCCCTCCAAACTGCCAATATCCCAAACCCCTCCTTTAAAGTGCAGGCATTGTACTTCCCATTTCCAGGACTCAAGTCCGACTATATGAAAATAACCGGTTTCCCTGAATCCCTTCACTAAATATTACCCTGCTCACACTCCAACAGATCGTCAGGTCCCAAGTACCATTCGTCTCCATTCACTCCTATCTAACATGCTCACGCATGCTTGTTGGAAGTCCAAGCCCCTCGCCCACAAAACCTCCTTTACCCCCTCTCTCCAACCCTTTCGAGGACGACCCTACCCCGCCTTCCTTCCCCTATAGATTTATATGCTTTCCATATCATTCTACTTTGATCCATTCTCTCTAAATGACCAAACCACCTCAACAACCCCCCTTCTGCCCTCTGACTAATACTTTTATTAACTCCACACCTTTTCCTAATTTCCACACTCCGAATTTTCTGCATAATATTTACACCACACATTGCCCTTAGACAGGACATCTCCACTGCCTCCAACCGTCTCCTTGCTGCTGCATTTACCACCCAAGCTTCACACCCATATAAGAGTGTTGGTACTACTATACTTTCATACATTCCCTTCTTTGCCTCCATAGATAACGTTTTTTGACTCCACATATACCTCAACGCAGAACTCACCTTTTTTCCCTCATCAGTTCTATAACTAACCTCATCCTTCATAAATCCATCCGCCGACACGTCAACTCCCAAGTATCTGAAAACATTCACTTCTTCCATACTCCTCCTCCCAATTTGATATCCAATTTTTCTTTATCTAAATCATTTGATACCCTCATCACCTTACTCTTTTCTATGTTCACTTTCAACTTTCTACCTTTACACACATTCCCAAACTCATCCACTAACCTTTGCAATTTTTCTTTAGAATCTCCCATAAGCACAGTATCATCAGCAAAAAGTAACTGTGTCAATTCCCATTTTGAATTTGATTCCCCATAATTTAATCCCACCCCTCTCCCGAACACCCTAGCATTTACTTCTTTTACAACCCCATCTATAAATATATTAAACAACCATGGTGACATTACACATCCCTGTCTATGACCTACTTTTACCGGGAAGTAGTCTCCCTCTCTTCTACACACCCTAACCTGAGCCTCACTATCCTCATAAAAACTCTTTACAGCATTTAGTAACTTACCACCTATTCCACATACTTGCAACATCTGCCACATTGCTCCTCTATCCACTCTATCATATGCCTTTTCTAAATCCATAAATGCAATAAAAACTTCCCTACCTTTATCTAAATACTGTTCACATACATGCATCAATATAAACACTTGATCTACACATCCCCTACCCACTCTGAAACCTCCTTGCTCATCTGCAATCCTACATATGCATATATATATATATATATATATATATATATATATATATATATATATATATATATATATATATATATATATATATATATATATATATATATACATGTTTATATATATATATATATATATATATATATATATATATATATATATATATATATATATATATATATATATATATATATATATATATATATATATATATATATGTCGTGCCGAATATGTAAAACTGGTCAATTAGCAAGAACTCATTTAAAATTAAGTCCTTTCTAAACTTTTCACTTATACGTTTAAAGATATATTTTTTTCATTAATGTTAGTGTAATATTTTATAATTTTGCACCAAAAGAATCTTAGAAAACTTTCCTAACCTTATTATAACATGAACAATTTATTTTAGCCTAACCCAACTAAATATATTTAAGATACGTTTACAATAATTTAATACTAAACAAACACAATGAAATATATTTTTTTTCGTTAGGTTCAGAATGATTTTGGAGAAATTATTGCATACACAAATTTTCATTTGTCCTATATGGCAAGATGAGCGTTGCTATTTAAGCCAAGATCGCAAGTTCTGTCTATTCGGCACGACATATATATATATATATATATATATATATATATATATATATATATATATATATATTATATATATATATATATAGCATGTATACATAGTGCATATATAATATACAGAGCATACAAAGACCACATCAAATATCTTGGATGCAGTCAGACATGTATACTTGCACACTGTACATACATACACATTAATTTACTTACATACCTACATAGATCAACATAGCTCTTTCCTTCTTCTTCTCCTCCTTCTCTTCCTCTTCCTCACTCTCGCCTCCTACTCCTCTTTCTTTGCTTCTTTTAGTTTTTATTCCACCTTTGCCTCGCTATCCTCTCCTCTTATTCCTCCTTCTCCACCTCTTCCTCTCATTTTCCTTCTTCATATTCTCACTAAATGCTCCTTCTGTTCCTCCTGCTTATCCTCATCCTCCCTCATATCACCCTCTTCTCCTCCTCCTCCTCCTCCTCCATTTCTTCTTTCTTCCAGACACTCCTCTATTCTTTCCTGAGTCTCCTCTGCCTCCTTGTGTCCCCTTCCAGTTCCATCCTTCTCTCCCAGAAGCGTGTGGCTGATTTTGCAATTAAACAACTTGGGGTTCATTAAGGTTTAATTTGTTGACCTGTGATGCCATGTGTCGAGGTAATTAACGTGCTATGCAGAGCGTAAGGTCACAGGAAACAAGTGTGACCAGTTCTCTCTCTCTCACTTCCCTGACAGCTGTGACTAATGAATAAAACACATGTGCGACGCTAGGCTATCTTTATTGCCGAACAAAGGTAACCCAAAGCTACAACCATTAAAATACCCAAGTCATGCACGTGTGTCTGAGTCATCAACTTGTCGATATTGTATTCCATCAATCATTACGAGAGTGCTGGAACTGCTAAACAACGGTGGAGGCAGGAAATGAAGAGGGAGGGAGAGTGAGAAAGGGAATATAACAAAATAATGGTGATTTTGGTGCTTGTTTAAGAAAAGACTTCTGCTAAAACTTCCGGATAAGAATTTATATACTATAATAATTATATGTTTGTGTCATGGGTTAGAATCATTGCCATAAGGAGAGTATCGTAGACTCCTTTGCATCATTAGATTCTTCCTATTATAGGAAGATACCAGTGACGTCTTCTGTACACTGGTTTGCATGGACTGCATCACCGATAGGAAGAAACGAGCAGTGGTGGTGTTGGTCTAGCTAGTGGATTTCCTCGGGGATCGGTTCTCTGCCAAAGGCTTTCAAAATTTACATAAATGATCCCGTAGCGGTACTAACAAAAATTCGCAGGCGATACAAAAATCGGATAAAAAAGAACATCGCATTCTTGGATGAAAGTCCGAACGTTCAGAAGGACCTGGAGAGGCTGACGCAGTGGTTGAAGATATGGAGACGGAGCCTCAATGTTAGTAAGAGCAAAGTTATACATTTTTAAATATAATAAAGTCAAATATGTATAAAATATTTCGAAACATCTGTAACCAAGACAATGGAAACACCCTGAAGTAGTCACAAGCAATGAACGGAAGAATACTAAACAACGTGTTGTGGCAAGCAGCAAATCAAAGGGTTTGTTAGATTTTATAACTAGAAGTAAAGACTTTAAGTGGCTAGAAACAACACAGACATTAATACACTTGTCTGACCTCACCTAGAAGATGCTACCCAGAATTGGGAAGATAATAAACTGGAAAGGTTGCAGACAGCAGACATGGGCAACAAAGTTCCTATCTTCAGTAAGATACAAAGCTCAGGAAGAAAGACTCAAAACATTTAATCTCTTCTTATGGAGGATCGGAGACTATGAAATCTCATTCAAGCCTTTAAGTTACTAAATAAATTTAGTCTTACTTCAGCTGAAATAAAATCGGGTTGTTCTCCATATATTATTAACAAAGTGAGACTCGATAAAATGATCACAGCAGTGAACATCGTGAATGAAACGGTTAACAATGGAAAAGTTAAAACGAACACCACCCCTCACAGGTTACATGCAACTTTAAAGACTCTTTGTGCAGTCAAATTGTTTTTGACCCCAAACCGTAAAACCAACGTTCTGACCCCCTAAGCGTCTCGAAAGCTTGGGGGGCCCCGAAACTGCAAAGGCTTTCTCATTTGGGATGGCCACATAAGACGCGGGAAAAGGGAAGGTGGCAGCTCAGGGGTCCAGTAGTATCGTTGAGCTTGGAACTTATTTCACAAGGAAGTTTCTACATTTATCCCGGGGCCCGAAGGCCTTCGACCTCTTGGGACAAAGCAGTACTGATGGTTTTTTATTTTTTATTTATTATCACAGGGCCGATTCCCCCCAAAGGCAGGGTGGCCCGAAAAGAAAAACTTTCACCATCATTCACTCCATCACTGTCTTGCCAGAAGGGTGCTTTAACTACAGTTTTAAACTGCAACATTAACCCCCCTCCTTCAGGTGCAGGCACTGTATTTCCCTCTCCAGGATCAAGTCCGGCCTGCCGGTTTCCCTGAATCCCCTCTAAATGTTCTTTGCTCACATCCAACAGCACTAAAGTAAAAAAAACCATTTGCTCCATTCCTCCTATAAAAACACGTCAGCATGCCTGCTGGAAGTCCAAACCCTCGCACACAAAACCTCCTTTTCCCCCTCCCCCCAACCCTTCCTAGCCGACCCTACCCCCCCTTTCCTTCCACTACAGACTGATACACTCTTAAAGTCTTCTTTTTCGCCCATTCTCTCTACTGTCCGAACCCCCTCAAAAACCCCTTCCTCAGCCCTGGACAACAGTTTTGGGAAACCCCCGCACCTCCCCCTAATTTCCCAAAAATACGAATTCTCTGCATTATTTTACACCAACTTTGCCCTCAGAAATGACATCCCCACTCCCTCCACCTTCCCTCGCGAACATTCTCCCCCACCTTCACACCCATATAAGAGCTTTGGTAAAACTATACTCTCATCTTTCCCCTCTTTGCCCCCAAGGACAAAGTTCTTTTCTCCACGACTCCAAAGTGCACCACTCCTCTTTTTCCCTCATCAATTCATGATTCCCCTCTTTTTCATAGACCCATCCGCTGACACGTCCACTCCCAAATTCTGAATCGCTACCTCCTCCATACTTCTCCCCCCAATCTGATATTCATTTTTCCCCAAATTTTTTGTTTCCCTCAAAAATTTTACTCTTTCCGTATTCCCCTTTTTTTTTCTTCTTTTGCACACCCTACCAAATTCATCCCAAATCTCTGCAGTTTCTTTTTCAAATCCCCCAAGGACAGTTCATCGCAAAGAGCAGCTGTGACAACTCCCCTTTTTTGTGTTGATCTTTATTTTTTAAACCCCCACGCCTCTTGCCAAGATCCCCCATTTACTTCTTTTTAAAACCCCCACATAAATTATTAAACAACCCGGTGACTCACACTCCTTGTCAAGGCCTACTTTTACTGGGAAAAAAATTTCCCTTTTCCAAATACTCAAACTTGAGCCCATTTCCCCGTAAAAACTCTTCACTGCTTTCAGAAACCTACCTCCTACCCCTACACTTGCCCATCTGCCACTTTGCCCCCCTATCCCCCTGTATACCCCTTTTCCAAATCCTTAAATGCCACAAGACCTCTTTGCCTTATTTTAATACTTTTCACTTTATGTTTCACTGAAAACCCCGGTCCACAACCCCCTCCTTTTCCTAAAGCCTCCTTGTTCACGCTACCCTATTCTCCGTCTTACTCTTAATTCTTTCAATTATAACTCTACCATACACTTTCCGGGTACACCAACGACTTATCCCATTTTAATTTTTGCACTCTCTTTTACCCCTTTTGCCTTTTAAAAAGAACTATGCATGCCTCTGCCAACCCCTAGGTACCTTACCCTTTCCATACATTTATTAAATAATTGCCCCACCACCCCAAAAAACAATCCCCACCTGCTTTTAACTTTTCTATTTTTTCCCCATCAATCCCGGTTTGCCTTACCCCCTTTCTTTTTTCCTAGCCTCCGAACTTCCCCCCACCAAACTGGTTTCCCTCATCCTAAAAGTGTTATTCCTCCTTGCCTATACACGAAATCACGTTTCCCCTATCTTCTCAAAATTAAACAATTCCCAAAATATTCCCTCTTTTCCCCAAATCCTTAACTCTCCATTTAAAAAACTTCCTCTCCTTTTTTTTACGACAAATCCATTTGTTCTCTGGCTTTCTTAATTGTTAATCTCACCCCAAAACTTTTTTTTTTTTAAAACAAAATTTGTTGAAACATTCCCCCACTCTCTTTTTTGCCTTTTTTTTCATGCCCCCACTTCTTAACCCTCTCTTTTTCCCCAATTTTCTCTTCCCCCCTTGCATCACTTTTTCTTGAAAAATTTCTCTATGCTAACTTTTTCTCCCTTACTACTCTCTTTAATATCATTCCACCAATCGCTCCTCTTCCCTCCTGCCCCCCCACTTTCCGAAACCACAAATTTCTGCTGAACCTCTAACCTACTTTTTTAAAACCTACCCATACCTCTTCGACCCCATTGCCTATGTTCATTAGCCCATCTACCTCCAATAGCGTTTATTCTTCCCCCTAATGCCCCCTCTTTTAGTTTATAAAATTTTCACCTCTCTCTTCCCTGATGCTTCTATTCTCCTGTATCCATTACCTTTTACTCTCAGGTAGCCTACAATAGAAAGTGATCATGATTATTGTGGCCCTCTATAATATCATGTACATCTGAAGTCTACTCAACAGTCTTTATTTACCATACATAATCACAACTACTGTCATTCGCCTACATCATATCGTGTGATACTTATTATCTTTTTAAAAAATGTATTCTATAATGAAATTCCGAACGTTCAGAAAGGACCTGAATTACCGTGTTGAAGATGAAGACGGTGCCTCAATGTTACTTGTCAAAGTTATACATTTTTAAATATATAAAGTCAAATATTAAAATATTTCGAAACTCTGTAACCAAACATGGAAACACCCTGAAGTAGCACAACAATGAACGGAAAATACTCAAACACTGTTTGGCAAGCATCAAATCAAGGTTTGTTAATTTTACACTACGATCAAGACTTTAATTAAACAACAAATCTTGAATTACACTTGTCTGACCTTACCTAGAAAATGCACCAGATTGAAATAAACCGAACGGTTGCAACACCACAATGGGCAAATTTAATTCCTTCTTCCCAAGTAAAAGCCTCGACGCAAACTCAAACTTTTTCCTTTATGGAAGCGGAGACTATGAAATCTATTCAAACTTTAATTACTAAATAAATTTGTCTTACTTCAGCTGAAATAAAATCGGGTTGTTCTCCATTTTTTTAACAAAGTGAATGTAAAGAAGAGTTGAACATCGTGAATGAAATCGGTAACAATGGCAAAGAAACGAACACACCGACACATGTTTACATGCAACTTTATGGACCATTAGACATCGAAAATGTAGAGCCCTAACCGATCAACAAAGATAATCCCTAAGCGTCTCGAAAGCTTGAGGAGAACGAATGCAACGTGTCTCACTCTGGATGCCACATAAACGCTGGAAGAGGAAGGTGGCACTCTATGGGTCCTAGAGTACGTTGAGCTTGGAACTTATTCACAAGGAAGCTTTACAGTTTTTTCCCGGGCACCGAAGGCTTGATCCTCTGGCAAAGCGTGTGGTCTTCACCATATTTGTTGAGGTTTAATTTTCAATCTGTGTAATCAGCAGCGCCGCCCTGCTGCCCAAGGCTAAAACGGAGTATATATTACGCAGGTACAGTCCCATACCAGTTGTCTGCAACTCTTTCAGGGATAGACTGTGGTCCCGTCAGGGTAGAAAGGAATACCTGTACAACATGGAGGAATCTTTATTTGAGAAAACGTTTTCGCCAGCCAGTGGCTTCTTCAGTCCAATACAGAGGAGAACAGTGGAAGCTGAGGAGGGTTTTGAGATAATCATCATCCACTGTGTGGGCGAAACGTTGTCAATAAAGGATAGGATTATACTGCATTTGTGTTTATTTTTCTATCCACTGTTCTTCTATGTATAGGACTGAAGAAGCCACTGGCTGGTGAAACGTTTCCTCAATAAACATTCGCAAATGTTGAACAAGTGACTCATTCTTCAACTTGTTGGTTTTCTAAACTATTTTTTATCACCCATCAGGCTACTTAGGAAGAGCACTGGGATGGCAGGATTCTAGAGATTGAAGTTCTCTCTCTCTCTCTCTCTCTCTCTCTCTCTCTCTCTCTCTCTCTCTCTCTCTCTCTCTCTGGGTGGGTCTTGCATACCAACCCTTCCATGACAGCAGGTTAGATCATGCAGACCATATTGGTCAGCCTCCAACTTGCAGCACACGCACGGGTGCTCACTGTGAAGAGGGGCAACAAGGCAGAGGGCCACTTCATACCGATGGTTCGTGGGTTGAAGCGAGTCGTTGTAACCTACGGTACGCGCTCTACCTCGCTCTCAACACCACTTGGGGCAAGTAAGTGTATTTAGGCACAGGTCCATATAACAACAATAATAATAAAATAATAATAATAATAATAATAATAAATCTTTATTTCTACAAGCACATACAAGGTATATGGACCTAGTTGACATCAGTGACGTACTATATAGAAAGCTTTTTATTATGCAAAGCATTTTTTGGCAAATTAAGTCACTTTTCCCCAGGATGCGACCCATACCAGTCGGTTAACACCCAGGTACCTATCTACTGCTAGGAGAACCAGGAACAGCAGGTATCTTAAGGAAACACACTGCAATGTTTTCACTCGTACAGGGATCGAACCACGGACCTCAATGTGTAAGCTGAGTGCGCTACCAACCA
Organism: Cherax quadricarinatus; assembly: GCF_026875155.1. NCBI lineage: Eukaryota > Metazoa > Arthropoda > Malacostraca > Decapoda > Parastacidae > Cherax > Cherax quadricarinatus. Next base: position 17,829,549 of record NC_069444.1, read on the forward strand.
AACTACGGGACACACGTATAATTATCAAGCATAGTAACATATTTCGAAATTTCCATGGATAACCAAAATAAAGAACTCAAAGTGACTTATTTTCAATGGGATCCTTATTATATCTTATTGTTTAAAAGTTAGCAGTAAGTCGAGTGTAACTTACAGCTCTATAATTTGTTGCACAATCTCGTGAAATTACGAATCTGTATTTATAAATCAGAAGATCAAATGAGCCGGAGGGAAATAATTTAATTGTCAATTCACTGTGAGGGTTGTGAACAAATGGAAAATATTACGGATGTAGAGGAGACCAAATTAACTTGTAATTGTGCGTGTGTGTGTGTGTGTGTGTGTGTGTGTGTGTGTGTGTGTGTGTGTGTGTGTGTGTGTGTGTGTGTGTGTGTGTGTGTGTGCATGAAAGCCAGGACTTACATTTCTAGTAACGTAGTAATTCCAACGTCCAAGACCCTAGAGGAAGACCAGGTGACAGGAAGACATCTCTGTGAACAGTAAATACAAATTGAACATTAAAATGGTATAAAATACCGACAGGTATTTGTTTCATTCTGTGGAACAATGCTCTCCAGACTGAGGGACTGACCAATCAATAACTTTAAGGGTGATGGACTGATGTACATCGTCGTTCAAGTATCTTCTGCTTCTATCAACTTTTCTGTACTCGACTGAAGAAGCCTACTGTGTAGGCGAAACGTTTCATAATAAAGATACCTAACTGTCAGACATAGTAGTCTATACCTAAAACATCTAACAGTAAATACAAAGTCAGGTCCTCTTATACGACTTGTAATAAGCAGAATAGCGAGAGATGACCTAAAACGAAATTTACATCTCTTTCTCTCTCTTTCTCTCTCTCTCTCTCTCTCTCTCTCTCTCTCTCTCTCTCTCTCTCTCTCTCTCTCTCTCTCTCTCTCTCTCTCTCTCTCTCTCTCTCTCTCTCTCTCTCAAGAAGAAGAAGAAAGAATTTTATCAGATTATTACCACTGGATAGTTAATAACCCAGAATCATCCCAAGCAGGCAATCAGTGTGGTTTATTGTCCAGTTCCTCCGTAGGTCCTTCCCAGCATGCAACACACAACAATCGCCTAACTTCTAGGTAAGTAAGTGAATAAATAAGTTTACCTCTTTACTCCTAGAAGAACATGGGCAGCAGGTGCTACAGATTGAGCCAACAATACTAATACCACCAACTAATACCTACCAACTTCAGTAAATTACCAGCTATACCGAGAATTCTAACAATACCAACGAGCAGTGTTAGTGGTTTTAAGGTCAGGTTTACAGCCATAAAAACTGCCATTTATAACCTGCAGTCTTCTCCTTCTATCCCCTCCAATTCATATCTCTCCTTCTGCACTCTCCTATCCTCCACTCCTTCCTCTCATTTTCCACCGTCCTGCCCCCTCTGTCATATGTTCCTCTGTCCTGGAGTATACCTGGTGGGTGTTCCGGGGATTAACGTCTCCGAGGCCCTGTCCACGACCAGCCCTCGTGGTGAAGCAGGGCCTGATCAACCAGGGTGTTACTTCTGGCCGCATTCAAACTGACTTACGAACCACAGCCCGGTCGAGAACTGACTTTAGGTGCCTGTCCAGCTCTTTCTTGAAGACAGCCGGGGGACTATTGGTAATCCCCGTTCCAATCTTCATTCTGTTCCTTTGTTTCATTCTACTTGTCGCACAGTCCACTAGCAAGTTCATTTAGGCATGAGTGCACTTAGGTACAATTATCATATATAGTGTTATAATAGCTAGGATTACCCCAAAAATGTCAGAGTGACTTATTTCCATGATCACGATACCTTCCCGTCCTGTCCACAGAGTCCACGAGGCTTATGAGTTGACACAACCAGAGATTGTGATTATTTCAGTCCTCTTTATGGCAGTGTTGACCCGACGCTTGCTTTTGTTGCCACTACGCTGGCGCCTGCACATGACTACGTTCAGTATTCTTGTCGGTACATTGACGCCTGCACATGACTACGCTAACATTCTTGTCGGTACACTGACGCCTGCACATGACTACGGTCAGTATTCTTGTCGGTACACTGACGCCTGCACATGACTACACTAATATTCTTGTCGGTACACTGACGCCTGCACATGACCACGCTCAGTATTATGCAATAATTTTTTTTCAACCTCGCTCATATCGCCGCCGTATGTGTGATTATTGCAGCCGATTTAGCAGATTTTCCAGATTAGTAGTGAATGGTTCATTACAGTCAGTGACACGCCTGAAATTCATATTTATATCGACAAAACTTACGACATTGGCTTATACATTATTATTATTAATTATTATTATTATTATTAATATTATTATTATTAATGTGAAGTTCTCGAAACGTATGGGCCATACGTATGGGCTACCAGAAGCAATATTGCAGAGTCGAAGTTGGGAGGGAATATAGTGATGGAGTGGTGGTATCACCACCACCACTACCACTACTACTACCACCACCACTACTACCACCACTGCCACCACCACTACTACCACCACTACCACCATCACCACCAGTACCACCACCACCACCACCACCACCACCACCACCACCACCACCACCACCACCACCACCACCACCACCCCCACCACCACCACCACCACCACCACCACCACCACCCACCACCACACCACCACACCACCACCACTACCCACCACCACCACCACCACCACCACTACAACCACCACTCCACCACCACCACCACCACCACCACCACCCACCACCACACCACCACCACCACACCACCACCACCACCACCACCACCACTACTACCCCACATCGAACCCTTTCTCAACGAGACAAAAATAGTCAATAACAGTCAAGTATTCTGGAGTTTGTTATTACTCTCCTGACTTCCTTCACTGCGCTAATTGCGTGAACAAACTTTTTAACAAGCCCTTATTTCATATTACACGATGAGACGCGGCTCTTGTTGTCCCGACGACCATCCTGACAAAGACAGACACGGCTCTTGTAGTCCCCCAACGAGCATCCTGACAAAGACAGACGCGGCTCTTGTAGTCCCCCAACGAGCATCCTGACAAAGACATCGGTTACCTGCTGGCGGACATGTCGTGTTTACTACGCTAACAACTAACTTCAGAGCTGTGTAGATTCTAACTATAGCAAAGTCACCTTGATGTTACCGGCTTCAATTCGGCACACCTGCAGAGTTTTGTTTTACCAGATGAAACTCAATGAAATGATTCTGAAAAATAAAAAAAGAATTTTAGGGATGGAGCCATATTTCTTTTGCTAACTGCTGGTAGCTTTAGCGGTGTATACCGTTTATCCTCTGAAACATAAGGGACTTACGAAATTTGTTTTCCCTTAGGGGTACGAGTTACTGAAAGCTAACTGCGCAGTGACTACTTCGTTAACGATGTTGAAAGTCGGAAATACTCTGTATAACTATGGGCTTTCTGCTTGTACAACGAAATGTCACACATCTATAATTATTATTATAAGATTTGATCTTAAATGGGTGGATAAATGCAACACATCCCGAACAGAAAAACTGGTTGCATAGCCTACTACTAGTACACATGCTGTATGACCCATGTTGGTTTAACGCTTAGTTTTGATTGTAATAATAATATTACACAAACCATGATGAATAATCTAAAATGTATATTCAAATATAAGTTACCTGGCCACCTTCAGCCTTGACTAATGGAGACATCGAGAAGCAGAGGCGTGAGTATGATATTGGTATACAATAGTGACAAGTTGATAAGACACATGTACAACAGTTACGTATCTTTATTCCGAAACGTTTGGCCTACACAGTAGGCTTCTTCATCGACTACAGAGGAAGCAGCAGGAGCAGTCGAGAGGTATAAAGACCGATTACATCAGTATATAAGCCTCATCTCCGCAAATGTGCTACACTTTTGTCAAGACTGATGGACTGGGCACATCACTAAAGGCTGAGGAACTACCTCAAACTCTTCTTATTCCACCTTTTTTTGCATTGGACTGCAGAAGCTACTGTGTGGCGAAACGTTTCCAGAATAAAGATACCCAAATGTGACAAAAGTTTTTCATTAATCAACGTGTCGGTTTTGGAAAACATTTATTCACAAAGTACATCATTGACTGTATGTCACCACTCTAAGAACCGTCATGGTCGTGTGATGCTACATTTGACTCCGCAAGATATTAACTAAGCACTAGAACGTATAGCAATATGTTTTTAATGGATGTGCCGTTGGTTCGTTCATGATGTAACTCATCTTCGTCTAACCACTGGTCTGCAAGTGAATTTTGCAAGGTAAGATGCCCGTTAAGAAGAAGTTCATGGTTGATAACACACACAACCATAGGTTCAATATCACGATCGATGAGAAACTGCAATAAAGTGGACAGAAGATTTGCTAATTGTCGAAACAGTTTTAAAATTTGCGTCCAGCTGTGCCAAAGCAGTCGTCGGAGAGGACACGGACCTAGGGATATTGTTTGGCTTTCATACTGACTTCAGAACCTTCAATCTGTTCTTTAATTTAAATGAGATAAAATAATACAATTCAGACAGCATCTAACATTCAATGGCTTCAGAGTGCCGTGGGTCCAGTGACTTACTGAAGCAAGTTCTTGGGTATTTGGGGGAAAAGGTTGGGCAAATACATGGGTGGTTTTGATAAGGACTTGCCATGTATGGGCCAGTAGGCCTGTTTTAGTGTTTCAGTGTTCTTCCATTATTATGTTCTTATGACATTGGCTGTGACACGAACTCACACCGGTTTCACATTGGGAACGAGACTGCAATACTCACCTCAAGATGCAGACAGAGATATTCTGTCGAGCACCAACCACAAATAAGATCACAGGTGGGTAAGAGGCGCTTGTCTCTTGTATAATGGTACCTCGGGTGAAGGACTGGATACATTCCGTTTACCAGCGATTTCGTGAAAAAGTTTCCACAGGCAGGTGTTCTGTGCCAAGTTCACTCTGCCATCAACAGCTGCAGCACGACACCGCAACGCCCGTGTATATTTGTGCAAGAATGGTATATAATACCGACAAGATGAAATTAAGACACTTGTGCAACATCTGGATATCTTTATAGTAGACGTTTCGCCATCCAGTGGCTTTATCAATACAAATTCTAGGACATAGCTTGAAGACAGTAGGACTATATACAGAAGATGAGGTAATCAGTCCCTCAACCTTGGAGTAGGTGCGAAGAACACCTACTCCAAGGTTGAGTGCTCTTCTCACCTACTCCAAGGTTGAGGGACTGATTACCTCATCGTCTATAATAGTTCTACTGTCTTCAAGTATGTCTAGAATTTGTATTGATAAAGCCACTGGATGGTGAAACGTCTACAATAAAGAAACCCAGAGGTTGCATATGTGTCTTAATTTCACCGTGTATATTTCTATATTCAGGTGGACATCCTCATATGTATATATGATTCATACAGCATCAGGGTTTGCTTTTCAATATAATAATAATAATAATAATAATAATAATAATAATAATAATAATAATAATAATAATAATAATAATAATAACGTTAATTATAACGAAGAGTACAGAAGAAGGGACTACTTGTGTTGATAAGAATTATGTGCCTCACGCTTCAGGGTGAGGCTCATGTTCCAAGGACCTACAGCTACACCCCCTTCCACGGATCAAGCGCTAAATAGCCCCTGCGAGCTTAGCGCTTCCCCATGAATATAATAATGTACGTGGCTCCAGTACCTCAGAGTGTAGAGACAAAATCCTCCAGCAGAGCATAAATATTCAAATATATTTATGATATCAACGAGGACACGCTAAACCTGTAGGACCCTGTGTAAAGGGAAATACTCAGGTGTGATTCGAGGACGCAGAGATTAGTTCCAAGTCTTTGGATCAAGAGCCAATCGCCTGGAGCCCGACCCCTGAAGAGCAAGGTTCAGTGTTGAGAGTAATATTGCCGGGGGTGAACTATCAAGACCAGGTAGAGATTAATGATCGTAGTTGTGTAGGCGAGGGTGAGCGTATTGTGTTGACAGTGTATGTGTGTGTGTGTGTGTGTGTGTGTGTGTGTGTGTGTGTGTGTGTGTGTGTGTGTGTTGTGTGTGTGTTGTGTGTGTGTGTGTGATAATGAAGATATTTGTGAGAGGTATCATAGCAAACTGCTTTTTAAATCACGCTCCTCCGACTCTTCCAAACAAACACACCAATCATTCCCAAGCAGCAGTTTTTAAAACCTCCTTTATTTCTCCCTTCCTTTTCTCTCTCTCTCTCTCTCTCTCTCTTTCTTTACCCCTCTTCCTTCCCTTTTTTTCCATACCTCCCGAATCTCCTTCTTCACTTTCTCCTTTCCTTTCTCCCTTCCTCTACGTTTCTAGCTCTCTCTACTTCCTCACTATCATTATTTTCACACCCTTATATTTCTTCCTCTCATCTCTATTTCCCCACTTTCACCTTTCATTACCCCGTCTCTTCTCTTTTTCCTCTTACTTCTCATCCACATCAAGAAACCAAAACATAATGACCTACAACACACTTAAATATGCATGTACGTAACCCTGCCTACCTACACGTGTGGGTACACAACCAGGCCTACCTACACGTGTGGGTACACAACCAGGACTACCTACACGTGTGGGTACACAACCAGGCCTACCTACACGTGTGGGTACACAACCAGGACTACCTACACGTGTGGGTACACAACCAGGCCTACCTACACGTGTGGGTACACAACCAGGCCTACCTACACGTGTGGGTACACAACCAGGCCTACCTACACGTGTGGGTACACAAACAGGCCTACCTACACGTGTGGGTACACAACCAGGCCTACCTACACGTGTGGGTACACAACCAGGCCTACCTACACGTGTGGGTACACAACCAGGCCTACCTACACGTGTGGGTACACAACCACGACTACCTACACGTGTGGGACACACAACCAGGCCTACCTACACGTGTGGGTACACAACCAGGCCTACCTACACGTGTGGGTACACAACCAGGACTACCTACACGTGTGGGTACACAACCAGGCCTACATACACGTGTGGGTACACAACCAGGACTACCTACACGTGTGGGTACACAACCAGGCCTACCTACAGGTGTGGGTACACAACCACGCCTACCTACACGTGTGGGTACACAACCAGGCCTACCTACACTTGTGGGTACACAACCAGGCCTACCTACACGTGTGGGTACACAAACAGGCCTACCTACACGTGTGGGTACACAACCAGGCCTACCTACACGTGTGGGTACACAACCAGGCCTACCTACACGTGTGGGTACACAACCAGGCCTACCTACACGTGTGGGTACACAACCAGGCCTACCTACACGTTGGGTACACAACCAGGACTACCTACACGTGTGGTACACAACCAGGCCTACCTACACGTGTGGGTACACAACCAGGCCTACCTACACGTGTGGGTACACAACCAGCCTACCTACACGTGTGGGTACACAACCAGGACTACCTACACGTGTGGGTACACAACCAGGCCTACCTACACGTGTGGGTACACAACCAGGCCTACCTACACGTGTGGGTACACAACCACGCCTACCTACACGTGTGGGTACACAACAGGCCTACCTACACGTGTGGGTACACAACCAGGACCTACCTACACGTGTGGGTACACAACCAGGCCTACCTACACGTGTGGGTACACAACCAGGCCTACCTACACGTGTGGGTACACAACCAGGCCTACCTACACGTGTGGGTACACAACCAGCCTACCTACACGTGTGGGTACACAACCAGGACTACCTACACGTGTGGGTACACAACCAGGCCTACCTACACGTGTGGGTACACAACCAGGCCTACCTACACGTGTGGGTACACAACCAGGACTACCTACACGCATGGGTACACAACCAGGACTACCTACACGCATGGGTACACAACCAGGACTACCTACACTCATGGGTACACAACCAGGACTACCTACACGTGTGGGTACACAACCAGGACTACCTACACGTGTGGGTACACAATCACGACTACCTACACGTGTGGGTACACAACCAGGAATACCTACACGCATGGGTACACAACCAGGACTACCTACACGTGTGGGTACACAACCAAGACTACCTACACGTGTGGGTACACAATCAGGACTACCTACACGTGTGGGTACACAACCAGGAATACCTACACGCATGGGTACACAACCAGGACTACCTACACGTGTGGGTACACAACCAGGACTACCTACACGTGTGGGTACACAACCAGGACTACCTACACGTGTGGGTACACAATCAGGACTACCTACACGTGTGAGTACACAATCAGGACTACCTACACATGTGGGTACACAATCAGGACTACCTACACATGTGGGTGCACAACCATGACTACCTACGCGTGTGGGTACACAACCAGGACTACCTACACGCGTGGGTACACAATCAGGACTACCTACACGTGTGGGTACACAATCAGGACTACCTACACATGTGGGTACACAACCATGACTACCTACGCGTGTGGGTACACATCTAGGACTGCCTACACGTGTGGGTACACAACCACGACTACGCGTGTGGGTACACAACCAGGACTACGCGTGTGGGTACACAACTAGGACTGCCTACACGTGTGGGTACACAACCAGGACTACCTACGCGTGTGGGTACACAACCATGACTACCTACACGCGTGGGTACACAACCAGGACTACCTACACGCCTATGCACACCACCCTGCCTACCTACACGCCTGTGCACACCACCCTGCCTACCTACACGCCTGTGCACACCACCCTGCCTACCTACACTCCTGTGCACACCACCCTGCCTACCTACACGCCTGTGCACACCACCCTGCCTACCTACACGCCTGTGCACACCACCCTGCCTACCTACACGCCTGTGCACACCACCCTGCCTACCTACACGCCTATGCACACCACCCTGCCTACCTACACGCCTGTGCACACCACCCTGCCTACCTACACGCCTGTGCACACCACCCTGCCTACCTACACGCCTGTGCACACCACCCTGCCTACCTACACGCCTGTGACACCAACCCTGCCTACCTACACGCCTTTTGGCACACCACCCTGCCTACTACACGCCTGTGCACACCACCCTGCCTACCTACACGTCCTGTGACACCACCTGCCTACCTACACGCCTGTGAAAACACACCCTGCTACCTACACGCTGTGCACACCACCCTGCTACATACAGCTGTGCACAACCTACCCTGCCTCACATATATTTACCTTCGTATTAGCAATAGAGTGAACTCATCATTAAGATATAAAACATGCATCATACTTCAAGGTCGTGAGCGTCGTGAAAATCGTTCAGTATGTGCACTCTTTACCTGGGTTAATCATCTATGATCTCATCCCCCGATACGTGTGATTTGGGGTTATTCTGGTGGGGAATTACTTGACTCTAAGAGGTGACTTGGGTGATAAAAACCTGGCCTGCTGTTTTAAAGGCGTGACTGGGCTCTACGGGGATAGGAACGCAAACCGGACTTTTCCTGGGCGCACTGTTCTCATTCACTAATATGGTATTTAATCAATAACACATTGCGATAGCGCGATCGATACCATGTGTTTTAGCCGCTCATGGCAGACTGCAGGGGAAAATTCACGGCCGATGTGTTAATAAAAAAATAACAGTATATACTTAGCACGTGGCAAGGAGTGGTGAGGTGCGAACCTGACCATTTCATGTGAGGAGGATGGAAAAGAATTAGATACATGTCCAACATCTGGGTATCTTTAACGTATAGATGTTTTGCCGTCCAGTAGCTATATCAGTACATGGACATAATGTGAAGATCAAATGCAAAAAGACGAGGTAATCAATCCCTCAGCCTACTAGCAGATAATGTATACACTAGTCTTGAAGAATCTCAAGTACTGGAAGGAACAGCAGACATAATTGTTGTTACTTAGTGCGATTTTCTAGTGGAAGTAAGACATACCCAAGCTGGCTCAGGAGTAGGTAAGTAGGTTGCGGAGATATTATTATTATTATTATTATTATTATTATTATTATTATTATTTTACAGCATCATTGTTATTATTATCATTATTATTATTTTTACAGCATCATTGTTATTATTATCATTATTATTATTATTTTCAGATCATTATTATTATTATTATTATTATTATTATTATTATTATTATTATTATTTTATTATTATTATTATTATTATTATTGTTGTTGTTATTATTATTATTTTGCATTATTATTTATTATTATTATTATTATTATTATTATTATTATTATAATTACTATTATTATTATTATTATTATTATTATTATTATTATTATTATTATTATTATTATCTATTGCTAAAATAATACCAGTGAATTAGTAACAATATTATTGTTAATTATATGAATATAAAAAACACTTTTCAGTCTCCATTCGAGTAATTAATACTAAAAAAAACATTAAATGAAAAAGAACAATAGACGAAATAAAAAAAAATAGATCACAATGGCTAGCTATTATTTAGTCCGTCGACGTCCAAAATAAATTGTGTGAATGTGTAGGCTGGCATTGTATGCCCAGCAACAGCAATTACCAGCTTCTCTCGTTACCATAACTACGCTAGGCTGACTTTTTTCTTCTTTTTTTTTTGTCTCCTGCTTAGGTAAACACTGATTCCCAAGGTTTGTTTTGCCTAGTGCCACCTGTGTCCATTTGGTTAAGGCTGGTTTTACCAGCTGTCTGTTTTTTTTAAGGAGGTGGGGGAGGAGGGAGAGGTGTCTTCGTGTTGCTAATAAGCGTCTTAAATCGAGGAACTGAAGATGGTTCCCACTGAAGGCAGGAGCTATACATAGTTTTAAGACGAGGTATGATAAAGCTCATGGAGCAGGGAGAGGGTGGACCCAGTAGCGGTGAAGAGGCGGGGCCAGGAGCTGAGTCTCGACCCCTGCAACCACAGTTAAGTGAATTAGGTGAGTACTTTCTCAGAAGGAACCTGGTCACTTCTCATTTCCCAGGCGATGTATATTTGTGCTGGTTCAACACGTACCACTTGGGATGTATTCTGAGGAGTGTCTCTCCTGACGTGAGAACAGCAGTGCATGTACATGTGTAAGGGGTGTATATATATTTGTAATACTGAACTGTAGTATCGGCATCCCTCTGGCAAGAGAGTGATGGAGTGAATGATGGTAAAAGTGTTTCATCTATTTTAGGTCAGCCTACCTCGGTAGGCTGACCTATTCGTGCCGAATAGGTAAAAACTCATTTAAAATTAAGTCTTTTTTTTTCTCTTATACGTTTAAAGATATATTTTTCAATTTATGATAATGTAAAAATTAATAATTTTGTACCAAAAAAAATTAGAAAACTTACCTAACCTTAATTATATCAAGCACAATTTAATATAGCCTAATCCAACTAAATATATTTTAGATAAGTTTACAGTGATTTAATAATAAACAAACACAATGAAATATATTTCTTTCGTTAGGTTCAGAATTATTTTTGCGAAATTATTGCATACACAAATTTTCGCTTGCCTTATTCGACAAGAAGAGCGTTGCTATTTAAGCCAAAATCCCAAATTTTACCTATTCGGCACATTTCGGGGGTCAACGCCCCCGCGGCCCGGTCTGTGACCAGACCTAGCGGAGGTTCAGGAGCTGAGTTAACTTTAAATTTAAACAATAAACCCATTTTTTAAAAAAAAACATTCTTGAATGTTAATGAACTGGTGACAGGCAGTCTTAATGACCCTCTTGTATTCAATAGATTTGAAGTCTAATTAATCAATTAACTTAACAATAATAATAATAATAATAATAATAATAATAATAATAATAATAATAATAATAAACGTCCTGTTATGACAGTATTGTGTCTTCATATTTAACCATTTCTAATTTTCCATTTATCAATTTCCGTTTTGTGGTGACCGTTTTTTGTGGACGGATCTGTAGATACAAAAATAATTTCTTATTTTATGTAAGCATGAGATCAAACTAATGTTTTCCTAACTAGGCACTAAAATAAATATTTGTGTAATAATAATTGTTATACTATTTTTTTTTTTGTCTCGCTCTTACTAGGTAACAATTAATGTTCATATAATCCTCTTAGACCTCGTGGAGGTCTAAGAGGATTCATCTCTCTATTGACTCCCAAGTCTTCAAGGATCTTACCACCCAGGAGATCGTCTTCAGCACTGAGGGGAGGTCAACAAGTCAGGTTTTCAAGCCTTTGAAGTGACATCTCCACACGAGGGGGTGGAGAGGAGACGCGACATAAACTTTCTTAGGGGATTCTCTAAGATATTTGTTGTGTAACGTGGCACATCAGTGAGCATTTACATGTACACTGAGAAGCGTACGTCTCTCTGTGTATACTCTGAGAGTTAGTTTACTGCAACCTCTATTTTAGGTACTAGTTGGTGAACATGTTATATGATGGTGGTGAACATGTTACATGCGGCCTTAATGACTGTTTGAGTAGTCTATACGCTTTAAGCCCAATTAACCAATTGTACAGCATATGTTCAGATGAATATGGCTCTATTAGTGTCTGTACACTGAGAGCAAGGATGCATATACACGTGAAGGGAATATATATATATATATATATATATATATATATATATATATATATATATATATAATATATATATATATATATATATATATATATACATACACATACATATATGCAAGACAAGCCATGGGGTGGAAATCTTTAGCTCGAGTAGTTTCACACATCTCAGTGCGTCATCAGGAGCTATGCAATGTTGCAAGGCAGCAACAGAAGGAGGGGAAGTTTTCTCAGAGTAGCACAGTGCGGGAGTGTCATCGGCTGCAGCCTCTCTCAGAATGTGGGGCCAACGGTTGGTGCCAACCCCTCACAACCACCATCCCCCTACCCCCATATGGGGTAGGAGGGTTTTGAAATGTCAATTATTAGGAAATTAGAAGATATAATAGCCAGCCGCTTAGAACAGGTCATGTGACTTGGGAAAATACTCTTCTCATTGGATACTATGTATATATGGATTTATATTATATATATATATATATATATATATATATATATATATATATATATATATATATATATATATATATTATATATATATATATATATATATATATATATATATATATGGTGCCGGATAGGTAAAACTGGTCAATTAGCAATAACTTATTTAAAATTAAGTCATTTCTAAAATTTTCTCTTATACGTTTAAAGATATATTTTTTAATTTATGTTAATGTACAAATTAATAATTTTGTACCAAAAGAACCTTAGAAAACTTACCTAACCTTATTATAACAAGCACAATTTATTTTAGCCTAATCCAACTAATTATATTTTAGATAAGTTTACAGTAATTTAATAATAAACAAACACAATGAAACATTTTTTTTTTCGTTAGGTTCAGAATAATATTACACAAATTTTCGCTTCCCTTATTCGGCAAGAAGAGCATTGCTATTTAAGCCAAATATATTTTATATATATATATATATATATATATATATATATATTATATATATATATATATATATATGCCTCGGTGGGAGACGACCGACTTGTTGAAATATTATATTATATATATATATATATATATATATATATATATATTATATATATATATATATATATATATATATATTATATATATATATATATATATATATATATATATATATATATATAAGCACCTCCCGTTGTATATACACTGAGAAATATACACCTTAGTGTATATACACAGAGATACACACGTCTCGCTGTACGTTCAACCTTGCTTGTTAAGTCACTGGTATAATCTCTCAGACTTGCCAAATTTTTATTTAGTAATATTTGTCCCATTAAGCATTATATACTATTTTTACATTTAATACCTCGAATACTCGGAATTATTAGTTGTGGACAACTGAATATTATATTTAATTTTTAATCATATGTACTGGCTATTTCAACTAGTCTTTGAGCAATGTAATTACTCTGATTTAATTGGGAGAATTTTTTGTATTTTTTTTTAATTTGAATTGTTTGGATGTTTTTTAATGTGACTCGGGTTGGTATTGTCGGCATTGTGTATCAAACACTGTATATCAATACAGTGTATTGTATATCATACACAGTGTATATCAGACACTGTTACATCACGGAATCTTGGTTCAGAGGACATCTCCACAACCTTCTTAATTACTGCTGGCCCGTCCCTTAGGTGTGACCTACTTACACATAGAAATCCTGCCTACCAGTGACAATGTCGTCGTCTGCTGCATGTCCCTCATCTGACGCCAGTATATAAGAGCCGATCTACATGCTTGTTTTTCAGACTCTTCAGAACTTCGATGCATCGCCAACTCCAAGGCTGAAGGACTGATTACCTCGACTTTTGTCCTTGAATTTGTACTGACAAAGCCACTGGATGTCGAAATGTCTACATTTAAGATACCCAGATGTTGCACATACTGATCGATAGTGATAAGTGCTTTATTATTCGTTATTAAGGATTAATGTTCGAGTGAAGTTGTTATTATTACATTCACGGGTAAGAGCTAAATCTGCAGGAGTCATACAGCACCTGGGGACTGGGAGATAAGAACATAAGAAAGAAGGAACACTGCAGCAGCCCTACTGGCCCAAACAAGGCAGGTTCCTATCAAAACCTCTCATATATTTGTCCAACCTTTTCCAAATCTACCCAAAAATTTGGGTTTGATCCAGGGAAGGGAAAGGATAGCTACAATTTCATAGATGAAGATTCCTTCACTAGCGTCCAGACGCCCTCCCTTGAAGGACTAGTAAAACATTCTCCATCTCTCTCCACCCTACTCCACCTGGCTCCATGCATTTCCGTCGGGATATATCCGACTCCATCGGGCTTTCTTGGGTTTCGGCCGGCTTCATCTCTCTCCATCCAGCTCTGCATGGTATTAAGGTTAATGTCCAGCATATAGTTAAACCATTGTAAGGGAGGTAGACAGCAAGAAAAACTTCAGCGTCTTATCTTTGTGATTCTTAAGGTTAAAACTTCTTCGCTGACTTAAGTAGCTTCCGTTAATGATCCTGGGCCCAGTGTTGCCAAGCACCGTTCACACACACACACACACACACACACACACACACACACACACACACACACACACACACACACACACACACACACACACACACAGGAGAGATAGGGGGACATGATAACGACATACAAAATACTGAGAGGAATTGACAAGGTGGACAAAGACAGGATGTTCCAGAGATTGGACACAGTAACAAGGGGACACAGTTGGAAGTTGAAGACACAGATGAATCACAGGGATGTTAGGAAGTATTTCTTCAGCCACAGAGTAGTCAGTAAGTGGAATAGTTTGGGAAGCGATGTAGTGGAGGCAGGATCCATACATAGCTTTAAGCAGAGGTATGATAAAGCTCACGGTTCAGAGAGAGTGACCTAGTAGCGACCAGTGATGAGGCGGGGCCAGGAGCTCGGACTCGACCCACGCAACCTCAACTAGGTGAGTACAACACTCACACACACACACACACACACACACACCACAAACGATTACAGATGAAAATAATCCAGGAAATATATTTGTTTCATCCATCCATCAATTATACCAGGGCAGATTAAATTATATTTACTCATATAAATTTGCAAACTCCTAAAATTACTGAAGTGTTGTGACATTTTGAAAAACGCGAACAATCATTCGTGGTAGCAAATGATTCGATTAGATTATGACCAGTTGTAATAGAGCTGTGGCCAGTTTTTAATAGAGCTGTGGCCAATTTTAATAGAGCTCTGGCCAGTTTTAATAGAGCTGCCTAACTTTAATAGAATTTTGGTCTATTCTAATGGTATTGGCCGTCCGTTCTAATAGAATTGCGATCCGCTGACTGTACCAAAATTCCATAAACATTCTGAGAAGTGCAAGCGAATGTTTAGGAGATTCTGAGCCAACTGAGAGAGTAATTACTTTGTGACCTGAATACGAATTTAGGAGACACTGTCTTGAAAGACGCAGATGGATAAGTTGGAGTGCTTGGTGCAAATAATGCAGTGAGGCATGAATTGTTCATTCTTATTTCCAAAGAGATTTGAAATCTGATATTATATGTGATAATGAAAAACACGTAATTTCATTTGTACAAAAATACCACCGTGGGAGGAAAATGGTAAGAGTAGAAACCTGCACGTGTTTTCATGTGTTTACATATACACCAAATTTTTGCAGCTAATATGTGTTTAAAAAAGGAAAATACATGTAAATGTTTTAAATTTTCTGGAACACACAAGAGCAGCTTGTTAGACTACGTTTTTTTTTTTTTTGGGGGGGGGAAATGAAAATATTAAGAGTAATAATTATTAGTATTCAGAGACAGAATACACAGACATGGGTGTCAGTATACAGAAGAGAGGTACAAATGACCGAGCTATTAAAAGGTAAATGACGAGGGGCAACAGGTGTTACGAGGCTTGCCTATATGTCTCGATTCCCCCTCAAAAAAAAAAAATCGAACCTGACGAAAGGAGGAAGTGAAAATGGAAAACGAGTGAGAAGCTAAAAGAATGATAAAGGAGAGGAACACAGGAATAAAAGAATAGTAAAGGCATGCTGCATATTAATAAAGGAAAGAATGATAAAAGTGAAATATATGAGAAAAAGAATGGTTGAGAGCACTAGAATGGTTATCGTTTATTTTTATGGCATTCATAGGAAGCGGTAAGCTCGTATGGGGTCATACAGAGCCTCTGGAATGGGAGGTAATCAAGACTCGAGCCAAGGAAATAAAGGATATCTCCAATTCCTTGGATTTCAAGCCCTGTTCCCTAGATAAAAATAGATTATCTCCCATTTCACAAGCACTGTATGACAATAATAATAATAATAATAATAATAATAATAATAATAATAATAATAATAATAATAATAATAATAATAATAATAATACACGGGATAGGAAGAATAAGTCAAAACACCCCGACTGAAACGATTATTAACTCACAAAATAAGAGATGGTAGAAGGCGACGTTTCGGTCAGTCCTGGACCAGAACATCGTCAAAATCAGGTGATGTTTCAGTCAGTCCTGGACCACAACATCGTCAAAATCAGGTGACGTTTCAGTCAGTCCTGGACCAGAACATCGTCAAAACCAGGTGATGTTACAGTCATTGTCCAAAGCTGTTTTCTAACCTCTGTACCAAATCGAACTTCAAGATTTCTATATAACTCGTGACTTGATAATGACCCAGAAAAGACCGAAATGGCGTCTAATTGCATATGTGAGGATAGAAAGAACAAAAAAAAAAAAAAGCCTGACAATGATAGGTTGATAAATCTTTTAAATATACCTGATAATGTGACGTGGACCTCCACTGATAGCGTCTAAGGCCTCACCTCGGACAATTTCCCCTCATATCTGATAGTGTTACGCAAAAATCGTGGACAAGCGGCGCAGGACGCAAAACAACCACAGGAGGAATTGAATGATATCTCTAGGCCTTTCGTGTTGCAATCAGGATCTTGCAAAGTTGCAAAAATGAGCTAGTAATCTTAGCAAATTCGTTCCGAGGGACGCCTCCCCAAGACTGAGTCTTAGCGAGAGCTTTTGCCATAAGGCTACAGGAGAAGGAAACTTCCGACTTATGACTAGTTAATGGTCCAAACTGGACAGAAACATCATTATAAGTGTCTCCTATGTCCGAGTTATTTGCGTATTGTTCCATTCACGTTATTGTGCCTTTTTTTCTGGACAGGAAGCTATTGCTTTCAAAAACACTCAGTTGTAAACACTAGGCCACATTTCTTGGAAAACCTATCATTCTGGAACTCTGATCACCGCTAACAATGTATGTCAGAGGCGATCAGCGGAAAAGCTTGCAAATAAATTTGTTGTGGCGTCTGCTAGCGCGTCAGACGATTGCGGTCGCGGCTTCGAAGAGACGCATGGCTGAGTGTATCAAGAGGCCAAGTGACTAAGGTTGTAGACTAATAGATGCTGTGTGTTGCTGAAAACTGGTGAGGAAAAAAAAACGTTTCTGGATCCCACTGGAAATAAGTCACTCTGATTTTTTTGGGTTATCCCAGGTTCTCTACACATATCCTGCTATGTATGATAATCTATGTAACTGTATTTGTGTATACCTGAATAAGCTTACTTACTTATTTATTTTCCCCATTTTTCTCTGTTGTGACTTGTTAGGTAAGACACATATGCAACAGTTAGACAACTTTATTCCGAAACGTTTCGCCTACACAGTAGGCTTCTTCAGTCGAATACAGAAAGTAGGCAGGAACAGTAGAGAAGTGAAGACGATGTAATCAGTCCATCACCCTTAAAGTCGTAGAATTTGAGGTTGTCAGTCCCTCGGCCTGGAGAAGTTCAGTTCCATAGTCAGGAACTATCTGAAGATCAAGCGACAGTGCGGAGACTTAAATACTGTCGGAAGGAGAGGTGCAGGGTAGTAGTAGTAGTAGTAATAGTAGTAGTAGTGAGAGGCCACTGAGAGGTCATGTCCCTCTCAGATCCAACACTTCTCACTTGAAAAGCTTGTCCAAGGTGTTTTCTGTACCAAGATGCCACGTGTTGCAGTGTCTGACAAGATGAACATCAAAATGGTATACAATACCGACAGGAGGAGGGTCCAGGACGGACCGAAACGTCGCTTAAGGGTGGGGCAGGTAAGGTGAGGTTAGGTGTGAAGAGGCCTCGTGAACGTTTTTCTCCGCCATTAAGTTTTGGTTTAATT
>NC_069444.1:17850786-17983286 GCF_026875155.1 Cherax quadricarinatus
CGTGTGTTGCGCCCTGTGCACGGCCTGGGCCGTCGTTATGACCTTCCTCCTGGTGCCTAACAAGGGCGAGTGACACTTCACTGTTTGCTGCCACCGTCACCAACAGCACCAGGTCGCAGCATCACTAGAAAGACCCACTAGGTCACATCCTCACTAAGAGGATCCCCCAGGTGTACCTCGGGAGGGGTCGTGACAAGTCATTGGAGCCTCACAATATTCACAGGTTCCACCTCTCCTGTGCGCCTGTGTGTCATTTATTTATTTTTTATTTATTTATTGTGTGTATTTGCGTAAATGCCACGTGAATATGGTGACAGTCCTCCGTTACCGTAAAACGCCAAGGAGGGTGACTATGCTAACTCCTCCACACATCCAGTTTCCAGCCTCACCCAACATTGCTTCCCCAGCCTCCCTTTTTCCAGCACTATCCTTCCTCCAAACCTCCCACACTTCCAGCACTACCTTCCTCCCAACCTCCTACACTTCCAGCACTACCTTCCCCAACCTCTCACACTTCCAGCACTACCTTCTCCCACCTCCCACACTTCCAGAACTACCTTCCCCAACCTCCCACACTTCCAGCACTACCTTCCCCAACCTCCCACACTTCCAGCACTACCTTCCCCAACCTCCCACACTTCCAGCACTACCTTCCCCAACCTCCCACACTTCCAGCACTACCTTCCCCAACCTCCCACACTTCCAGAACTACCTTCTCCCACCTCCCACACTTTCAGCACTACCATCTCCCACCTCCCACACTTCCAACACTACATTTCTCCACCTCTAGCACCTTCAACACCACATCCCCCAAATATAACACTTTCACCAATCAGGCTGTTGGTTTGTGACCAGCATTCTGATTGGTGAGAGACTAGACAGCAGTTTTCTAGCTGGAGGATCGAGCCTCCACCGCTCCTTGAGCTGAGTGACAGCATATGAACTACCGTTGGATCAGCGAGTATATAAAATAGTGAAAATTTGAAGAAGGATCAACCATGCTGTGATGGACATGGTGAGAGGGCCAGCAGGCCACCAGCAGCAACAGCCTGGTTGACTAGGCAGACACCAGACAAACCTAGCCCAGGGCCGGGCTGCGAGAGCAGGAAAAACTCGCGAAGCCCGTCAAAGGTATATTAAAGGTATATATATCCTTCATTCCAGTACTGACTCTCATTAACATTTTGTTTTCATTGCGTATCATTATATTATTATTATTATTATTATTATTATTATTATTATTATTATTATTATTATTATTATTATTATTATTATTATTATTATTATTATTATTCAAAACCCACGTGGATCATACAGAGACAAGTGCGTTCAAAAAGAACAAACAGGGCGAATACAACCGAACGGAAGGAAGATGGTGAACACATCCGAACATCACCAACAGAATGAACACATCCGAACATCACTAACAGAATGAACACATCCGAACATCACCAACAGAATGAACACATCCGAACATCACCAACAGAATGAACATATCCGAACATCACCAACAGAATGAACACATCCGAACATCACCAACAGAATGAACACATCCGAACATCACAACAGAATGAAACACATCCGAACATCACCAACAGAATGAACACATCCGAACATCACCAACAGAATAAACATATCCGAACATCACTAACAGAATGAAAACAATCCGAACATCACCAACAGAATGAACACATCGAACATCACCAACAGAATGAAGAAATCCGAACATCACCAACAGAATGACACATCCGAACATCACCAATACAAATGAACATATCGAACATCACCAAAGAATAACACATCCGAACATCACCAACAAGAATAACATAAACCGAACATCACCAACAGAATGAATACATCCGAACATCACCAACAGAATGAACACATCCGAACATCACCAACAGAATGAACCACTCGAGCATCCCAACAGAATAAACACATCCAAACAGACCCAACAGATAAACACATCCGAACATCACTAACAGAATGAACACATCCGATGCATCACCAACCAGAATAAACACATCCAAACAGACCCAACAGAATAAACACATCCGAACAGACCCAACAGAATGAACACATCGGAACATCACCAACAGAATAAACACATCCGAACATCACCAACAGAATAAACGCATCCGAACACATGAAATCGAATGCATTAGAATAAAAAAAAAAATCTGGTGAATACAAATCAAGGAGGAAAAGTGCGTAATAAGGATAAAAACGAGGGAAACATGTAAGAAAAAATATCCTAGATGTTGGCCGACCCGCTGTGGCTAATTAGACCAAAAGCCTTGTCAGGTAGACCAGGTGAAAAATATTATTTTTACCAGGACAAACATGAAATAATAATAATAATAATAATAATAATAATAATAATAATAATAATAATAATAATAATAATAATAAATAATTAATAATAATAATTATTATTATTATTATGAACCCTTACGGGTTCAGAGCTTTCCATTAATGTATAATCACTCCTACGTAAATTCGGAAATACCGAAAACACCTGGAGAAAGAAGAGCCTTCAGGTTTGATCCGATGAAGATGAAAATGGTTACAGTTGGACTGCATCCTTCACCAGCATCAACGTGACATCCCGGGCCCTTCGCCAGCATCAACGTGACATCTCGGGCCCTTCGTCAGCATCAACGTGACATCCTGGGCCCTTCGTCAGCATCAAAGTGACATCCTGGGCCCTTCGCCAGCATCAACGTGACATCCCGGGCCCTTCGTCAGCATCAACGTGACATCCTGGGCCCTTCGCCAGCATCAACGTGACATCCTGGGCCCTTCGCCAGCATCAACGTGACATCCTGGGCCCTTCGCCAGCATCAACGTGACATCCTGGGACCTTCGCCAGCATCAACGTGACATCCTGGGCCCTTCGCCAGCATCAACGTGACATCCTGGGACCTTCGCCAGCATCAACGTGTCATCTTGGGCCCTTCGCCAGCATCAACGTGACATCCTGGGCCCTTCACCAGCATCAACGTGATATCCCGGGGCCTTCGCAGCATCAACGTGACATCCTGGGCCCTTCGACAGCATCAACGTGACATCCGGGCCCTTCGCCAGCATCAACGTGACATCCTGGGCCCTTCGCCAGCATCAACGTGACATCCCGGGCCCTTCGTCAGCATCAACGTGACATCCTGGGCCCTTCGTCAGCATCAACGTGACATCCTGGGCCCTTCGCCAGCATCAACGTGACATCCTGGGCCCTTCGCCAGCATCAACGTACATCCTGGGCCCTTCGCCAGCATCAACGTGACATCCTGGGCCCTTCGCCAGCATCAACGTGACATTCTGGGCCCTTCGCCAGCATCAACGTGACATCCTGGGCCCTTCGCCAGCATCAACGTGACATCCTGGGCCCTTCGTCAGCATCAACGTGACATCCTGGGCCCTTCGTCAGCATCAACGTGACATCCTGGGCCCTTCGCCAGCATCAACGTGACATCCTGGGCCCTTCGCCAGCATCAACGTGACATCCCGGGCCCTTCGTCAGCATCAACGTGACATCCTGGGCCCTTCGCCAGCATCAACGTGACATCCTGGGCCCTTCGCCAGCATCAACGTGACATCTGGGCCCTTCGCCACATCAATGTGACATCCTGGGCCCTTCGCCAGCATCAACGTGACATCCTGGGCCCTTCGCCAGCATCAACGTGACATCCTGGGCCCTTCGCCAGCATCAACGTGACATCCTGGGCCTTCGCCAGCATCAACGTGACATCCTGGGCCCTTCGCCAGCATCAACGTGACATCCTGGGCCCTTCGCCAGCATCAACGTGACATCCTGGGCCCTTCGCCAGCATCAACGTGACATCCTGGGCCCTTCGCCAGCATCAACGTGACATCCTGGGCCCTTCGCCAGCATCAACGTGACATCCTGGGCCCTTCGTCAGCATCAACGTGACATCCTGGGCCCTTCGCCAGCATCAACGTGACATCCTGGGCCCTTCGCCAGCATCAACGTGACATCTTGGGCCCTTCGTCACCATCAACGTGTCATCTTGGGCCCTTCGCCAGCATTAACGTAACATCCTGGGCCCTTCGCCAGCATCAACGTGACATCTTGGGCCCTTCGTCAGCATCAACGTGTCATCTTGGGCCCTTCGCCAGCATTAACGTAACATCCTGGGCCCTTCGTCAGTATCAACGTGACATCCAGACACCTTTCTGTGTCGTCTCAGAGACAAGCTGTCAGTCGCCGATAAAATTAGGCTTCTATCGAGTCCAATAATCATAAATAGTCTGTAAAAATATGATATATGCAGTTTTGAGTAGTGGCGTCAACTGTAGCGACAGTAACAGCACCGACGCTGGGACGAACCAGAGTGACAACACTGTGGGACACAGGAGCCTCGACAGCGGTCACTGCTGCGAGAACTTCATCCAGGTAGGCTACCGGTTCGATCCCCGTATCTTCAAACATTACGCCCAGACGCTGGCGACCCTTTCGTCCATGGTCGTGTTCATCATGTTGATTTCCTGGCTGCTCACCCAGTGAAGCTTTGCTGCCACCACACTACACTACCACAGCATCACCACCACCAGCGTCACTGAGCGGAGCACCCACCAGGCCACAGCATCACTGAGCGGAGTATCCACCAGGTCACAAGACAGCATCCACCATCACAGCATCACCATCACCAGCGTCAGTGAACGGAGTACCCACCAGGTCACAGCATCACTGAGCAAAGCACCCACCAGGTCACAGCATCACCACCACCAGCGTCACTGAGCGGAGCAACCACCAGGTCACATATCAATGCGAGGATCCACCGAGTCACTGAGATGACCCAACAGGTCATATAAGCCTTAGCACCGCCTGACACAGCATCGACTGCCCTAATCTGGTCTAGTACTTCCTCTTCTTCTCTCTCTTTTTTTTTTTTTTGCATGTTCCTCGTCATCTCGTAAGACAAGGGAGTATCCTGACGCTGGTGAAGGATTCTTGATTCAAAGAACTAGATCAAAGTTGCCGGGTCACCATATGGAGAAGACCGGGCCGGGAGCGTACCGGCGAATCAAGGAGAAGAAGGGTCTACCGCCCTCTTTTTAAGATCAAACCTGAATACCTCCCATTCTCCAGCTGGTGTATCATCCTTACAGCTTCCACGCGAATATGATCATTCCTGTCGTGTGTAAGATGGAGGAAGTGGCACTCCGTCGCCCGCAAGTCTTCAGGAATGGACCATGCACACTAGCTAAATTCTTCATGCTGTGGATCACTGGATCATCCTTCCCGCTGACAGGATCCAGACCAGCCACTTGTCAGACAATTCCTGCAGTCTGCTGAAAGTTTTCTTGCTTTTTCCTGCCATTATCTTCTTTACGTATCACTCTCGTTAGTTCTACACAGATAGCAAACATAGACATGTATGAGCTGTGTATGTGTGTGTGTGTGTGTGTGTGTTACTCACCTAGTTGTGGTTGCAGGGGTCGATTCATAGCTCCTGGTCCCGCCTCTTCACTGGCCGCTACTATGAGCTTTATCACACCTCTGCTTAAAGCTATGTATGGATCCTGCCTCCGCTACATCGCTTCCCAAACTATTCCACTTCCTGACAACTCTGTGACTGAAGAAATACTTCCTAACATCCCTGTGATTCATCTGAGTCTTCAACTTCCAACTGTGTCCCCTTGATGCTGTGTCCCCATCCCTGGAACATTCTGTCTCTGTCCACCTTGTCAATTCCTTTCGGTATTTTATATGTCGTTATCATGCCCCCCTATCTCTCCTGTCTTCCAGTGTCGTCAGGTCGTGTGTGTGTGTATGTGTGTGTTGTGTGTGTGTGTGTGTGTGTGTGTGTGTGTGTGTGTGTGTTTTGTGTGTGTGTGTGTGTGCCGTCAATATTGACAGGCGGGTCATGATCTGAACCGTCGGAGACTAATGACAGTGTCAATATTGCTCTCAAGTTATGAACTCTTGCCAGGGTGTGAGTCTGGTTATGGTGGCGGGGGTGGTCGTCGTGGTGGTAGTGATGGTGGTTGTAGTGGTGGTTGTGGTGGTGGTTGTGGTGGTGGGTGGGCGAAGTTTCCGTAGTGGTGGTGGAGGTGGTTATGGGTGACGAGATATGGCAGAATTACACTGATGATCGCACTATATTTCATCAGCCTGAGTCAGCCTGGTGTCCTCACACTGTCCTCCCCGACCACGAGCACATGTAAATCTCAAAAGAAGGATTTTTACTTAATTTCATTCGCCAAGAAACAAAAAAATGTGCGTTTACCTGTATCTTACCAATCCAGTGAAAAATTTATTGTGCGTCTATTCCAACAGTGTCTTTCTGTTTAATAAACCATTTACAGTAACTGAATTATCTCAATAGCCATTTCTCAAACACTCAGTCATTTGTACAATCAACTTCTTCATTACTACTCTCCTCTGTGATGTACATAAATGATTCAGAGAACCGACAAGTTTATAAATTAGATACATGTTCAACCCAGTAAAAATACGCAAGTGTTGCATAATGTCTAATTTATCTACTCTCCTCTGATCCGAAAGGTAAAGACAATGTAGGTAAAAATCCAGTGTTTACTATAAAAATATGTACAGGATCGCATTTAAAATTTTTTATTTTTCTACGAACACGACCCCTACTACAAGCTTGTTAAATCCAGGTCTCAAAGAGGCGCATGACAGGTAGGGAAAGTTATTGATGTCAGCCTCCTTTGATCTAGCGCTTGTAAAAACGAGGTTAAATGTTACCATATCGTTGGAACTCCAATCTCGCTTTTAATGTCATGTTTGTCTTTGGTTCATATTAGTTTCTATGATAAATGTGTGAGTTCATGCTGTTGGACATCCGTTGTACTTGAAGCAGTTTCTCCTGTCAGCCATTCTCGTCGGGTCACAGACCGAGCCTCGCCGGTCTGTGACCCCTGAAACCCCTACCTGGAGTCTACCTGGAGGTTATTCCGGGGATCAACGCCCCAGCGGCCCGGTCCACGACCAGGCCTCCCGGTGGACCAGGGCCTGATCAACCAGGCTGTTACTGCTGACAGCACGCAGTCCAACGTACGAACTACAGCCCGGCTGTATATTACATGTATACCATCGTCTGAAAAGTCATTAATTAAGAAAACAGAGATTCTAACCAGCATTTATATTATTATTATCCCTATAAAAGGATTAAAATATATTTTTAGTTTTCGTCTAGCGGAATCCTGAAACTCGGCAACATTCGATATTTATTATTTAATAAGAATATAAAAAATAGAATCACCAGTTTACTGACTTCACACACTTAAATCTACACATTCTCATTTAGCTTTCGACGCCATATACAGTTATGAAAAAAAAAGTACGTCTACTCTTTCTCCTGGGTAGAAATATCAGGCAACTCAGACATAGTAAACAGTGGTGACTGATTGATAGAATTAATTGCCGGTACTTTCTGTGCGACTATATAAAAGTAGACTGATGACTGTAAATATGAATTACCGTTCAGATTTTATATCCGTATCATAAAACTGTAAAAATTAATTGAAAATATGACCGAATATATTGTAAGTGTCGTGATATGTAAAACAACCACGGTGTGGGAGGAGGGGAGTTGAGTGATAGCTCTAAGCCTTTCATGTTGCGATCAACACATTATCAGGAGCTTGCAATGTTGCAGAAATGAAACAGGAGAGGTCTAGAGCTATAACTCAACTCCCCCTGTGGCTATTTTGCATCTTGCATAGCATGTTCGCGATTTATGCATTATATATATATATATAATTATATATATATATATATATATATATATATATATATTATATATATATATATATATTATATGCAAGGAATTCGCAAGAGCAGGCGAAATATACACAAACACTGATCTCTGGCTGAAGGAGACTCGAACGTACGAACCTTGGAACAAGGTACGCAGTGCTGTACCATTCTCACCACACTGGACCAATACCTTGGAGTCCAGCTTGCGCTAGACTTTAATCCAAGGCAGCCAGCTTTCAGGGAAAAGGCTTACCTGGAGTTTACCTGGAGAGAGTTCCGGGGGTCAACGCCCCCGCGGCCCGGTCTGAGACCAGGCCTCCTGGTGGATCAGAGCCTGATCAACCAGGCTGTTGCTGCTGGCTGCACGCAAACCAACATACGAGCTACAGCCCGGCTGTAGGTGATATTTGCGTATATTTCGCCTTCTCTTGCGAATTCCCTGCATTGTTAAAATCTCTAGTAATGCTGATGCATGCAGGGGATGAGATGAAAAGCTGTAAGCCTTCTCCCTGAAAGCTGGCTGCCTTGGATCAAAGTCTAGCCCAAGCTGGACGCCAAGATATTGGTCCAGTGTAGTGAGAATGGTACAGCACTGCGTACCTTGTTCCAAGGTTCGTACGTTCGAGTCTCCTTCAGCCAGAGATCAGTGTTTATATATATATATATATATATATATATATAATATATATATATATCTATATATAGATTATGTGTGTGTGTGTGTGTGTGTGTGTGTGTGTTGTGTAATCATCCACTTGAGAAGATATGACTGATGTATGATAATTATGGACCTGTTATCAATTATACCACCTCTTGTACAATACATTCCGTCACATTTTCAAATATTTTTTATGGTTTTATAATACTGGATATAACATCCGAACGGTAATTCATATCTGCATTCATAAATCTACTTTTATGTAGATTCACAGAAAGTAACAGCAATTAATTGCGTCAGCCAATCACCATCGTCGTTACAATAAAAACAGTCTTGACTCCATGATTGTGGAAAATACTGTATATATTTTCCAGAAATTCAGTATTTATATGTATATAGATGGCCATACTGTATTTAATAACATTTATGTCATAGAAAATGGGAAATTGAGCCTGGGGAGAAGTTACAGTCACCATTTTGTTTGAATGGAGTAAAACGTTAATTAATAATGTGAAGAATTTTCGTGCTCTAGAGGTTAAAATTGGGTTGACACCTCTCAAATAGGAGGCGAAATTGTTGGATGTGCATTCCTGCATAACTTGAGATATCAGGCGACAGGATAAGACAGCTCCAGGAACCTCAGATAAGTCTGTTATGTTATAACTCTGGCCAGTTGTTATTTTCATGTATAGACAGTGAGGTTTTCTGAGTATGATACAAATTAATCTCCAGTCAAATTGGTGAGTGTTATGATTAAGATATATTCTCCTTCTGTTATATAAATGTGTTTATATATAATCATTTTTTAATTTAATATACAGTCCACAAATTTATATATTTACCAGCATTCCTGGTGATGTATATTTCATTTATAATTAATAGGTCCAGAGCAACTTGTGGTTATGACAGTGGTAGGTATCGAAGGGGGACATTTTTTGCGACCTAGGTCTCCCAAATTCCTACTTGTCTAACTGATAAATAATAATTATCTATGTTCATTTACTGTTATGTATATAATGATACATCCAAGTAAATGCAATTTTCCACAATGATACTAGGAGTCCCCTGGTATTATTTTTGCCCAGGAGAGAGTATACCTACCTGGAGTATACCTGGAAGGGGGTTTCGGGGGTAAACTCCGTCCCGGCCCGGTCCGTGACCAGGCCTTGCTGTGAATCAGGGCCTAATCAATCAGGCTGTTACTGTACATACTCTAAATTTAGGTAACCATGATCGAAATGCATGGATGCCGCCCCGCGTTTCTTGCTTCATGTGGGTCACTACTTAGCTTTCATCTCTGTATTTTCCCTAACCAAATTAACACATAAATCTAAGAAATAACCTCAGTTTTACATGAAAGTCTTGTTACTTGTACATTATCAGCTTTTTACAACTTCCCTATCCGTGGGGGGCGCCGCCCCCACGTTTCACCGTGACTTCGCTAATGGAAAATCTATTACACGTGATTCTGAGAGCAAATTACTCGCGTAATAACTTTAATGAGAAGACGTTGCGAGAGACGAGAGAAGGAGGATGGAAGTTTGTGATACACAGTGTGGAAGTTTGTGATACACAGTGTGGAAGTTTGTGATACACAGTGTGGAAGTTTGTGATACACTGCGGGAACTTTATTATTATTATTATTATTATTATTATTATTATTATTATTATTATTATTATTATTATTATTGTTATTATTATTATTATTATTATTATTATTATTATTATTATTATTATTATTATTATTATTGTGTGGGCTGGGATGGAGGATATTGTTAGCCGTCTTGACCGCATTATGAATGGTAATATGATCAGCCCTATTATCTGACTCAGTGATGTCCCCTAAGCTCTTGGGGAGGAAATCGTTAAGGCTTCAAGGCACGATAACATAGTAATTCTTGGAAATTTAAACTTTACTCAGATTGGATGGAATTCCTTGACTGGGAATCTACAGTCCAACGATTTCCTAGAGATAATTTAAGACTGTTTTTTAGAAGTTTGTGACAGAACCAATAAGAGGAAATAACTTCCTTGATTTAATTCTGGCCAATAAAGAAACCCTTGTTAATAATATGGAGATTACAAAGGAACTCTGCACTAGCAACCACAAATCGATTACATTTTACGTTGAGTATAAGTATATAAGCACATGTAATTCGATAAGGGTTTTAGATTTTCATTAAACAGATTACAAAGGGCTTAGAGTACACCTATCATGTGTGGACAGGGCGACGAAGACAGTTACCAATATGACATTTTTTCTGAACACTGGACATGATGTCTGAAGAACATTTATTCAATTTAGAGAAACAAAGTCGAATAGAAATTATCCGAAAATGGTCGAACATCTTAAAGATATGAAATCTTTAGGATGTAAGATTTTGTTCGGATTTTTAACTCTGGAGGGTTAGCCACCCTGGATAACTCAAAAAAGGCAGTGCATCATCGAGGAACTGTCCGTCTTATTTCCATTGGGGTCCTCAAATCTTGTCCCTCAGGATGCCACCCACACCAGTCGATTAGCACCTAGGTACCTACTTGCTTGCTATGTGAACGGGACAACAGGTGTAAGGAAACAAGCCCAATGTTTCTCTCCTTGCCGAGGATCGAACCACGGACACTCAGCATGGAAAGCGAGAGCGATGCCTACCAGGCCACGGATTACCGCGGAGATAAGAAAATAACTTACAGGAATATCAAAAGACTCAATTCATTTACATTAACCTACATTCACTTATAAAACGTAGAATAAGGGGAAACTTGACTGAAGTGTATAAGTGGAAGACGGTCATAAATAAAGAAGATAAATAAGGTTCTAAAAGGATGCAGGAAAGGATTGGTTGGAAACAGAGTTGTCGACGAGTGGAACAATCTACTTAGTAGGGTCGTTGAAGCCAAAACTTAAGGAAGCTTCAAAAATAAGTTGGATAAATACATGAGTGAGAGGGTTTGGGTTTAAGTGGGACATGCAGAGTGAGTTAGGAGGACTATCAAAGCTTTGAGAATGGGTTGAACAACATTTTTGTTAGAAGATTTGGGTTTGAGAGACTTGCATAGTATGGGTTGGTAAGTCTGTTACAGTGTTCTTCCATTTTTATGCTCTTACGTGAATATAACAATGACATACAATCCCGGGTTAGTTTACCTGGAGAGAGTTCCGGGGGTCAACGCCCCAGTGGCCCGGTCTGTGACCAGGCCTCCTGGTGGATCAGAGCCTGATCAACCAGGCTGTTACTGCTGGCTGCACGCAAACCAACGTACGAGCCACAGCCCGGTTGGTCAGGAACCGACTTTAGGTGCTTGTCCAGTGCCAGCTTGAAGACTGCCAGGGGTCTGTTGGTAATCCCCCTTATGTGATGAATGGTTTGAAAAACCGACAAGTTGAAGATTGAGACACTTATGCAGCATATGGGAATCTTTATTCAGGAAACGTTTCGCCACACAGTGGCTTCATCAGTCCAATACAAAGAGGAAGGCGTAAGGAGAGGAGGAGAGTGAGGTAATCAGTCCCTCAACCTGGAGTCGATGTGTTCAGTCCATCAATCTTGTAGAATGTACATTCTACAAGATTGATGGACTGAACACATCGACTCCAGGTTGAGGGACTGATTACCTCACCTCCTCCTCTCTCCTTACGCCTTCCTCTTTGTATTGGACTGATGAAGCCACTGTGTGGCGAAACGTTTCCTGAATAAAGATTCCCATATGCTGCATAAGTGTCTCAATCTTCAATCCCCCTTATGTATGCTGGGAGGCAGTTGAACAGTCTCGGGCCCCTGACACTTATTGTATGGTCTCTTAACGTGCTAGTGACACCCCTGCTTTTCATTGGGGGGATGTTGCAACAACTGAGGCCCCCAGTGAAAATAAGTCACTGTGTATGATTTTTTGGGTTATCCTAGGTATCTGAAACATGTTACCAGGTATGATAATTTGTACTTAAGCGTACCTGTACCTAAATTAACTTAATAAGAATTAGGTATCTTTTTTTCCGAATTTTCGGAATTTACCTGGACATATCTTATACTCTAATATTCTTACATCCCAGAGTGGGTTGTTACACCCGCCAGGATGCTACTCTCCCTCTAACCACAACCCACTTGCAAAATCTTCCAAATAAAACCAAATAACACCTTAGAATTGAAAATGAGGTGTTATAAAGAGACGAGCAATGAAAGGAGATCAGAGACGACAAAGTCACAAATAAAAAGGGAATCAAAAAGATAATATAAAGAATAAGAACCTCTTAAAAGAGACTCCAGTAACTGTCATATGTGTATAGATGATTGAATCTGTGGATGGCAGCCTCACTGTTGTGTTCACGCCACCGCGTGTGTATTCCACGCAACTTTAGTAAGTAAGTAAGTAAGTTTATTCAGGTATACGCAAATACAGTTACATAGAATTATCATACATAGCAGCATATGTGTAGAGAACCTAGGATAGCCCAAAAAAGTCAGACAGAGTGACTTATTTCCATACGGGTTTTCTCTTCTGCGACTGTATTTCTCTGTTAACAAGTTGAAGTGAGTGTTGTTGGCTTGGCAGTTATCACCAGAGTCACACCAGGTTAGTGGAGTCAGTCTGATAATTGTGGGGGGTTGTTATAACAGCGGCAAGGAGACCTTCCAGAGATGAACGCAGATATTTGTGTTAATATATTCTAGGTTATTTACAATGTATGATAATTGTATTATGTGTAACTGTGCCCAAATGAACTTACTAATGTGTGAGGTGCTTGTCTTTGATGAAGCTTTTGTTAGAATTATTAACCCATTTAAAGTCATTATGTCTGTTTTATATTTTTAATTCTAACTAAGATTCACTACAAACTTATAATTAAAGCTTGACCCGATACCAACCTCTTTTTTAATGACTTAATGATTTCAAACATTACTGTAATTACTACCAGCAGAAAAAAATCAAAGGCATTCTCAGAGCCAACACACATAACAACTACAATATAGATTTTTAAAGCAAGCACTATGATGACCTCCTAGCTTTAACTAAATTTCCCCCTTGCATGAATATGTCCATCATTACACAACTGAAACCTGGCTAAAGCCTAACTACAGATGTCTTCCCATTCCGGGTTACACAGCCTACACAACCCGTGGGGCCAGACCAACAAGGGGGGGGCACAGCTAATACTATCAGCCCAACTAAACTATCACAATACTTGCACAAGGGAAACAGGGGAAAAATAATAGCTAATTCAAATCCAAAACCTACAAAACCTCAAAAGTGATAAACATCTACAAGTTCCACAATCAACATTAACCAATTTTCAAAACCTAGGGGTATGAACGATCACGCATGCCAAAGATCACTTACTACCTCAGGGGACTTCAATATAAATCTCCTGCAAAAACCAGGACCCTACGTTACGAATTTTACAAAAAAAGAGTAACTGCATTTGCTGCCAACAGTAACAAAACCTACAAGAGTTACGGGACTAGTGTTTTCCCTACTTGACCAAATTGGGCCCAAAACCCAATCCCCTTTAAAATCAGGGATAATTACAGATAAAACCAAGACCACTACCCTACTTTCCTCTAACTCTTGGGAAAATACCCCAAGACACACAAAGTCACCCTTTGACTCACAATGAGGCAGCCATTAATAACTTTACAACAGCATAACAAACATTGACTGGCACAACTGAGCAGAAATCTATACAGATCTTGATGAATGTATTTAATAATTTTCGCATGGAAAAAGACCCAATACCATTATAACAAGCACTGCCCAAAAAAACTAAACAGATGACATCTAAGAGACTGAACAGTCCCTGCTAACACCCAGCATCCTCAATCCATAAATACAAAACACCAGAATGAAAAACAGTACAGAAATGCGTCACATAACCAGAGACCAAACAAAACTTACTCGTCAATCCTAACCAGCCTTGATAAGAAAGGGAAAAAAATTGTATATGAGAACAGATTATCCAACTTACGTGTGATATAAAAAAGAACCTGGAAACCCTAATCAGAAATTCTGGGAACAAAAAGAAATCACGACATAGCGAAATAAATAGCAAAATCAGATGAACCCCAACTCCCACCAACAGAAACAGCAAAACAGACTCAATGATTTCTCTCCACTAAGGTCAAAACCTTGCCAATAAAATCCGAAGCTCAGATACCCCACCAAATGTAACTACCCTCACTGCAGCTACCCGAACACAGACTGTTCCTATCTTCCGACAACCCATACGAAGACTCCCTTATTATCACAACGCACATGAAAAACAAGGCAGGAGATTTTAAATACCTTACCACCCTTTATATACAAAAAAGCATCACAAGTACTATCACCAATCATTGCAACACTTTAACAAATCCATTGAATCCACCACCTTCCTACATTCTCAAAATAGTACAAGGGTCACCCCATCCATAGAGGAGGAGACCAAACAGAGTTGAATAACTATAGGCCAGTATCCAATTTACAACCCTCTCTCAAAAATCTTCGAAAAATTTAATTCACAACGAATCTACTCCTACCTCATCTGCCATAAACAATTCTCAACCCCTGCCAATTTTGGATTCAGGCCTAATAAAAATACTAATGATGCTATTAACACATGCTAGAACAATATATACTCTGTAAATAGAAGAAAAAAAAAGAGAAAAAGAAGTCCCACTGGGGATCTATTGACTTACGTAAAGCTTTTGATAACAGTTGACCATGAACTTGCCCACGTAAAATTTGTCACACCTATGGTATAGAGGGCACTCCCTCAAATACCTCAAGTCTTACCTCAGCAACAGAAGCCAATATGTGTACGCAAATGGGGCAAGCTCTTCCGCACAACCAATTACAGTTGGTGTCCCACAGGGAAGTGTCTTTGGCCCTCTTCTCTTTCTCCTATACATAAATGACCTACCAAATGCTTCGCAATTACTCAAACCCACACTTTTTGCAGATGACACTACATACGTCTTCTCTCACCCGAGCCCAGTCACGCTATGCCAATACTGTAAAAACACCGAATTACAGAAAATATTACCTGGATGAGGACTAACAAACTTACACTAAACATTGACAAAACCTACTTCATTCAGTTTGGTAACAGAGCTACAGATGTACCTCTTAACATAACAATAAATGGATCACTTATCACAAAGCTAACAGAGGGAAAATTCTTAGGAATCCACCTCGATAATAGACTCAAATTTCATACACATATACAACAAATTTCTAAGAAAATTTCCAAGACTGTAGGCATACTATCGAAGATACGGTACTATGTTCCACAGTCAGTCCTCCTGGCCCTTTATCACTCTCTTATTTACCCCTATCTCACCTATGGAATTTGTGCATGGGGCTCAACAACAATTAACCATCTCAGACCACTAATTACCCAACAAAAGGCTGCAGTTAGAATGATAACAAATTCTCACTACAGACAACACACTCCACAATATTCAAAACACTCAACATACTCACCATACAAAACATCCATACTTACTATTGCACCTATTACATACATAGTACACTTAACTCTGATATTAACCCTCCCCTCAAACATCTTGCCAACCTCAACAGAACACATGACCATAACACAAGCACAGATCACTCTTTGATGTTCCTCGTGTCCATCTCATGCTATGCAAAAACTCAATGCACATAAAAGGCCCTAAAATCTGGAATTCATTACTGTAAATATAAAAGAAACACTACCTGTTTATAAATTCAAGTCTCTTCCAAAGATCACTTACTCACTCAAAACCAAATAATACTGAATAACTGAACCTTATAAATTGTATATCCTATATGTTACTCACAATTATATCACACAAATGTTAAACCTAGGACCAATCAACTTTATTATTTTTTTAAATACACTACCTAATAGAATACTCCATTCGACTGAATGTACAGCAATGCATGCAACCATATGACCTGTCTTTGTAATACTCATTTGTGCTTTATAGTTATCTGTTTACAATAATGTTTTATCACTGATTTCATCATTGTTTAGTTAATCTTAAGTTAATTTTAAGCCAGCCCGTAATGCTATGCATATAAGTGGCTTTGGCATGCTGCTCTTACCTGTATTTTTTGTACCTCTGTATGTATGCTTAAATTACTAAATAAATAAATAAATTGAGGTCCATAGATTCTCTTTCCCAGGATGCAACCCACAACAGGAGGCTTTAAATTTGTATCCCAAGGAACGAATTAAATATGTATCCCAAGGTACTACCTTAAACACTAACCTATCTAAATTATCCTGAAGTTCTCTTGTTTCCAAATTTATCATCCTATTTTGGTGTTTTTTTTATTATTGTTAGCAATATACAAAAGAACAACAGTACTGTGCTTAAAAGTAATATGTACTCATAACCTAATCATATTACGTATTCCATTTAGTTTTTAGAGATGAAGTGACTTATTGTAACTTGACCTAGAATAAGTATCCCTGCAATCATTTAAAAGGATA
The DNA here is from genome assembly GCF_026875155.1 of Cherax quadricarinatus. Classification (NCBI taxonomy): domain Eukaryota; kingdom Metazoa; phylum Arthropoda; class Malacostraca; order Decapoda; family Parastacidae; genus Cherax; species Cherax quadricarinatus. The sequence goes on from NC_069444.1 coordinate 17,867,644, forward strand.
TGATTTCCTCAGAGTCCCTATATATATCTCAAAACACATATACAGTGTATGTGTGTGCATGTTCTTGCAATCATTTATGTATATTTTTTAGATATGTCACCCTACCTCGGTAGGAGACAGCTGGAATCTTAAAAAAATATATATTTATATTTTTACAAATATATTTCTTATACACTTCTGTTATTGAGCTAAAATTAGATTTTTTTTTTTATATATTTTGCAGGTAATGGCATCAGTGAAACTCATGAATTTCTCACCAACGGGTGAGAAGTTTGCACACAGTGGTCCAGATGGTATACTAAGGATATGGAACACGATATCAGGGATTTTGGAACATGAGTACCAACCATCTGAACATCTCACTGCCACCACAACATGTGTCAGATATTCACCCCAGGTAATGTTGGGGAGTCTCCTTTTTATTGTTTGACAGTACTGAGGTAAAAAAATTATTTTTAAGACTAATTTATGAAATGGTGTAACAATGTGAGCATTGAGAGATGTAATTGAATTTAGTGTGTGTTGTAGAATAATAATGTAGAGTATAACATTTAGACGTTTCAAAGATAGCAGATAGATTTTCAAGGGATTGAAAGATAGATAATGTGGCCCATTGAAAAGTTTTGTCAACTTGTGGCCTGTAATTAAAAAAAAAAAAAAAAGACAGCCATTGGCAGTATTTTAGTTAATATTTCACAGCATAGATCAGCTTGTAAAATGGGTAATAAGTAACATATCAAGGTTTATTATTGTTGTATTTAAAATATGTGAGTTACTTTCCATTATGTGTTCATGAGAGAGTACTGTACATGGTGTGCATACCTCTTTAAGTTAATATTTGTAGAGTGGTGTACTTTAGTCGTATTATTTGGTTAATAAATCAGCATAATTTTTTTTAACCTTTTATTTATTTTTTTGCACCTTTTATCCATCAAGAAGAAGGAAAAAAAGAAAGCAGCAGTGAAATCTTTAGAAGCCAGCGAAGGTAATCTTTTAGCTATGGGAACATTAGCAGGAAATATCCTCATCTACAGCCCGGAAAAGAGAGAAATTGTTGCTACACTGGATCATGCTCCCCCTCATGCAGTGTTAGACATTACCTGGCACACTACTGAAAGACTCTACTCTCTAGCAGCAAATAACACACTTGTAGAATGGGATGTAACTTCAGGAGAAAAAATTGTGTACGTATGCTCATCAGTGTAAATTTGCAGAATTTGTAAATTTTCATAACATTGCACATATGTAATTGTTGATTTCTGTTATAACAAAATAAAAAATGATAAAATACAAATCTGAAGTTGCCTCTTTGAGACAGAATTAAAATTTAACTAGTACTAAAGTTGTTCTCTTGATTCACATCAAGGTTACAGACTAGTCAAGAATATGAATTTTTTTTAGTGTGGCAGAGCTTGAACATTTTTTTATTGAAAAATTATTTATTTTCAAGGCTGCCTGCCACATAGATGAATTGATTTATTCAGCAAACATGGAAGTGCTAGTTGTATGGGGGTCATTCAATGTAAGGAGTGATGGAAATTACACGGAGATGATTTCATGGGTCATTGATGGCCTCTGCGTCCCATTCCTGGACTAGGCCTCCTGCTTGCTGACACGATCAGTTAGGCTGTTGATGCATGCAGTTCAGCGTATGCATTATAGCACAATCAGGCTTAATTATTATTTTAAGGATATATGTATTGTGCTTACATTTGCCATTAATATGAATTTTTTGGTACTATCTCAGGTCTGTTGAGGTGAATGGTGGAGGTGCTATTTGTGCATTGACTAAGAAACTATTTTGTGTGACTAGTCGTAGTATTGAAGTTATAGCATTACTCAGAAAAAGTGGTACAGTAAATTTGAAAAATTCATATACAGGCCATACCTCCTTAGTGACACAGCTTCTGCCTCTCCTAGTTAAAGATGCACCCACAAGATATGTTATCTCTTCATCACAAGAAGACAGGTTTATTTATGCCTGGTAAGTGTTTATGTAATTGACTGTCTTCTGTGGAGAAACTCCGAAATGGAGGGCAAACGTAATGCAGGAGAGACCTGGGGATTTGATTAATGAACAGAGGATAGGTTGTTTTTAGGGTTGGAATACATAAAAAAATTTTTTTGGACTCATTGTTGAATTTTGTGTAAAACTGGTCAAATTACCAACTTATGTGCACGTTATAAGGTAGTTCTTAACCCTTTCACTGTCAGTCCCGTAATATGGCTTGCAAGCCAGTGTCGGCCCCGTAATAGTACACCAAAATTCTAGCTGCTTCAGATCTTGGGGGAGAAAGCTGGTAGGCCTACATATGAGAGAATGGGTCTGAGTGGTGAGTGTGTGCAGTATAAAAAAAATCCTGCAGCATGCAGTGCATAATGGGAAAAAAATACCGTATTTTTAGTTTCAAACAGCAACTTTGCGATGTATTTTTATGCTGTATTTGTAGTTTATTTTTCGTTTTCTTGGTCTCCTTTGATAGAATGGAAGATATATTACAGAACTAGAGATGATTTTGAATGGTTTACTGAATAAAAGTACCTCAAAATTAAGCTCAAAGCAGCAGAAATGTTTGATTTTTGCCAATATTCAAGAGCAAACAGATCACGTCATGCGTCCAATGTCCAATACATGTCAACTGGTGGGTCTAATATGCTTTCACAGATGCGCTGATATTATTTACACCATTTTTACAGTAATGCAGTAATCTGCATAACAGTAAATCATCTATGTATTGTGTGAATAAAAATTCAAAATGGAAAGCAAGCTTGATATAAGAGGGGCCTGCAGACATGACTAATGAAGAGAGAACATGCTATTTTAGTGCTAGGAATGTTTACATTGTTAATTCTGGACCCTATTTTGAAATTGACCTTCCTTGAATTGTACATGAAATTGGCCAAATTACCAATTTCTGATCACTTTATTGGATAGTTGAAATCAGTAAATGGGCAGTTTTCAATCGATAGAACAAAAGGAGCTCTAGTGAAATAGCTATGAGTTTGGTCGATTGGAACAATGGAATTGGCTGAAAATACGGCTCAAAGTTGGCAGAATCACTGGTGTAAATATCGCCGAGACCGCTAACTTTGCAAGAGTGTAATTTTGTAAGTTTTCCATCAAATTTCATACTTTTGGTGTTATTACCATTGGGAAAAGATTCTCTGATTTCATAAGGATAAATAATTTTTTTTTTTTTTAATTCTTCAACGCTGAGAGCAAGTTTGTGAGCAGGGGTCTTGACAGTGAAAGGGTTAAAGTTGAATAGGCAGTTTCTTATGCTCATTTCATAGAATGGAAGGCATACTAGTGAAATATCTAAGAATTTGGTCAAATTGAGCAATAAAATTGGCTTAAAAAGGACTTAATAAAGTAGGCATAATCACTGATGTTTTAATTAAGCCCAGACTGCCATCTTTGCGCTTGCATAATTCCATAAGTTTTCAATCAGACTTAATATTTTTGGCATCATTACCTTCAGAAAAAAATCTATATTTTCATATAAAAAAATAATTTTCATATTTAAATTGTGACACTCAGCACTTACAATTTCAGGGGTCGCAGCAGTGAAAGGGTTAAATAAATATAATTTAGTATTTAATAACATGTTTAACGAATTGCTTAAATAGATAATGGAAGGCTTATTTTGATAGCTAATCAGTTTGTAGTTTTTACTTAAAAAGATGAATGTTTGTCTACACGTTGTGTGTAAGATTTTGTTTTTATCATGCCATGCCATTACCATACACTATATGTTGAAAGTCTGTAGAAAGATGTAGGTTTTATTTAACTTAGGGGCAGTACAGTGCATGCATGAGAAGCAAATTAGTAGCCAGTCGTGCCTTCTTGATTTTTCAAGTAGACACTTTAGTACAGTATATAATTACTCGGCGATGATAGTGCATTTACATATAGGAAAAATTGCAGTACAGTAAACCCTATTTTTTTTTTTTTTTTTTTTTTTTTTTTTTAACAAGTCGGCTGTCTCCCACCGAGGCAGGGTGACCCAAAAAAGAAAGAAAATCCCCAAAAAGAAAATACTTTCATCATCATTCAACACTTTCACCACACTCACACATTATCACTGCTTTTGCAGAGGTGCTCAGAATACAACAGTTTAGATGCATATACGTATAAAGATACACAACATATCCCTCCAAACTGCCAATATCCCAAACCCCTCCTTTAAAGTGCAGGCATTGTACTTCCCATTTCCAGGACTCAAGTCCGACTATATGAAAATAACCGGTTTCCCTGAATCCCTTCACTAAATATTACCCTGCTCACACTCCAGCAGATCGTCAGGTCCCAAGTATCATTCGTCTCCATTCACTCCTATCTAACACGCTCATGCACGCTTGCTGGAAGTCCAAGCCCCTCGCCCACAAAACCTCCTTTACCCCCTCTTTCCAACCCTTTCGAGGACGACCCCTACCCCTCTTTCCTTCCCCTATAGATTTATATGCTTTGATCCATTCTCTCTAAATAAGATTAATTGGTTAAGTGGGTGGCTGGTAATGGCAATTGTGGTGAATATAGTAAGTTTTTTGCAGTGACTGTCAAAATAATGGACAATTCTGTAACCAGTGAGCTTTGTCCATTATTTCCAAATTGGCTAACTCAGTGGCTTGTGTTCCATATCTCTGAAGTCCATTATATGGAGTGTTTAATGCATTTATGAAGCTCAGTTCTGTGTAAAGGATAACTGCATTTTTCAGTATTATGCTCACTTTTTAAATGTTGTACAGTATTTCCATTTAAATTTATTAATATCTTGTGTATTCCTAAAAAACCTTTCCAGGGATTTGTTAAGTGAGAATGAGGAACCTGCTGGCAGTTTTATGGTGAAAGATATCATTGGTACAGTGGCAGTGTCAGCATTACAAGAAGGTGCTGTAACACTGTCTGCAACTACACGAACTGGTACCCTTGTCCTCTTTACACAACACCTTAATGGGTACGTACTTCTTCTGATGTTTTGCATGGAACGTCAGTCCATCTAACAGGGCATTATTTATATAGACATCTTTGACGTTATGATGACCTGCTGAGAAGTGAATTCCTCTTTCAACTATGAAATGAACATAATCTAAATTTTTGTTTCAGGCCATTCCTGTTACTTAATCTCTTAGGTTTAATAATTGTAATTTTCTACTCAGTACTGTACTCAGTCTCTAATACATACAACTTCATGAGACTTGCTGAATCATTATTAGTGTTGTTAATTAGAATGTTATTTGGTGGTGATTCAAAATGTCTGAAGAGTGTGTGGTTTGCATGTTTTTATTATTAATTGTAAGTGTGTAAGGTAGTAGGTTGGTAGACAGCAACCACCCAGGGAGGTACTACCGTCCTGCCAAGTGAGTGTAAAACGAAAGCCTGTAATTGTTTTACATGATGGTAGGATTGTGAGTGTCTTTTGTCTGTCTCATAAAATATGCAAGGATTACAGCATGTCTTGCTACTACTACTTACATTAGGTCACATCTAACATACATGTACATGTTTATTTTACCACACCTCATCTGGTTTTCTTTGATTTTATCTTAATTGTTCTTGTCTTAGTACTTTTCCTTTTATATTCAGGGATGTGGATAAGAATCTTTCCTCGTAAGCCATGCGTTTGTAAAAGTCACTAAAATGCCGGGAGAACAAATGGGCTAGTAACCCCTTTTCCTGTTAATGATTACTAAAAAGAATAGAAAAAAATTGTCAAGTGGGAATCTGAATGTGCGTGGATGTTGTTGCAAATGATAAGAAGAGATGATGTGGATGTTATGAATGAGAAGAAAATGGATGTCCTGGCTTTAAGTGAAACAAAAGCGAAGGGGGTGGGAGAGTTTCAATTGGATAGGAATAAATGGGATGATTACGGTGTAGCAATAATGTTGAGAGGGATAAGCTATGGCAGGGAACAAGAGGGACTACAAATGTAAATAAATTCAAGGATTATGTGGGTAAATAAAGACTTGATGTGAAAAAAGTGGGTTATAGTAAGCGTGTATGCACTGGAGAAGACGAGAAGTGTGAGGGAGGAAGAGAGAGAGATTTCTGGGAAAGGTTGATGTGAATGCGTGGGGAGTTTTGAATCAATTGTGAAGAGTAATGGTTGGTGTGGATTTACAAAGCTAAAGTGGGTAAAAATGTTATGGATGGGAGGTAGTAGGTTAATTTGGGGGGGGTGCCAGGGGTAAATGTAAAATGGGGAGCCTTTAATTGAGTATGTGTAGAAAGAAATTTGGTAATAAGTAATTACAGTTGTAGTTCCAGTGTCTTATGAAAAGAGGATAAATAAATATACATGTTATGTAGCACGTAATGTAAGTAGTTGTTAGAATTATGTATTGGGTGATGGAAAGGTTGATGGGTAGGCCCCAGGATGTACATGTTTATAGAGGGGAACTGATATATCGGATCATTATTTAGTTGTAGCTACAAGTTAGAGTAGTAGAGGTAGATGGGAAAAGAGGAAGGTGGCCAACAACAAGTAAGAGGGATGTTGGAAAGCTGTTATAAACTAAGGAAGGAGGAAGTTCGGGGTGAGATATAAGCGATATTGCAGAAAGGTGGCTAGTGCAAAGATGAGTCAGTGGGGGGGGTTGTGAAGAGATATTTGAATAGTTTTAAAAATGCAGTAATTTGAATGTGGGCAGAAGTTTGTGGGGTTATAGGAGGGTGGGGGCCAGGAGAAGGGAAGGTGATTGGCGGATGATGAAGTAAAGGCGTGTGATAAAAGAGAAAAAAGGTAGCTTTGAGAGTTTTTACAAAGCAGAGTGTTTATAAGAAGAGAGAGTATATGGAGAGTAAAGAAAGTGAAGAGAGTGGTGGATGAGAGAGTGCAAAAGGAGAGCAGATGAAGAGTGGGAGAGGCACTGTCATGAAATTTCTAATGAAAATAAGAAAAAAATTTTGGAAAGTGGAGTTAAACACGTTAAGAAAGCCTAGGGAATAGTATGGATTTGTCAGTTAAAAAAACAGAGTAGGGGAGTTAGTAGATGGGGAGAGGGAGGAGGTATTAGGTAGATGGCGAGAATATTTCGAGGACTTTTAACCTGTTGAGGAAGAAAGGGATGGCGGTTAATTTCAGTGCAATGGCCAGGAGATGTTACCATTTTTTGGAGTGAAGAAGAGCAGAATGTAAGTGTGGTGGAGGTACCGTGAGGCATTCGTATATAGAATGAAAGGGTTGTAAAGCACTGGAACTGATGGGATCATGACAGAAATATTTTAATAAAAGCAGGGGGGTTAGTGTTGGAAGTGGTTGGTACTATTTGTTTTATTAAATGGATGAAAGAGGGGAGTACCTAGGCATTGGCGGAGAGAGCATGTTATAGTCCCTTTATATAAAGGGAAGGGGACAAAAGAGATTGTAAAAATATAGGAGGAATAAGTTTATACTGAAAATATATTTTTCATATGTCGGGACTTGTGTCCTGGAAAATGGATGTACAATTGCCTGCACTTTAAAGAGGGGGTTTGGGATTATGGCAGTTTGGGAGGGATATGTTGTGTATCTGTATATGTGTATGCTTTCATTGACTGTTGTTATTCTGAGCACCTCTGCAAAAACAGTGATAAATGTGCGAGGTGGTGAAGTGTTGATTGATGATGAAAGTATTTTCTTTTTTGGGGTTTTCTTTCTTTTTTGGTCACCCTGCCTCGGTGGGAGACGGCCGACCGGACTTGTTTGAAAAAAAAAAATAAAAAAAAAAAGTTTACTGAGTTATACTAGGAAAAGTATACAGTAGGGTTATAATTGAAAGAATTAGAGGGTAAGACAGAATGTAGGATTGCAGATGAGGCATGGGAGGCTTCAGAGTGGGTAGGGATGTGTAGATCAAGTGTTTACATTAAGCATATATGTGAACAGTACTTAGATAAGGTACGGAATTTTTTATTGCATACTATGGATTTAGAAAACGGCATATGATTAGCAGTCGGATAGAGGAAGCAGGGTGGCAAGATGTTGCAAAGGTATATGGAATAGGTGGTAAGTTACTAAATGCTGTTTAGAGTTTTTATGAGGATAGTGGGGCTCAGGTATAGGGTGGTAGAAGGAGAGTGAGAAGAATACTTCCCGGGTAAAGTAGGTTTAGACAGGGATGTAGTAAGGTCACCTGGTTGTTTATATATATTTGTAAATGGGGTTATTGTAAAAGAAAGTAAATGCTAGGATGTTCGGGAGAGGGGTGGGATTAAATTATGAGGAATCAAATTCAAATTGGGAAAATTGACATAGTTACTTTTTGCTGATATGATATGTTGCTTATGGACATTCTAAAGAAAAAATTGCAAAGTTAGTGGTATGAGTTTGGGAATGTGTTAAAGGTTGAAAGTTGAAAGTGAACATAGAAAAGAGTAAGTGATGAGGGTATCAAAATGATTTAGATAAAGAAAAATTGGATATCAAATTGGGGAGGGAGGAAGTATGGATGAAGTGAATGTTTCTCAGATACTTGGGAGTTGACTGTGTCGGCGGATGGATTTATGAGGATGAGTTAATCATAGAATTGATGAGGGAAAAAAAGGACGAGTGTGCGTTGCGGTATATGTGGAGTCAAAAAACATTATTATGGAGGGCCAAGAAGGGAATGTCATTGAAATGTATAGTAGTTCCAAAAACTCTTATATGGATGTGAAGCTTGGGTGGTAAATGCAGCAGCGAGAGAGACGGTTGGAGGCAGTGGAGATGTCCTGTGTAAGGGCATGTGTGGTTGTAATATTATTATGCAGAAAATTCGGGGAGAGTGTGGAAACATTTTAGGAGAAGGTGTGGAGTTAATAAAAGTATTATCAGAGCGGCAGCAGAAGAGGGCGTTGTTGGGTGGTTTGCGTCATTTAGAGAGAATGTGATCAAGTAGAAATGACATAGAATAGCATATAAATCTATAGGGGAAGAAGGAGGGGTAGGGGTCGTCCTTGTAAGGGTTGGGTAAGAGGGGGTAAAGGAAGTTTTGTGGGCGAGGGGCTTGGACTTCCAGCAAGCGGTGCATGAGCGTGTTAGTTAGGAGTGAATGGAGACGAATGATTACTTGGGGATCCTGACGATCTGGTGGAGTGTGATAGCAGGGTAATAATTAGTGAAGGGATCAGGGGAAACCGGTTATTTTCATATAGTGGACTTGGAGTTCTGGAAATGGGAAGTACAAATGCCTGCCATTTAAAGGAGGGCCAGTATTGGGATAATGGCAGTTTTGGAGGAATTTGTTGTGTATCTTTATTGTAGTATGCTTCTAAGATGTTGTATTCTGAGCACCTCTGCAAAAAACAGTTGATAATGTTGCGAGTGTGTGAATGATGAAAGTGTGAATGAATGATGTATGAAAAGTATTTTCTTTTGGGGATTGTCTTTCTTTTTTTTTGGGTCACCTGCCTCGGTGGAGACGGACACCCCCCCCCGACGCTTGTTGAAAACAAAAAAAAAAAAAAAAAAATTCAGGGAAACCGGGTTATTTTCATATAGTCGGACTTGAGTCCTGGAAATGGGAAGTACAATGCCTGCACTTTAAAGGAGGGGTTTGGGATATTGGCGGTTTGGAGGGATATGTTGTGTATCTTTATATGTGTATGCTTCTAGACTGTTGTATTCTGAGCACCTCTGCAAAAACAGTGATAATGTGTGAGTGTGGTGAAAGTGTTGAATGATGATGAAAGTATTTTCTTTTTGGGGATTTTCTTTCTTTTTTGCGTCACCCTGCCTCGGTGGGAGACGGCCGACTTGTTGAAAAAAAAAAAAAAGTGTGTAAACTTTTGAAACTCCTTATGAAAGATCAAAATTATGCAAAAGAATTTTTTTCTAATTTAGAAACATTAGTCTAATTTATTTTTTATAAAATTTAATCATGGACTATGTCCTGATGGTTAAGATCAAGGCTTTTTCTTTCATTTAGTCATTATTATGATAATGAAAGTTTTCAGCAAAATCTAATTTTAATGTAAAAGAAAGAGTTGAATAATCCCTTAATTCATGGTATCGGTAACATTAAAAAAGAGAGGTATTGTTTTTTTATCACATTGGCTGTTGTGTCACCAATGAAGGGTGTGATCCAGTGGAGAAAGACATTCCCATCACCTAATTCTATTATAGCTGTCCCTTACCAGAAGTGTGCTGACTCACATTTAATGACCATCTGAAATTCCAACCTTCCCTATCCATCCTTAAGAACCAGGATGCAAACTCTGCTGACTGGTTTCCTTGCTTGCTCCTGCAGTGCCTTACTGAAAGTAACCTATATAACAAACTTGTTTGTGAATGGGAACCAAACAAATCATTAATAAAATGCTCATTTTTGTATGGACTTTTGTGGATAATGTCATCAGCATAGCTTTTAGCTATATGTTTGGGTGAAGTAAGTACAGCATATAGGAGAGCCTTAATCAAGACATTAAATAACAAGTGAACTGAGAACTCCCATGGTTTACTAGGGATATTATTCAGTCTCGTTTCTTAAAACCTTAGAGAGAATACCCCTCAGGGGAGGGGTAACTCTTATGTGTAGTGAGGGAGCTCTTGTCTAGGGATTGGATCTGTGCTCCATTTCCTGAATTATGCCTGAATGTCTACAAGGAGGATGGTTTAAAATATATCGATTGTTTTTTTTATTATTATTATCACACTGGCCGATTCCCACCAAGGCAGGGAGGCCCGAAAAAGAAAAAACTTTCACCATCATTCACTCCATCACTGTTCCTTGCAAGAAGGGTGCTTTACAATACCAGTTTGTAAACTGCAACATTAACACCCATCCTTCAGTGTGCAGTACACTGTACTTCCCATTCCAGAATCAAGTCCCCGGCCTGCCAGTTTCCCTGAAACCCCTTCTAAATGTTACTTTGCTCACATTCCAACAGCACGTCAAGTATTAAAACCATTGTCTCCATTTTCAACCTATCAAACACGCTCACGCCCATTGCCTGTGGAAGTCCAGCCCACTGCCACACCAAAACCTCCTTTACCCCCTCCCTCCAACCTTTCCTAAGGTGCGACCCCTACCCCGCCTTCCATTCCATACAGAAGATACACTCTTGATCATTCTGGTTTCGGCCCCCCCTCCATTCTCTCTACATGTCCGAAACACCTTCAACAACCTTCCTCAGCCCCTCTGGACAACAGTTTGGTAATCCCGGCACCTCTCCTAACTTCCAAAACTACGAATTCTCATGCATTAATATTCAACACCACCATTGCCCTCAGACATGACATCTACACTGCCTCCGCTTCTCTCGCTGCAAATTTCATCACCATGCTTTTTCCACACCCATATCAGAGCGTTGGTATAAAAACTATACTCTCATACATTCCCCTCTTTGCCTCCAAGAGGCAAAGTTCTTTGTCTCCACAGACTTCCTAAGTGCACCACTCACCCTTTTCCCCCCTCATCAATTCTATGATCACCTCATCTTTCATAGACCCATCCGCTGGAACACGTCCACTCCCAAATATCTGAATCATCACCTCCTCATACCTCTCTCCCCTCCAATCTTGATATCCTATCATTTATCGCCTAATCTTTTTGTTATCCTCCATAACCTTATCTTTCCTGTATTACTTTTAATTTCTTCTTTTGCATTTTTTTTTTTTTTTTTCACAAGTCGGTCGGTTCTCCACCGAGGCAGGGTGACCTCACAAAAAGAAAGAAAATTCCCCAAAAAAGAAATACTTCATCATCATTCAACACTTTCACCAAACTCACACATTATCACTGCTTTTGCAGAGGGTGCTCGAATATAAAAACAGTTTTAGAAGCTATTTCGTATAGGTGATACCTCAACATATCCTCCAAATGCCAATTATCCCAAACCCCTCCTTTAAAGTGCAGGCATTGTCTTCCCATTTCCAGGACTCAAGTCCGACTAATATGAAAAATTACCGGTTCCCTCTGTATCCTTCACTAAATATTACCCTGGCTCACACTCCAACAGTCGTCAGGTCCCAAGTATCTTTGTCTCCATTCACTCCCTATCTAACCCACGCTCATGCACGCCTTGCTGGGACGTCCAAGCCCCTCACCACAAAACCACCTTTACCCCTCTTTCCAAACCCTTTCGAGGGAGACCCTTACCCTCTGTCCTTCCCCTATAGATTTATATGCTTTCCATGTCATTTCACTTGATTCATTCTCTCTACAATGGACCAAACACTCAAACAACCCCTCTTCTGCCCTCTGACTAATGCTTTTTATTAACTCAACACCTTTTCCTATTTTCCACCACTCCGAATTTTCTGCATAATATTACACCACATTGCCCTTAGACAGGGACATCTCCACTGCCTCCAACCGTCTCCTCGCTGCTGCATTTACCACCCAAGCTTCACATCCATATAAGAGTGTGGATACTACTTACTTTCCTACATTCCCTTCTTTGCCTCCATAGATAACGTTTTTTGACTCCCATATTCCTCACGCACCACTCAACCTTTTTTCCCTCATCATTTATGTTTCAACTCATCCTTCATAAATCCATCCGATGACACGTTCAACTCCCAAGTATATGAAAACATTCACTTCTTCCATACTCTCCTCCCCAATTTGATATCAATTTTTCTTTATCTATAATCATTTGATACCCCTCATCTCCTTACTCTTTTCCTTGGTCACTTTTCAATTTTACCTTTACACACATTTCAAAACTTCATCCACTAACCTCTTTTCATTTTTTCTTGAGAATCTCCCATAAGACAGTATCATCAGGCAAAAAGTAACTGAGTCAATTCCCATTTTGAATTTGATTACCCATAATTTAATCCCACCCTTCTCCGAACACCTTAGCATTTACTTCTTTTAACAACCCCATCTATAAATTTATTAAACAAACATGGTGCATTACACATCCCTGTCATAAGACCTACTTTTACCGGGGAAAGTATTTCTCCCTCTCTTCTACACCCCTAACATGGGACTCACTCATCCTCATAAAAGCTCTTGACAGCATTTTAGTAAATTACACCTATTCCATAAACTTGCAACATCTTGCCACATTGTCTCTATCCACTCTTTTATATGCCTTTTCGAAAAATCCATAAATGCAATAAAACTTCCCTACCTTTTATCTAAATACTGTTCACATATATGCTTCTATGTAAAACACTTGATCTACACATCCTTCCCACTCTGAACTCCTTGTTCGTCCGCAATTCTACTTTCTGTTTACTCTTAATTCTTTCAATTATAACCCTACCGTATACTTTTCCTGGTATATCAGTAAACTTATTACTCTATTAAATTTTTACAATCTCTTTTGCCCCCTTTCCCTTTTTATTAAGGGACTATACATGCTCTCAGCCAATCCCTAGGTACCTTCCCTCTGCAACTTCTCTTTCAGAATCTCCCAAGTAGAACAGTGTCATCAGAAGAGCAACTGCTGAAACTCCCACTTCGTGTGATTCTTTATCTTTTTAACTCCACGCCTCTTGCCAAGGACCTGCATTTACTTCTTTACAAAAACCCCATCTAATAAATTATGAAAACAACACTCGGTGACATCACACATCCTTGTCTAAGGCCTTACTTTTATGGGAAATAATTTCCCTCGTTCCTACATACTCTAACTCGAGCCTCACTATCCTCGTAAAAAATCTCCTCACTGCTTTCAGTAACCTACATATACACCATACACCTGCAACATCTGCCACATTGCCCCCTTCCACCCTGTCTTACGCCTTTTCCAAATCCATTAAATGCCACAAAGACTCTTTGGCCTTATTCTAAATACTGTTCACTTAAATGTTTCACTTGTTAAACACTGGTCCACACCATCCCCTAACTTTCCTAAGCCTCCTTGTTCATCTGCTACCTATTCTCCGTCTTACTCTTAATTATTCAATTAATAACTCTACCATTACACTTTACAGGTATTCTCAACAGACTTTATCCCCCTATAAATTTTTTGCACTCTCTTTTGTCCCCTTTGCCTTTATACAAAGGAATATGCATGCTTTCTGCCAACCCCTAGGAAACCTTACCCTCTTCCATACTTTTATTAAATAATTGCACCAACCACTCCAAAACTATATCCCCACCTGCTTTTAACATTTCTTTCTTTATCCCATCAATCCCGGCTGCCTTACCCCCTTCATTTTACCTACTGCCTCATGAACTTCCCCCACACTCACAACTGGTCTTCCTCACTTCTACAAGATGTTATTCCTCCTTGCCTATACACGAAATCACAGCTTCCCTATCTTCATCAACATTTAACAATTCCTCAAAAATATTCCCTCCATTTTCCCCAGTACCTCTAATCTCCTTTTAAAATAACTTCCTCCCCTATTTTTAATGACAAATCCATTTGTTCTTGGGCTTCCTTAACTTGTTAATCTCACCCCAAAAACTTTTTCTTATTTTCAACAAATTTGTTGAAAAACATCCCCCCACTCTCTCATTTGCTCTCTTTTTACATTGCTTCCACCTCTTTCTCTCTTTTTCTCCATATTACTCTTCCCTCTTGCATCACTTCTACTTTGTAAAAACTTCTCATATGCTACTTTTTCTCCCTTACTATCTCTTTCATCTCATTCCACCAATCGCTCCTCTTCCCTCCCGCACCCACTTTCCTGTAACCACAAACTTTGCTGAAACACTCTAACACTACATTTTTAAACCTACCCCATACCTCTTCGACCCCATTGCCTATGCTCTCATTAGCCCATCTGTCCTCCAATAGCTGTTTATATCTTTCCCTAACTGCCTCCTCTTTTAGTTTATAAACCTTCACCTCTCTTCCCTGATGCTTCTATTCTCCTTGTATCCCATCTACCTTTTACTCTTAGTGTAGCTACAACTAGAAAGTGATCTGATGTATCTGTGGCCCCTCTATAAACATGTACATCCTGAAGTCTACTCAACAGTCTTTTATCTACCAATACATAATCCAACAAACTACTGTCATTTCGCCCTACATCATATCTTGTATACTTATTTATCCTCTTTTTCTTAAAATATTATTTATTTTTTTATTATCACACTGGCCGATTCCCACCAAGGCAGGGTGGCCCGAAAAAGAAAAACTTTCACCATCATTCACTCCATCACTGTCTTGTCAGAAGGGTGCTTTACACTACAGTTTTTAAACTGCAACATTAACCTATAACTAAACCCCTTTCTATACAAAGTTCAATCAAAGGGCTCCCATTATCATTTACACCTGGAACCCCAAACTTACCTACCACACCCTCTCTGAAAGTTTCTCCTACTTTAGCATTCAGGTCCCCTACCACAATTACTCTCTCACTTGGTTCAAAGGCTCCTATACATTCACTTAACATCTCCCAAAATCTCTCTCCTCTACATTCCTCTCTTCTCCAGGTGCATACACGCTTATTATGACCCGCTTTTCGCATCCAACCTTTACTTTAATCCACGTAATTCTTGAATTTACACATTCATATTCTCTTTTCTCCTTCCATAACTGATCCTTCAATATTACTGCTAACCCTTCCTTTGCTCTAATTCTCTCAGATACTCCAGATTTAATCCCATTTATTTCCCCCCACCGAAACTCCCCTACCCCCTTCAGCTTTGTTTCGATTGTTGTAGCTTAAAAATAGGCACAGTGGGATTATTGGTCTAGGATATAGGAAAGACACCCTTGGTGTAATTAAGATTATACAGTGCTAACAGAGGGTTATTAGGGACTTGCCTTAAAATTCTAAGAATTTCATAAGCTATACTATTTTCTCCAGGAGCTGTTAGTTAATGCCATGTCTAACTCAACATTTTGACACAAATCAAGTTCTGTATTATTTTAGAAGCACACTTTAGGTTTGTCCTAATATGAGATTAGAGATTTTCATGCCTGGATGTTTTGACCCAGTTATGAGGTCATTAGCTTTCCCAAGATGAAAAGACTCGGCAACATTACCACGTTTTCCCAGTTATTTTACCTATACCTTTCTTGGCTAGACATAGAGGGGTAGATCTGTTTAGCCCACTAACAATTTTTTTTTTCCTGTTGCTTAAGTTTTTGCTTTCTGTTCATGTCATTTGTTAGTGCAGCTTAGGTTCTGAGTAGTTTTGGGGTTCTACAATAATGCCATACTTTACCAGTCCTAACGACATGTACAGTGGAACCTCCACTAAGGAGTTTAATCCGTCCCATGACCTTGCTCACATCTGGATTTGCTCATTTGCAGAGCCAATTTTCCTCATTTAAATTAATTGAAATGGAATTAATTCGTTCCAGTGGAATTCCAGGCACAATAAAATACTTCAATAATTTCCCTAATATCAACTCTACAGCTTATTTATCTATCACAATTCATCTAGTGTGACATAATAAACAATATAAATAACATAAAAACCTGATATATACTGTAGAATTAGTAAAATTTATTATATATGTGGCGGCGTCGGCGGACGACAAGAGTTTGTCTTTAGACAGGACAAAATACTCCTTGAATATTTCACTATCATCAATTCTACGGCTTATTTATTAATCACAAGTCATCTAATATGACATAATAAACAATATAAATAACATAGAAACCTGATATATACTCTAGAATGAATAAAATAGGTCATATGACAAGTGGAGGTGGCCATAACCGCTCCAGCATTGCGGTAAACACTAATGACAGTCTTTTGAAGCCTTTTATTATTATAAATATTATTTTTTTTTTTTTTTTTTTTTTTTTTTCAACAAGTCGGTCGTCTCCCACCGAGGCAGGGTGACCCAAAAAAGAAAGAAAATCCCCAAAAAGAAAATACTTTCATCATCATTCAACACTTTCACCACACTCACACATTATCACTGCTTTTGCAGAGGTGCTCAGAATATAACAGTTTAGAAGCATATACGTATAGAGATACACAACATATCCCTCCAAACTGCCAATATCCCAAACCCCTCCTTTAAAGTGCAGGCATTGTACTTCCCATTTCCAGGATCAAGTTTCCCACTATATGAAAATAACCCGGTTTCCCTGAATCCCTTCACTAAATATTACCCTGCTCACACTTTCCCAAAAGGGTCGTCAGGTCCCAAGTATCATTCGTCTCCATTCACTCCTATCTAACACGCTCATGCACGCTTGCTGGAAGTCCAAGCCCTCACCCACAAAACCTCCTTTACCCCCCCTTTCCAACCCCTTTTGAGGACGACCCTACCCTCTTTCCTTCCCCCATAGATTTATATGCTTTCCATGTCATTCTACTTTGATCCTTCTCTCTAAATGACCCAAACCACCTCAACAACCCCTCTTCTGCCCCTCTGACTAATGCTTTTATTAACTCCACACCTTCTCCTAATTTCCCCACTCCGAATTTTTGCATAATATTTACACCACACATTGCCCTTAGAAGGACATTCACTGCCTCAACCCGTTCTCGTGCTGCTTTACCACCAAGTTCACATCCTATAAGAGTGTTGGTACTCCTATACTTTAAATTCCCTTTTTTGCTCCATAGATAACGTTTTTGTCACATATACCTAAACGAAACCTCACCTTTTTCCCTAAATTTTTATGTTTAAACCTCATCTTCATAAATCCATCCGCGACACTTTCAACTCCCAAGTATTGAAAACATTCACTTTTCCCTTACTCCTCCCCCCATTTGATATACCAATTTTTCTTTATCTAAATCATTTGATACCTCTCACTTTAATCTTTTCTATGTTCCTTTCAACTTCTCCTTTACACACATTCTCAAATCATCCCTAACCTTTGCAATTTTTCTTTAGAATTCAATAAGCACAGTATTCATCAGCAAAAGTAATGGTAATTCCCATTTTGAATTTGTTTTCCCCATAATTTAATCCCACCCTCTCCGAACACCCTAGATTTACTTCTTTTACAACCCCTCTATAAAATTATTAACAACCATGGTGCATTAACACCGTCTAAGACTACTTTTACCGGAAGTATTCTCCCTCTTTTCTACACACCTAACTGAGCCTCACTATCTCATAAAAGCTCTTTACAGCATTTATTAACTACCACCTTTCCATATTTTTGCAACATCTGCACATTGCTCCTCTTCCACTTTTTTTCTTTTGCCTTTTCAAAATCCATAAATGCAATAAAAACTTCCCTAACTTTATCAAAATACTGTTCACATATATGCTTCAATGTAAACACTTGATCTACACATCCCCTACCCACTCTGAAACCTCCTTGTTCGTCCGCAATTCTACATTTTGTCTTACCTCTAATTCTTTCAATTATAACCCTACCGTATACTTTTCCTGGTATACTCAGTAAAACTTATTCCTCTATAATTTTTACAATCTCTTTTGTCCCTTTCCCCTTTTTATAAAAGGGGCTATACATGCTCTCCGCCAATCCCCAGGTACCTTCCCCCCTTTCAAAACATTTATTAAACAAAAGTACCAACCACTCCAACACTATATCCCCCCTGCTTTTAACATTTCTGTCATGATCCCATCAGTTCAGCTGCTTTTCCCCTTTCTTCTACGTAATGCCTCACGTACCTCCCCCCACTTACAGTCTGCTCTTCTTCTCCTAAAAGATGGTATACCTCCCTGGCCAGTGCATGAAATTACCGCCTCCCTTTCTTCCCTTTAAAATTTAAAAGTTCCTCAAAATATTCTCGCCATCTACCTAATACCTCCCCCTCCCCATCTACTAACTCCCCTACTCTGTTTTTAACTGACAAATCCATACTTTCCCTGGCTTTTTTAACTTTTTAAATCACTCCAAAATTTTTTCTTATTTTCATTAAAATTTCTTGACAGTGCCTCTCCCACTCTTTCATCTGGGCTCTCCTTTTGCATCTAAACCCCTCTCTTCACCTTTTTTTTTATTTTCCATATTCTGCTCTTCTTATAGCACTTCTCCCTTTTTTAAAAAACCTCTCGTAAGCTCCCCCTTTTTC
Organism: Cherax quadricarinatus; assembly: GCF_026875155.1. Lineage (NCBI taxonomy): Eukaryota > Metazoa > Arthropoda > Malacostraca > Decapoda > Parastacidae > Cherax > Cherax quadricarinatus. The sequence goes on from NC_069444.1 coordinate 17,886,478, forward strand.
TCTTTTATCACCCCCTTTACTTCATAATTCCCCCAAATTTCACCCTTTTTCCTCCTGCCCCCCCCCCTCCTAAAAACCAAACTTTCCCCCACATTTTTAATACTGCTTTTTAAAACTTTTTCCAAAACCCTCTTCAACCCCCCCATACTCATCTTTGCACTGGGCCCACCTTTCTCCAATAGTCGTTTTACTCCCCTAACTTCCCCCCTCCCTTAGTTTTACACTTTAAACCCCTTTTTACTTGTTGTTGCCCCCTTCCTCTTTTCCCTCACCTCTTATTTCAAAACGGGTAGCTACAACAAAAATAATGTTTCCGTTTATATCAGTTGCCCCTCTTATTATATTATATTATATAGTAAAATTATTATTATACGTATTATTATGTATTTTTAAAAAGAAAAAGAAGAAGAAAATTGTCAAATGGGAAGTCTGAATGTGCTTTGGATGTTGTGCAGATGTAAAAAAAAGAGATGATTGTGGGATGTTATAAAATGAGAAAGTGGATGCCCTGGCTTTAAGTAAACAAAGTTTGAAGGGGGTGGGAGGGTTTCAGGGGAGAGGAAAAAATGGGTTTTAGGTCGGGGGTTTTCAAATAGAGTTAGGCTAAAGAAGGAGTAGCAAAAATGTTAAAGGTTTAAGTTTATGGCGGGAAAAAGGGAGGGACTATAAATGTATTTTTCAAGGATTATGGGGGTTTAAAATAAAGTTTGGGGGAGGGAAAAAAGTGGGTTCATAATAAGCGTGTATGCCCCTGGAGAAGAGAGAAGTTAGAGGAGAGGAAGTTTTTGGGGAAATTTTGAGTGAATCCCCGGGGGGGAGTTTTGAATAAAGGTTGGGGGGAGTTTTGGGGGTTTGGGGGGATTTTAATGCTAAAGTGGGGAAAAAAATGTTATGGAGGGAGTAGGGGGAAAAATTTGGGGGGGCCGGGGGGTTAATGTAAAGGGGGACCCTTTAAATTGGCTATGTTTTTAAGGAAAGAAATTTGGTAATAAGTAATACATTTTTTTATGAAAAAGGGAGGAAAAAATAAATTAAAAAAGGTATGATGTAGCACGTAATGAAAGTAGTTTATGGGATTATGTTTTGGTGGAAAAAAGGGTTTGATGGGTAGGCTCCAGGTTGTACTGTTTATAGGGGGGCCCAAAGGGAATAGGGGGCCCATTATTTAGTTGAAATACAGTTAGAGTAAGGGGTGATGGGAAAAGGGGGAAGGGTTTTGGGAACAAAAAAATTTAAGAGGGAGGTAAAAAGGTATAAACAAAGGGAGGAGGAATTTTGGGGGAGATAAAAAGGGGCCTATTGGAAGAAAGGGGGGGCTAGGCAAAGATGAGTAGGGGGGGGGTTTTTAAAGGGGGTTTGGGAAATTTTTTTAAAATGCAGTATTAAAAAGGTGGGGCAAAAATTTTGTGGTTATAGGGGGGTTTGGGGGCAGGGGGGAAAGAGGATGATTGGGGGAAAAATGATGAAGTAAAAGGGTGTGATAAAAGAAAAAAAGGTGCTTATGAGGGGTTTTTTTAAAAAACCCAGAAGTGTTAAAAGAAGAGCAGGGTATATGGAGATTTTAAAAGAAAGGAAAAGGGAGAGTGGTGAGGAGTCCCAAAAGGAGAGCAGATTTTCCGAGTGGGAGAGGCCACTGTCAAAAATTTTAATGAAAATAAAAAAAAAATTTTTGGAGTGATTTCAACAAGTTAAAAAAGGCCTGGGGAAAATAGGGTTTTGGGCAGTTAAAAACAGATTTTGGGGAGTTGTAGATGGGGGATGGGGGTTATTGGGTGGTGGCGGGGAATATTTTGAGGAACTTTTAAATTTTAAAGGGAAAGAAAAGGGGGCAGAAATTTTCTTTCATGGTCAGGGAGGTATTCCCTCTTTTTGGAGTGAAAAAAGAGCAGGGTGTAAGTGTGGGGGAGGTACGTTTAGGCATTACGTAAAATGAAAGGGGGGGAAAGCAGCTGGAACTGATGGGATATGACGAAATGTTTAAAAGAGGGGGGGGAATTTGGTTGGAGTGGTTGGTTTCTTTTGTTTTAATTAAATGTATGAAAGAGGGGGAAGGTACCTTGGGTTTTGGGAGAGACGATGCCTTGTCCCTTTATATAAAGGGAAAAGGGGACAAAAAAGGGCTGTAAAAATTTTTAGAGGGAAAAAGCCCTTTCGGGGTATACAGGAAAAATGTACGGTAATTTGGGTTAAAAATTGAAAAAAATTAGAGGGTAAGACAGGGAATTTTAGGTTTTCGGATGAAACAAGGGGGGTTTTAGAGTGGGTAGGGGTTTTGTAGATCAGGTTTTTTACATTTAAGCATATATTTTGAACAGTATTTTTGATAAAGTAGGGGAAGGGTTTTTTTTGCATTTATGGATTTAAAAAAAAGGATATGATTGAGTGGATAGAGGAGCAAGTGGAGTTTTTGCAAGTATATGGGGGAAAAGGGGTAAAGTTATTAAAAGCTTAAAGGTTTTTTGAGGTTTGTGGGGGCTCAGGTTAGGGGGTGTTAGAAAAGAGGGAGATACTTCCCCGGGAAAAGTAGGTCTTAGACAGGGATGTGTAAATTTCCCCTGGTTTTTTAATTTTATTTTTGAGGGGGTTTTTAAAAGGGAAATAATTGCTAGGGTGTTTGGGGAGAGGGGTTTGGGGTTAAAATTTTGGGGAATCAAATTCAAAAGGGAAAATTTACCCAGTTCCCTTTTTTCTGATGATTTCGTGCTTATGGGAAAATTCTAAAAAACAATTTCAAAAGGGTTTGGGGATGAGTTTGGGAAATGTGTGTAAGGTAGAAAGTTTTAAAATGAAAATAGGGAAAAAATTAAAAGGGGATGAGGGTGTCAAAAGATTTTAGATAAAGGGGAAAAATTGGATATCAAATTGGGGGGGGAGGGGGAGGGAAAAAGTGTTGTTTTCGTTTCTTGGGAGTTTACGTGTCGGCGGATGGATTTTTGAAGGATGGGTTAATCATGAATTGATGAGGGGGAAAAAAAGGGGGTGGGCGTTTTAGGTTATGTGGGTCAAAAAAAAATTTTTATGGAGGCCAAAGAAGGGGGAAAGTTTTGAAAGGGATAGTGTACCAAAACTCTTTTTTTGGGTGTGAAGTTGGGGGGGTTAACCCCGCCGCAGCGAGGAGACGGTTGGAGGGGCGGGGGATGTCCTGTTTTAAAGGGGAATGTGTGGTGTAAATATTATGCAGAAAATTCGGGTGTGGAAATTAGGAGAAGGTGTGGGTTTAAAAAAAGTAAATTTGTCGAGGGCCCGAAGAGGGGTTGTTGAGGGGGTTTGGTCATTTTGAGAGAATGGATCACAGTAGAATGACATGGAAAGCATATAAATCTATAGGGGAAGGAAGGCGGGGTAGGGGTCGTCCTCGAAAGGGTTGGAGAGAGGGGGTAAAGGAGGTTTTGTGGGTAAGGGGCTTGGACTTCCAGCAAGCGTGGTGAGCGTGTTAGATAGGAGTGAATGGAGACGAATGGTACTTGGGACCTGACGATCTGTTGGAGTGTGAGCAGGGTATATATTTAGTGAAGGGATTCAGGGAAACCGGTTATTTTCATATAGTCGGACTTGAGTCCTGGAAATGGGAAGTACAATGCCTGCACTTTAAAGGAGGGGTTTGGGATATTGGCAGTTTGGAGGGATATGTTGTGTATCTTTATATGTTTATGCTTCTAGACTGTTGTATTCTGAGCACCTCTGCAAAAACAGTTTTTAATGTGCGATTTGTGGTAAAAAGTGTAAATTTGATGATAAAAGTATTTTCTTTTTTGGGGATTTTTTCTTTTTTGGGGTCACCCCCCTCGGTGGGGGGAGGGCCCGGGATTTGGGTTGAAAAAAAAAAAAAAAAAAATTATTTTTAATTATTTTTTTATTTTTATTTTATTTTTTATTATTATTATTATTATTATTTTTATTGCAATATAAAAAAATTGGGGAATTTTTATACTTTAAAAAAAATAGAATTTTTACTGTTATCAGACTACTGCATTATTGTAATAATTGTAAAAATTTATGTAAAACCCTTTTTATGATGATTTTGGGAAAATGTAGGTGAAAAATTTTGTTTACTCTAGAACCCCCGGCCCCCCAAAAATAAAAACTTTTTTTTTAAATTTGAGTATTTTCATAAAAACTTTAAAATCATATCTATTTCTGTAGTTTTCTTCCATTCTTAAAATGGGGACCAACCAAAAAAAAACCTCCCAAAAATACCGTTTAAGGAGTGGCAAATTTTGTGGGGAAGTGAACTCCATTTTTTAGGGCCCAAAATTTTTTTTCTTTTTTGGGGTGTACTTTAAGAACCATTTTTTCCATCATACATTGCCCAATTTTCAATAAACCAATGAGTTCCCTTCCCAGATCAAGGCCCCCCCCCTCCATAAGTGGGGGCCCCAAACCCTGGGGAATTTTTCGCTTCATATGGAAGAAAAAAAATTTACGTTTCGACTCCCTATATTTGGAAAAACTCGCACATGGATGCACTCTCAAGGGGGTTTCCACGTATTAAGCTGCTATGTATTCATTGCATGTTTTCATGTTTTGGTTTGGCATGTATTAAATGTTTTAAGTTGCATGTATTACATGTTTTAAAAGTTGCTTTTTTCCCAAATCCGGGGCTTTGTAAATTTTACAGTAGGACCCCTTACCCCGCTGGGAATACATTCCAAGGCCCTCCCAGGGAAACCAAAACCACAGATATTTGGGAAAACCATGAAATACATTTCAACCCTCGACGACGAGGGCACGATTAACGATAAACCCGGGAACTAGCGTTACATTTTAACGCAAAATTTTTCCCTCGACTAGCGCAAAAAAAAATTCGCCAAAGCCTTTTTGTTTGGGGGTTTTCCCCTTCTAAAAAATAAGACCATCAACACCTCCCCTCCTCCCATCCCAACAATCTTTCACCAGATCTTTTTTTAAGGGTTTTAAGTGTCATGAAAAGGGTGCATGTCTTTTCGGGTTTGTGTGTTTTAAAAATTTAAAATATTTCATGGGGTAAAAAAAAAATTTTTTTTTTTCCCTTTTTTGGGGGTGCCCTTTCAGGGGTTAATTTTGATTTCCATTATTTCTTATGGGGAAAAATTAACTTGCTAACTTTAATTTTGACTAACGATGAGTTCGGGAAAAGGGAAATTAGTAGCTTTAGTCGAGGGCCCCACTTTTATATCCCTATACATAAATACGTGGTCCCCCGAGAAATATTTCCCAAAAGAAATAATTTTTAAAAACCCAATTAACCCAATTCCTACCCAAAAAAAAATATTCACAAAAAAAATTTTTTTTTAAAAATTAAATTTTTAATTTAAAAAAACCCAATTTAAAATACATACAGTACTTAAATGAGAAAACGAAATAGAAAAAATAAGCTTTTTAAAATCAATTTAGTACCTTTTTAAAGGGTTCTCTTGTTGGCATTGGAAGATAGGAGAAGAGGGGAGGCCCTTACTATTGCCCCCAACCATCTACCTCCCCCACTCGCCTCCACCATTCTGCCTTGCCATTCTCCTCCCCCTTTCTCCCTCAACCACGCGGCGCACTCCCTTTGTTTTTTTTGTACAATTTCTTGCTTCATTCTAGGGGTGTTTCTCACTTTTTTTTTCCAAAGGGGTGCCATTTAGGAAATTTCTTGGGGCCCATGGTGGCTTTTTTTCCCATTTCAAAATCAAAAAAACAATCACTAAACACAAGATTTATTTTGAAATGTTTGGGGGAGCACGCAGGGTAATGTTCCTTAAAGGGTAAAAAAAGCTGACTGGCTCACAGCGCCTGAGCGGGGGAGGGCAGACAGGTCTGGTACGTTCGAAAATCGGACAAAATTGGTGCGAAAAAAAAAACAGTCGAAATTGTTGCGTTTGATAAACGATGTTTTCGGAAAATCCGGGGTTTTTACTGTATTTTTAAAGTTTAAAATTTTAAATTTATGCTCAATAAGTGGGGAAAATTATCACTTTTTCACTGGGTGGGAGGCAAATTCCCGCTTTCTTGAGGCTTTCCCCAAAAAACTGCCGCTTCTCTAATTTTGCACTTTTGGGCCCTTAATTGCAAAAAATTAAAAAAAACCTTTTTTTTTAGGCCCCAGTAAAAGGGGTTAAAATGCAAAGCGGTTTGAATCAGTGGAAAACTTATGTTTTGATTTAAAAAAACTGGATGGCAAAATGCCTGCAAATGAAAAATGCCCAGGATGTTGCACATGGCTAATTTTTTGTCCCCTTTTCCTATTCCTTTGATCTGATTTGTTTACATTGGTGGCAACTAAATCATCACCATATTTTTTGTCTCCTTAATTTTTTTCTATTGATCCCAAATTTTATTGGTTTAAATTATTTCTGTTTGCTGGAAATTAATAGTATTGATGGTTTTTAGTCATGGGAAAATGGGTCATAGAAAAACCCGCTTTAACAGGCATGCAATATGCATATTATTGTTGAATCTAAAGGGAATTTTGGGCCCCTATGCTGCCATATATGTGGCAGGGGTCAGTAGTTTCCCCTAATTATAGAATTATCCTTCCCTTTTAAGTACCCGCCGAAACCCCAAAAGAGGTGGGGTGGCCCAAAAAGGAAAAAAAAGAAAGTTTCTCCTTTTTAAAATTTTTTAATTTTACAGGAGAAAGGGGGGTTTTAGAAATTTTGTTCATTTAAAAACCCTTTTGGCCCCAATTTATTCCATTGGTTTTTTTTGTAGGTCCCCCAATATTTTTACGCCGCATTAAAGTCTAGCGTCAAAGTATATTTCAAAAATGTATGGGATTTGTTTTGCAAATGTGAAAAAATTTCATAGGCTGTGACTAAGATTTAAGTAAATTTTAGTTTGATAAATAAATATCCTGTATTTGGGTAAGAATTGGGGAAAAATTTGTTTAAATTTAAAAAAAGAAAATTTGGTATCTGAGGGGTGAAAAAAAATGAAGAAAATCTATAATATGAATTTATTATCTTTGTTTGTGTTTTACTTTGTCTTTTTAAATTCCCAAAATATTTTTTTTCAGGAATTCACAAAAAAAAGGTAGTTAAAAGTATGGGGGGGGTTCCCTGTTTTTTAGTGAAATTTTAAAGGCAAGCAGACGGTTTTCCAGTAGTGTCTTTCCCTTTTTCTGTAAAGATGTTTCATTTTTAGTATCCCCTCATTGGCTTATTGGGCATTTTATTTCCTTTCCCTTTTTTTTGAAAAAAATGGTAAGGGATTTTATATTTAAAAAATGTAAGCTTTTTTCAGCATTTGCTTTTTTTTTTTTAGTATTTAGTTTTTTTTATTTTTCCCTACTGAAAAGAATTAAAACTACAGTACATTACAGCAAAAAAATTTTTTTAAAAAGACCTTTAGTTTAAATTTAATCCAGAATGTTCCTTTTAATTATGGTCCATTAACCCTTAAACCGGGCCCAAAAAAAAAGACGTTCATATCCGTTTGTGCTCCAAAAAAAAAATCTGTTTTTTTTTTCTATTTTCAAATATAACAAAAAAAAATGTAGATGAAAGTTTTTTTACACATTTTCAAATGTAAAAAAAAAAACTAAAGATGATGTACATTTTTTTACATACTTTCAAATGTTGAAAAAACGTATATATACGTTTGGACCATTTAAGGGTTAAGTAAGATGATTTCAGATTTAATGGTGAAAGTTATTTTGCAAATTGTTTGTTTTTGTTACACTCCTCTGGGTATATCGATTTTGCATTTAACTGACAAAGTCTATTAAATCCCAATTTGTCAGTTACTGTTACGATTATGGAAAAACAATCTGACTATTCGGACTTAACCCCTTCAGGGTCCAAGGCCCAAATCTGAAGTGGTGCCCCAGTGTCCAAGAATTTAAAAAAAAAAAATTTGTTAATTTTTCTTATGAAATGGTAGAGAATCTTTTTGTGAAGGTAATAAAACAAAAAGTACGAAATTTGATGGAAAATTGACGAAATTATGCTCTCGCGAATTTTGATGTGTCAGCTATATTTACGAATCGGCGCTTTTGCCAACTTTGACTCCCATTTTAGGCCAATTACATTATTCCAGTCAACCAAATTCTTAGCTATTTCACTAGTATTACTTCTATTCTATCGATTGAGCACAAGAAATCACCAAGTCAACTGTTTCAACTACAAATTAAAGTGATCGGAAATTGTTAATTTGGCCAATTTAACACAAAGTTCAAAATATTCCAATTTCAAAATAGGGTCCAGAATAAACAATGTAGGTATTCCTGGAATTAAACTAACATTTCCTCTGTTCATTAGTTACGTTTTGAGGCTTTACAAATAAATTCCATTTTGATTTTTTATTCACATAATGAATTTTTATTCACACCAAAAAATAGAAGATTTACTGTTATGCAATACTGTAATAATTGTATAAATATCATCACCATAATGGTGAATGCATATTAGACCCACCAGCTGGCGTGTATTAGACGTGTGAGGTCGTTTGTTTGCTCTTGAATATCGGCAAAAATTTAACATTTCTGCTACTTTGAGCTCAGTTTCAAGCCATTTCCAGTGCTAAAACCAATCAAAATCATCTCTATTTCTGTAATATGTCTTCCATTCTATCAAATGAGACCAAGAAATCGCAAATGCAACTATAAAAAACCATATGAAAAAACACTGCAAAGTCGCTGTTTTAATCGAAAAATCATGATTTCAGTTTTTTTCTCGCATTATACACAGTGTGCTGCAGGATCTGTTTTATGTGGTGCACACATACCACATAGATGTATTCTCTCATATCTAGGCCCAAATGTACCACTCACAGTTTATCAGAGTGAGCTGAGCTCATGATGTAGATCTATGGTTTGGACCCTGAACGTAAAGCCATAGATCTACGGGACGGACCCTGAAAGGGTTAATAGACATTCGCTATCACAGGTTTCCCTCTTGCCGTATTAGTCCATTAAATCAAGGTTTCAATGTATTTAAGTGCAAGGTTTTTGTTATCTCATTTAACCATATATCTTGAAAGTCTATTTCAGATCTATCAGGAGACAAAGAAATAATTCGCTCAGACCCATCGGCAACAGCAGCAAGAAAGCCAACAGCTTTGGCTAAAATTGTGACACCCCTTGATGACAAAGGATACTTTTATAAAAGGCCCAGGCTATGTCGATGTTGAACCAGTAAGTTTTAATTAGAATGATAGTGTGTTTTTAGTCATTATTTGCTGTGTATCTCCACAGGCCTCCTTATAAAAATATAAATGAAACTTAAAATTTTCAAATCTGAGTTGAAATTGTCTTACCTTCAACTTCAGATAGTTAATAAAATATGGAAAAACAGATCACTATTTCATGCATTCCAACCATTTTTGTTTTTTTATCAAATATTTCTTGTAGACCAGCAAGGTGAAAAGAAAACATGGTGACCCGGATGGCATAGCAGCTTTACCAATGGAAGAAAGACTCAATGCTCTAGCAATAGATAAAACTAAAACAGGAGATGCTACACAGCCTCCAAAAGCTGATAATGTAGCTCATCTCTTGCTGCAGGTAATATATATGTACGTATATACTGTTTGTGACTTGATGAAGCCCACTGTGTGGGCGAAACGTTGTCAGTAAAGGATCACATTATACTGCTTAAGTGTTTACATTTCTCTTGTTCTCTTGCCCTCTCACTGTTTCATGATTTATAAAATAGCTATCTTGCTAGAAGCATGTGGTCATTACAATTCAAATGCCCCTTCCAACTTTAATGTCCTCACCCATCCATCATAGTGTAGGCACTGTATTGTACTGTATTTCCCACTTCCATAATCCAATTCAACTTCAGCTTCAAGTTCTTGTTGATTCAATATTCCATGTGCTTGGAATTTTAGGTAGGAATATAAGTGGTACCTGGAACCAGTACATCTAATTTCTCTTAATTTCAGGGCTTACACAGTAAGGACCAGCGTATCCTTCAGAGTGTTATAGATCATGGAGATAAGGACACTATCGACAATACTGTCCGAAGACTGCCCACACCAGCAATTGTGCCTTTGTTAAAGCATTTGCAGTTGGTTATTAGAGGCAAAGGACACAAGTAAGTATTGTAGAGTATTTGAATTAATATTTCCAATGTTTATTTGATGTTTGGTGTGTAAGGGTAGAAAGTTGAAAGTGAACATAGGAGTAAGGTGATGAGGGTATCAGATGATTTAGATAAAGAAAACTTGGATATCACATTGGAGAGAGGGAGTATGGAAGAAGTGAATGTTTTCAGATATTTGGGAGTTGACTTGTCAGTAGGTGGTTTTTATGAAGGATGAGGTTAACCATAGAATCGATGAAGGAAAAAAAGTGAGTGGTGCGTTGAGGTATCTTTGGAGACAAAAAATGTTATCCACGTAGGCAAAGAAGGGAATGTATGAAAGTATAGTGGTACCAACACACTTATATGGGTGTGAAGCTTGGGTTGCAAATTTGGTAATTTATACAGGAGAAGGGATTACTAGCCCCTTGTTCTCAGCATATTAGTCGCCTCTTATGACAGGCATGGCTTACAAAGGAAGTATTCTGTTCTGCTTCCCCATGGAGTTTGCAGGATTGTAGTTCAAAAATCCTTGGCTGAGAGAGATGGCCAATAAGGGTTAACCCTTTTAGGGTTTCTGACGTACTAGTACGGCTTACGCGCCAAGGTTATTGATGTACTAGTACGTGTAAATTCTAGTGCCTTTAAATCTAGCGAGAGAAAGCCGGTAGGCTTACATATGAAAGAATGGGTCTATGTGGACAGTGTGCACAGTATAAAAAAAAATCCTGCAGCACACAGTGCATAATGAGAAAAAGAAAACTCTGACCCTGTTTTTGGTTTAAAACAGCGGCTTTGCAGTGTATTTTTGTATGCTATTTATGGTTGTATTCTAGTTTTACTGGTCTCATTTTATAGATTGGAAGACATATTTCAAAAATTGTAATATGTGAGATGTGAGAGGAGCCTGGGGACGTGACTAATGAACAGAGAAAGTGTTATTTTAGTGCCAGGAATGTCTGTCTTGTTTATTCTGGACCCTTTTTGGAAATGGGCATCTTTTGAAATTTGTGTGAAATTGGCAAAATTGCCAATTTCTGACCACTTTATTGGATAGTTGAAATCAGTAAATGGGTGGTTTCTTGTACTCATTCGATAGAGAAAATGGAGTTCTAGCGAAATAGTTACGATTTTTGTCGACTAGTACACTGGAATTGGTTGAAAATAGGGCTCAAAGTGGGCAAAATTGCCAATGCGTAAACATCGTCGAGACCGCTAACTTCGCAAGAGCATAATTCCATAAGTTTTCCATCAAATTTCATACTTTTGGTGTCATTATGATCGGGAAAAGATTCTCTATCATTTCATAAGAAAAAAATAACTTTTTTTTTTTTTCCGAAAAATTTTCAACCCTGAGAATGTTTAGGAGAGGGCCTCTCAACCCAGAAAGGGTTAAGAAAAAATTAAGAATATAAGTAACAATAACCCAAAAATAAATGTCACCCTTGGTGGGAGATGATCAGTTGTCACAAAAGAAAAAACTTAGATTTTATAATAATAATAATAATACAGAATTACTTAGTGTTTATTATAATACAGTATACTATTTAGTTTCTTTTGGCTGCTTTGTCCATATTTTGGTTCCTTATTTTCAAAGTTTCTAAGTAGGTTCCCAGGAAAGAGTCGTAAATCTTTTTTCTATTGACCCTGGCTCATCCAGTGGTAATAGCAACTATAGGTCCAACATGAGGTGCCCTGTGGCTAATTTATTGAGAGGGGCACAATTTAATGATTTATTACCTCATAATTGTATGTTTTATTTTGTGATATGTTCAAAATATGCAGTTTTACCAAGGAAAGAAAATTGTTATTTTCTTCTTTCAACAAACCGACTGTATACCACTGGGGCAACGTGACCCGAAAGGAAAAACAAAAGTTTCTCCTTTTAAATTTAGTAATACAGCCTCTCCTCACTTAACGGAGTTCTGTTCCTAAGGCCACATCAGTTTACGAGTTCGTCGCTAAGTGAGTAGCATACTATAATGGTAGTGGGTTTGTGTCAACCATCTTTGATATTGTTTTGTTGTCACCTTTGCACCATTTATAACATTTTTGGTATATTTTTAAATGTTTATTCAGTAGTGTACAGTATATTGTAATAAACAATAGAGGAAATCAGCTCTAATATACATGTCTCCCTCAACGTTCACAAGGGTTAGGGGATCAAGAGCCTCGCGAATGTTGAAAAATCGCAAATGTTTCGTGCCCCAATATATTGTAGGGAAATATAATACGATACTGCTTCCTTAACCTATTGAACCATGAACAATTATAAAACACATGAAAACATCGTAAAATATTGTACTAGTGCCAGCCCTTTGGTAAAGAAAATGAAAAAGACTAGAATTCAAGAAAGAACTTGTAGCAGAGTACTAAAGTGGAGGAGGAAAAGAAAGGGGAGAATGTGCCTTCTTCAGTGATTCTATGATACTAAAGCAGCACTAGTCAATAAAGGCTATAGCACAAGCTAATGATGAAGTGTAGCATTAACAGTAGCAAGTAAGTTAAGTGATTAATTGATAGATAAAGGACAGCACGAATGTAACTCCAATGTTGTTGGAGTTATATAGGGTAACTGACAACTCTGCCATCTCTACCACCTCCCTCCACCACCACCATGTAAAGCTTATGCTCTCAGTGGCCCTTATACACCCAGCAACAACAATGCAACAACATTCGTGATGTACTTAATGACATATTTTATTCATTCTAAAGTATATGTCATGTTTCTGTGTTATTAATATTGTTTATTATGTCATATTCGATGAATTGTGATAGATAAATAAGTCGTAGAGTTGATATTAATGTCATATTGAAGGACTATCTTGTCCTATCTCCAAAAAAAATTTGCCAACACCACAATTCCTAAAATATGTAATGACATATTTTAAATATGATTGGGCGTCTGGGAATTCGCAGATGTTCGAAGCCTGTGAAAGTGGAAAACGCGAATGTTGATGGAGACCTGTGCATTATTTAGGTATGCAAACTGGTCAGAGAGTCTGTCATAAGTCTGAGTTGTTGGTAAATGAGTTCATCGCTAAGTGAGGAGAAGTTGTATATACAGGAGAATGGATTAATTAAATTGTTAGTTATCGTAGATATTATTGCCTCGGTGGGAAACGGCCGACTTGTTGAAAAAAAAAATTAAATTGTAATCTTTAATGCTTAAAATTACAAAGGATCTAGTTATATTCTTGAGTTGATTTGATTTGCCATAAATGGTAATGAATTTACAGTTTTTTTCCTGTTGAATTCCAGAAATTTTTTGTACGTGAGATGGGTTAGGTCTATTTTATACCACCACATGAGTCTTTTATCAACACTTCCCAATCGAGTGGAGTTACTGCAACCATTCTATGCAGTGTCTGCATCAAGAATGTCAACACTCCATCAGTTAACTCGACTGCATGCACGACTTGATCTATTGCTGATGCATGTAACAAGAAGACACCAAGAAATTAAAGAAGCTGCTGTAGAGCCAGAAGCTCTTCTTGTATACAAGGAAGGTATGTGTTTATCTCTAGCTAGTTGTAATTTTCTTGTTTCCTCTTTCTTCTTCTTTCTAGTTATCAACAGATATGCACAGATAACCTTATTTGATAGCTTGTTTCTCCCAGTTTATGAAGCTGTTATGTTTTATCCCAGTGCCTGCACTTTAACCCTTAAACTGTCCAAACGTAGATCTACGTTTTTTCAACATTTGAAAGTACAGTGGTCCCTCAATAATCGTCCGGCCTGAAAGTCGTCCATTTCGGAAATAGTCCTGTTTTTTCGTCAAAATATTGGCTCGCAAATGGTCCGGTAACTCGCTAATAGTCCTAATAGTCCTTCGTCCTGGACGCATACTCACGCTCTGAGCCGCCTCGGCCTTTCCTTCCCAGCCAGTGTGCCATTGTTTACCAGTGAGTGACGGTCCCCTCACATGCTCCTACGAAATATTTCATAATATTCCATTGATTTTAGTGCTTGCAAGTGCTAAATAAGCTACCATGTCTCCAAATAAAGCTTCTAGTGCCAGCCCTTTGGTAAAGAATGTGAGAAACACATAATTTATGAAAAAGTTTGTAAAAAAATACAAAGATGGTGGTGGTAGAGTGGAAGAAAGTTGTGATAGTGGTTGATGAACATAAAAAAGGAGGATCACTGCAGCAGGCCTGTTGGCCCATGCTCGACAGGTCCTTTACAATTCATCCCACTAACGAAACATTTTCCCAACCCAGTCCTCAATGCTACCCAAGAAATAAGCTCTGATAACTCTATCCACTCATTTGCAAGTCCCAAATGAGTGGATAGAGTTATCAGAGCTTATTTCTTGGGTAGCATTGAGGACTGGGTTGGGGAAAAAATTTTGTTAGTGGGATGAATTGTAAAGGACCTGCCGAGCATGGGCCAACAGGCTTGCTGCAGTGATCCTCCTTTCTTATGTTCTTATGTTCATCAACCACTATCACAACTGCTTCCACTCTACCACCACCATCTTTGTATTTTTCTACAAACTTTTTCATAAATTATGTGTTTCTCACATTCTTTACCAAAGGGCTGGCACTAGAAGCTTTCTTTGGTGGTAGTGATGGTGGTAGAAGGTAGTAGTGATGGTGGTAACAGTTGTAATAGTGGTAGAAGGTCGTAATGATGGTGGTAGAAGGTTCCTCCTTTAGTGATTTAGCGATTCTACCAACTCCTCCAATGTTGGAAATATAAACACATATGCAGTATAATGTGATCCTTTATTGACAACGTTTCACCCACACAGTGGGCTTTTTCAAGTCACACACAGATCTACCTGGGGTGGAAGGTACGGGAGTGTTTATAGTCATGTTCAGAATGTTGAGGTCAGGTGGAGAATGCTGCATCTGATGATCTACTGGGTGGGGTTATAGAAAAAGCCCACTGTGTGGGTGAAACGTTGTCAATAAAGGATCACATTATACTGCATATGTGTTTATATTTCCATTGTGTTGATATTTTATACCATTTATTTCCATCCTCCAATGTTGTTGGAGTTATATAGGGCTACAAAAACCACTGCCGCCTCACCACCATTATGGACGGCTTACACTCAGTGGCCCTTATATACCCAACAACACAACACAACACAACACCTCTCGTGACATACGTAATGACTTATTTTATTCATTCTAGAGTATATTCCATGTTTCTATGTTATTACTATTGTTTATTATGTCATATTAGTTGAATTGTGATAGATAAATAAGCCATAGAGTTGATATTAGTGTCATATTCTCCAACAATAAACTTGCCATCCCTCCCTCACACAAACAAATAGCCAATAAGAACATAACAATGGAAGAAGACTGCAGGTCTACTGGCCCATACAAGGCAGGTCCTTATCAAGATGACCTCCACCCAAAGCTACCCAAGAATTTACTCCCGTACCCAATGACACAAATCAAACTCAGCTCCTCCAATTTGTATATTTGTCCAATCTCTTCTTGAAGCTACCCAAGGTCCTAGCCCTCGATCACCCTACGGGGTTTGTGTGATGTTAAATTTAAAAACTTAAGAAAGTAGGAACACTGGAACAGGGCCTGCTGCCCATACTAGGCCGGTCCTTCACAAATCCAAACCCCCTAACAGAAAAAAATGCTACCCCAAACAATAAGCTCAGGTGCAAGTCCGACTCAAATCCAACCCCTTTCACTCGTGTATTTATCCAACCTAAATTTTTAAACTACCCAAGCCATAGCTTTTAGAACATTGGAAAGAGGAACACTGCAATAAGCCTGTTGGCCCATACTAGGCCGGGCCCTTCACAAATCCAAACCCCCTAACAGAACAAATGCTACCCAAGCAATAAGCTCAGGTGCAAGTCCGACTCAAATCCAACCCCTCTCACTAGTGTATTTATCCAACCTAAATTTGAAACTACCCAATGTTTTAGCTTCGATCACCTACTAGGCAGACAGTTCCACTCATCAACTACCCCTATTACCAATGTTCATTTATACATTTTATTAGTGCCCTAGAGTCCTTATGGAGGGGGATACCCCTTCCAAATAACCTCTCTTCCCTCTCTCCTCCTCCCTGTCTTCCATTCATCAACAACAGCCTTCAATAAAGGTAACTGTCATGTTGAATGTTCATTCTTTTGTGCATGTAAATCTATCTTTTAGGTAAAAAAAAAAATTGTTGTTGATACTTCTGGGTGTCTGGAACGAAGTAATTGGATTTACATTATTTCTTATGGGGAAAATTGATTCAAAAATCCTCCATTTCGATAATAGTCCCACTTTCAGGAACGGATTATGGACGATTATTGAGGGACCACTGTATGTAAAAAAATGTAGACTTTTTTTTTTTACATTTGAAAATGTGTAAAAAAACTTAGATCTACTTTTTTTTTTTTTTTTAAATATGTAAAAAAAAACATAGATGTAATTTTGGAGTACTACGCATGTGAACGTAGATCTGTTTGGACAGTTTAAGGGTTACAGAAGGGGTTTGGGATATTGGTAGTTTGGAGTGACATCTAAGCTATTGTATCGGAGTGCCTCTGCAACAACAGTGATTATGTATGAGTGATGGTGAAAGTGTTGAATGATGATTTTTTTTTTTTTTGGGGGGGGGGGGTCACCTTGCCTCGGTGGGAAACGGCTGACGTGTTAAAAAAAAAAAGTGTTATGTTCATTTCTAAATTAAAAGCCAATGTACACAATGAATATGATCTATTAACCCTTTCAGGGTCCAAGGCCCAAATCTGGAGTCACGCACCAGTGTCCAAGAATTTTCAAAAAAAAAATTTGTTATTTTTTCTTATGAAGTCGTAGAGAATCTTTTTGTGATGGTAATAAAAC
Organism: Cherax quadricarinatus; assembly: GCF_026875155.1. Classification (NCBI taxonomy): domain Eukaryota; kingdom Metazoa; phylum Arthropoda; class Malacostraca; order Decapoda; family Parastacidae; genus Cherax; species Cherax quadricarinatus. The sequence goes on from NC_069444.1 coordinate 17,903,282, forward strand.
AAAAAGTACGAAATTTGGTGGAAAAATGACGAAATTATGCTCTCGCGAATTTTGATGTGTCAGCGATATTTACGAATCGGCGATTTTGCCGACTTTGACTCCCATTTTAGGTCAATTACATTATTCCAATCAACCAAATTCTTAGCTATTTCACTAGTATTACTTCTATTCTATCGATTGAGCACAAGAAATCGCCAAGTCAACTGTTTCAACTACAAAATAAAGTGATTGGAAATTGTTAATTTGGCCAATTTAACACAAAGTTCAAAATATTCCAGTTTCAAAATAGGGTCCAGAATGAACAATGTAGGCATTCCTGGCACTAAACTAACATTTCCTCTGTTCATTAGTTATGTTTTGAGGCTTTACAAATAAATTCCATTTTGATTTTTTATTCACATAATGAATTTTTATTCACACCAAAAAATAGAAGATTTACTGTTATGCAATACTGTAATAATTGTATAAATGTCATCACCATATTTGTGAATGTATATTAGACCCACCAGCTGACGTGTATTAGACGTGTGAGGTCGTTTGTTTACTCTTGAATATCGGCAAAAATTTAACATTTCTGCTACTTTGAGCTCAGTTTCAAGCCATTTCCAGTGCTAAAATCAATCAAAATCATCTCTATTTCTGTAATATGTCTTCCATTCTATCAAATGAGACCAAGAAATCGCAAATACAACTATAAAAAACATACGAAAAAACACTGCAAAGTTGCTGTTTTAATCGAAAATTCATGATTTCATTTTTTTTCTCTCATTATACACAGTGTGCTGCAGGATCTGTTTTATGTGGTGCACACATACCACATAGATGTATTCTCTCATATCTAGGCCCAAATGTACCACTCACAGTTTATCAGAGTGAGCTGAGCTCATGGCGTAGATCTACGGTTTGGACCCTGAACGTAAAGCCGTAGATCTACGGGACGGACCCTGAAAGGGTTAATAATCCTGGCCTGGATAGTTTCAATATTTAGGTTTTTAAATTAGTACAAGCTAATGACACTTTGTTTTGTATAGTCATGTATGTCTAGTGCATTCATTACACCGGTCTGCAATTGAAATGTTTTTAATTTTTATTTTTATTCATGGTTGCGATCTTACATATTCTTGGGCTGCTGATCGTAAATATCTGAACCATTTTGTTCTATCACGTAAGGATTTTTAATAAAATACAAATTAATGATAAAAAATGTGAATTTTTAATAAATTGTTAATTTATTAAAATTAGGCAAGTAATCATGGAAAAACACATTCTGTTAGTTTTAAGAACATATGAATTCCAAATCAACTTGTGATTCTGGTACTTGATTGCAGATATTAGTGTCTTCATATTTGTGTAAGTTTTTGACATTTGTACACTGGCCAATTGGCACAGATGCAGCTGTGTTGCCATTGTAGAGAAGTACAGCCTTTAAACTTTTAGAAGAATCAGTGAAGAATCTCCATTCATTTGCTGTGTATGACATCCCCATGTGTTCAATAAGGCCAGAAATATTTGAACAGAAAACTAAAGATTCATCTTTGTCAAAGAACTGAGTGAATTCCGCTTCATGATGATGGTACCAAGCGAATGTTGTTCCAGGAGCTAGAAGCCTGTGTTCCTTCAGTCTAGAGCCAAGTAACTGTGCACTGTCTTTTGGAAGGTTAAGGTCTTTCACCAAGTCATTGAGCTCAACTTGGTTGAAGGGTTTGGGATCATCATTTGTTGGTGGTTCATAGTTGCATCTCCTTAAAATCACTGGTATCAGACTCGGATGAAATTTGCCATGCCTCAGGTGGCACAGGTACAGGAATATCTTCAGAGTGTGGAACAGGCCTTATTGCTGAAGGAATATTTGGGTATATTAAGCAATCTTTAGTCTTCTTGTTGAATCCAGCTACTTTAGTCATACAAAAGTAGCAGTCATCATGGTGGTTCATCAGCTCCTGCCATACCATTGGTACTCCAAAGGACACATACATTTAAGTTTTCCAACTGACCATATTTGGAGCTTAATGATGCAACTCTTGTGTGGTACAAAAATAAGCAAAGTAGCAGCACTTCAATAAAGGAGTAATGTTGCTCTGGGAATCTGAAGGGGGGAATTACCCGCAGGCATAGCAAAATATGTCTAGTGAATTTATGCAGCCTCTAGACATATTAAAAGTCTGAAAATAAAAGATAAAGAATCAAACACAAAGTGGGAATTGTCATAGTTGCTCTTCGCTGATGATGCTGTGCTTCAGGTACAAAGTCCTTTCCCAGGGTTACTTCCCTTCTTTGCTTTTTTAATGGCACTAGGACCAGCTTGAGTCACTGGACCCCTGTCGTTCAAAAAAGTGTTCCAGAGGTCTGTTTCTGGCGTATGTTAGGAATTGTGTTGGGAGACAGGACAAGATAGTCTTTCAATATGACACTTATTTATCTAGCACATTTCATCTAATATGACGTAATAAACAATATTAATAACATAGAAACATGATATATATATATATACTCGCGAATGAATAAAATGTGGCATTAAGAATATCACGAGTGGTGGTGTGTTGTTTGTTGTTGGGTATATAAGGGCCATTGAAAAATAAGTCTTACATGGTGGTGGTGAAGGCGGCAGCAAGAGGCAGCAGAGGCGGTGGTGGTAGTCAGTAGCCCTATATACCTCCAACAACAATGAAGGACTCAGTTTCGTGCTGTCCTTTTTCTATCGATTAATCGCTTAACTTACTACACTGTTAATGCTACACGTTATCGCTTGCTGGTGCTATAGCCTTTATCGACTCCTGCTGCTTTAGTATCATACATATTGCAGAATCACTGAAAAAGGCACATTCTCCCTTCTCTCTCAGCCCTTTACCAAAGGGCTGGCTGGCACTAGGAACTTTCTTTGGGCCCATGGTGGCGTATTTAGCAGTTGCAAGCATTAAAAAGAATGGAATAATACAAAATATATCATATGAACGTGTGGGATCATCCTCACTGGCAGATAAACAATGACACACTGGCTGTAAATGGTGTGTCGGACCACTTGGGCCACGCAGACACTTTCGGGACGAATTACTAATACCGAGTTCACTGACGATCACCGAGTCAATATTTTGATGAAAAAACGTTACTTATTTCAAACATTACGAATTCTGATGATGTCGTAATTCGGGGGTCCACTATATGTATTACAAAATGTATCTTATGAACGCATGGGGTGATGGTCACTCGCTGATAAACAATGGCAGACTGACTGTGAATGGTGTGTGGGGCTGCACATACACGTTTGGGACGAACGACTATTACCGAGGTAAATGACGATCACCTAGCCAATATTTTGATGTAAAAACGTTACGATTACCGATTATTATGAAATCCAACGACTACGATATCCTGGGTCCACTGTATTTTTTATTCATTCTAGAGTATATATCAGGTTTCTATGTTATTTATATTGTTTATCATGTCATATTAGATCAATTGTGATAGATAAACATGCCATAGAGTTGATATTAGCATCATATTGAAGTAGAATTTTGTCCTGTCTCCAAACAATACTCTCAGCTGCCACCATCACTATGTAGTCACATATGTAATGACATATTTTATTCATTCTAGAGTATTTATCAGATTTCTATGTTATTTATGTTGTTTATTATGTCATATTAGATCAGTTGTGATAGGAAAAAAAGCCGTAGATTTGATATTAGCATCACATTGAAATGTATTGAACTGCCTCTTGACAGCAGGAATTCTGCTGGAACGGATTAATGGCATTTCAATTAATTTAATTGAGGAAAATTGACTCGGCATACGAACAAATCAGGATGTGAACAAGGTCGTGGAATGGATTAAGTTCATAAGCCGAGGTTCCACCGTACATTTAAAGGGCCCTTATGCCTTAGTGGTTTCGATGTGTTTTCTAGGTACTGTATAATTTTGTTTTCCTGTTACTTTTCGTGCAATCTCTGAATTTTTGGTCATGTCATGTAAATGCCAAGACCTTATTTCAGTTTTATTTTCAAGGGAACCTTAAAAAAAGTTCTGAGGATCTGAATTGTGACCATTGGAGCCCCTTGAAAAAAAAAAATAGTTGAAAAGTCAAAATGAAAGCAGAAGCATTTGTTGAAGAATATTAATTTATTATTAATGGAGGGAGGGGGTATAAGAGGTAAGAGGTTTTGTGTGCAAGGGGCTTGGACATAACAGACATGTGAGACATGTTTTAGTATAGGAGTAAATGGAGATGAATGGTTTTTGGGACTTAACGAGCTGTTGGAGTGAGCAGGGTAATGTTTTGTGAAGGGATTCAGGGAAACAGATTAGCCAGATTCGAGTCTTGGCAGTACAGTGGGTTACAGTGGTGGGAAGTACAATACTGACTTGTTAAAAAAAAAAAAAAAAAAAAAAGAAGTAACAAAAATACCCCCTCTATCTACATCCTGTAATGTATATAATTTTAATTATTTCAGATCCGTCGGATGAAGAGGACATAATGGAAGCGACACTTGGGATATCAGAATCTGAGGACAATTGGGATGACTTATCGAACTTCGGGGAGGTTAATGGTCACACTGACGAGGATTCTGATATGGAAGTGGATCAGCAAATCAGTTCAGTTAAAAGAAAGCTTGAGGGGGAAGAGGAAGATGTCAGTGAGAGTGAAGAGGAAAATGATGATAGTGACCTTATTGTAGAGGAAGATGATGATAATAGTGATTAAAATAAATGCCATGTGAAAATAAGTGCCCTGCAATATGGCAGTGTATGATGAGAAATGCGGGACCTGCACAAGTGTGTACATCAAAATTGATTTAATGTTGCAAGTGAAGTTGTTATTTTTCTCTTATGTAGATGCATGCCTTGTTTTCTTGGCTATGACAAGACCTGAATACTATAATACTTTTTTTAATTATTTTTTGGTAAACGGTAAAAATATCTGTACTTATATTGAAAGCACATAGAAAATTCATTGGTTTGAACAGTTTGAAAAATAAATATCTGCCAGATCAATCATTTAGGTATGACTACACAGTAGGTTGTAGGACTTGAGTTTTAAATTGACGAATTTTCAACATGACAAAGACAATATATTAAAACATTCATAAAATACACTAATTTGTGCTAAGCAAAGAGCATTACAGTACTTTTTTAAAATAATTGAGTGGTTATAATTCTTTAGTTCTTCAAACAATGTTGAGATCTTTTTTATATTGTGTTATTTGTTATTGAATTACTGGTGTTGAAATTCAGGATTTGAAATATTGTATATTTTATTCCAATTTTAGACAATGTTTGTATATTTACAAATGAAAACATACTTTTGAAATTGGTATTTGTTAGCCTACATAAACAGTTTTAACTTCTGCACAACCTATTAACTATAGCACTAACAATTAGTTATGACTTATGCAGTATTGACAAGTCATATCTGTAGTCATTTTTGCAGCCCAGCCAGAAGCCAAAACTTCCCTATTGAATGCTTGATTGATCAACCAGGCTATTACTGCCAGCAAAAGCTTGTATAACCGTCATGGTCTCGCACTTAGAATAAGAACCAGCTTAGTTTGCTCTTCAAAATTTGAGCCTTTGTTAGTATTTCTATTTTGGCTAGTAGAAGGTTGAAGAGTATTATACTACTGATTTTTTTTATTTGTGCTTATGTCTGTCGATACAAATTTTATTATCAGTGTTGTCATCATCAATCATCATGATCATCAGTCATGGTCATGCAGCACTTGAGGAATGGGGAGTAATTAGTTTTGGTCCAAGGAAGAGCATGGTAGCTACAAAGATCTTTCACTAACATCAAGGCACCCCCAACCCCTTGAAGGGAGAAATGAAATAGTATTAATCTATTGCTATTAGGTTTGACTCATTTTCAGCACTGGAATTACTGCTACTTGAAGTTTGAAGATTTTACCACAGTCGGTGTATGTCAGAAATAGCTAGTGTCATACTTGATGCAAAGAAATGATGTACACTTGCACTGTATTCTCATAATTGGAATAAAAACTGGTAAGTAGTCAAGATGATTGCAAAGAATCATAATCGGAAAGGTGATACTGCAATTAAAAGCTAGTGTATTTTTGTATGAAAGTAACTAAATGAAACATTAATAAATGTCTGTATAACTTCAAATGAAATAAATAATGATAGAAAAGAGGACCTACCCATTAAATGGCTTGGCAGGATAATAAATGGAGATTATTTGTAAAGACTAAACCAAATGGTAAAAAACAGAAATACAGTTCAATCAGATTTATAAAGATTTTCCAAACATGGGGATGATCATAAAAGAAAGGGTTGGTTACAAATTTTTATATGATGAATAACATGCATTGCTGATGTTTTCACATTGCAAGCAGACCCTGTTTTTTTTTTTTATGTGGTGTTCATGCTCTGCATACTTGGCCAGTGTTTTTGCAGCCAAGTTGTATGCAATTCTCGTGGCCATTCATGCAAGTTATGTCGAAACTGGTAAACTCCCAATTTCACACAGGTATACCTTTCTTGGACTATTCTTCACTGATCTCTTGAGAACTTCACAACCACTGGGGCAACAATGGTAGTCTGAGTTATTCCATAGTTTTTTTTTTTTTTTAACCTCATTTGGGTTTCTGGCCATCTCCCCACCAATCAGCAGGGATATAAATTCACTTCCAACATGTACACTGCCCCCAATCTAACCTCTGTTGAAAACCCTAACTTTGATGCAGACTCTTTGACTTTTAAAAGAAACTAACCTATTGCACCAACTTTGATTTTATTTTACCTTTTGCACTGTACACCCACTGCCCCCTCACTCACTCCTTATCTCTGACTATATATCTTTTAACATATCCTAGCAATACTGTGTGATCTTTTTGGGTTTAGCGCTTGATTTTTTATTGCATTACAGTATTATCATACTTGGTGTAGGGGATAGTGGAGACCCGAGTTGGAAGTGTTATGGTGTAATACTTTAAAGGTATCAGGAAAGTAACATGCATTCCACATAGATCATAAGTGTCTGGATGGCAATGGTGGCAATGTAGTATAACTCATCTGTCTAGATTATGTATCTAAATCAACAGGTTGCACCACTGTAATTATGAAGGTACTTCAGGAAAAGACACAGATGTATCCCTGCTGACATCGATTGAAAACCATCTACGCTATGTGGAGTTTTAATTTATATATATTAACTATCAGTCTTTGCATCGGTACACAATGTAACTGGGTTTAACAGGTACACAAATCTCAAAAGAAACCCATTTTACACTTGTTTATGATGCAGTGAATAGCATGGTACACATTTTATAAATGAATTGAGCTCATTAACATAAATGGTAGGTATGTGTTTGAGTAAGGTGCTGTAGGTTCCTGATATGCACCAGCAACTGTTATAATTTTTTGTTTTCATATTTAAAGAAGATATGGGGGAGATAAATTATATTTTTAATAGGTGGGTAATGTAAATGTGGTCGAAAGCTAAACGAGTTTCCACATTTGATGCTTAGAATACAAGTTACTATATAGTAACAGGATTTTGTAGGGCACCTATTTTATATGTATAGATGTGATTTTTATGTACATTAATATATTTTTATAAGACTTGTACAGTTGTAATACATATTAGTAGCATGTTTGAATACATAGTATTGTATTAGGATTTTTTGGCCTTGAAAAATTGATCAAGCCAATACTTTTGTTAAGATGTGATAACTGTTAATTATAGCTTGATTGTAGTGCGAAATGTTTTGGAAATTGTCCATCCCAAAAGTGTTTGTAGTTTTTTTTATAGAGCAATGATAGTAATTATTGATGCTGGTGGGTTATGTCATCAGCTTTAGTAAGCTTCATGGTTCATACACACTATACAGAGGTCTTCCACTTGTACATGTAGGAAACATAGATAATATAAACAATATTGATTTAAAAATTGTTTAAGAGCAAATCCTTGAGCATGCATGTATTTAGTATGTACATTATACACATTGACAGGATGGTAATGCTAGAAACTTAGTAGGGAGACTGATGTGAATTAACTATGCAATTTTAAGACGGGCGTTGTCTTCATTTTTGTAATGCTCGAGTGGTTCAAGATGATGATCATAGATAAAAGTTCTTGCTTTAGTTTCATCACAAAAACAGTCTGCTAACCTGTGCATGCTTATACAAACAGCACAAGCATAAATGTCGGGGAATGGCCTGTGGGCATCCTTTTAGTAGTTTTGCTATTACCATCCCTGTAGTCATCATAACCCCTATGAGTGAAGGTTTCCAGTGCTAATGGTGCTATGCCTGAGAAAACTAGCTTTAAGAGTTCCCACATGTGTCTGCCATACGTGAAACCTCGCATACTCGTCGTTTCATCTTGTTTGGAAGTTGAGTAGCTGCTCATTGGTAGGTAGATAGAGGTAAACTGGGAGGATCATTGCTCTCTGCTGAATTACTTCGAATACTATGTTCAAAAAGTGACTGCACAATACTACAATCCAAGTGTATTTATTATTTAAGCAAGTGGTATAAAATTTCTATCTGTCACACCCCCTGTTAGATGACCTGCAAACCATAGTTTAATCCATGGCCTAACTAATACTCCCCCTCCCTCCTTTATCTCCTCTACCTTCTTACCCTTACCTTTATTTCTTCCCTTCTTTACTTCTTCCCCCCTTCTTTGCTTCCTCCTCCACCCCTACTCCCCCCTCCTCATGTCAGCTGGAGAGGAGGGTCCCACACTCCTCTCAGCACTTGACACACACCATAGATGCTGAGAAAGACTAAGCCTGAGTAAATGTGAAAAATATTCTCTTTCTCAGCGGTTTGTGGGTATAGATACAAAATTGATTACTTTTATCTCTTGAAAAGAGAGCCAATTTTCAAGATGTATAAACATCAGAATAGTATACTGTATGCACATCAAAATGTATAAGCATTAAGATGTATAAACATCAAGATGTATGAACATCGATATGAATGAACATTAAAATATATAAACATCAAGATGTATAATTATGCATTGAAATGTATAAACATCGTGATGTATTAACATCGAGAAGAGCATCGAGACGTATGAACAAAGAGAACTATAAACATCGAGAATTATGAACATAGAGATTAATAAACATCGAGACTGATAAACACCTAGAAGTATAAAACTCGTATAAACATCGAGATGAATAAACATTACCGTAATGTTCGTAGGTCTTGAAGGACTGCTGCACCTCACCCTCTTAACATTACGGCGCTGTATAGCCCTTGTGGCTTAGCGCTTCTTTTTGATTATAATAATAATTAACATTACGGCAATTTTCTTTCGCGTTCACAGCTTCGATTTCTGAACGAACTGAACTACAAATATGTCAGAGCCATGGATGAGTGCACTATATGTTTTACAAGACAATGTCACCATACGTTTTGGTGCTTGTTTTCGAATATAAAAATAATTTTAACAGCAATACTAATAGCAATAATAATAAGAATGGTTAATAATTTACATCTCTAGTAAGCGAACCAATCCTAATCTTTCTGTTATCTGTTAATGATTCCAGGAATCATCTCTCCCTCGACCCGGTCTGAAACCAGGTGTAAATTCTCTACGAAGTTTTACGGGAATAAGAAATATTTAAAAACATGCAGTCCCCTCAAGGAAGGTTCCTTGATGTTGGTGAGGGGCTCTTGATTTAGGGAATTGGATCTGTGCTCCAGTTCCCCGAATTAAGCCTGAATGCCTTCCACATCCCCCCCCAGGCGCTGTATAATCCTCCGGGTTTAGCGCTTCCCCCTTGATTATAATAATTAAAAACATGCATAATGATAATCTATTTTTACAAGTGCATGATACAACTTATACCAACCATAGTTGACAGCAATTATGTACTATAAAGCCCCTGGTTATGTACAGCATATCGGGCAACTTAGGTTAATTTTGTCCCTCAGGATGCGACCCACACCAATCGATTAACACTCGGATACCTATTTACTGCTAACCGAACAAGGACAGCAGGTGTCACACGGACCCCGGTGTGAGCTGAGCGCAGTACCAACCGAGCTACGGGACACATTGAATGTAAGTAGAGGAGTGTAAGATTTACCTAACTTACATATTCGTGAGAAAAAAAAAATCAATCTTGTCAGAATGCGGAAACTCTTAACAGACTTCACGTCATTATTTTATAAGAAGACGATAGCACCTCCCTGGGTGGTTACTGTCTAGCAACCTACTACTACATACTGTCTGCCTCCTCATCTAATGACATTGTAAATGGATAATAACAATGACGTTAATAATGATACAGTTACGCACATGCTGAGGATGTTTGACATCCTTGGTGATGCGCTCCTCAGATGAAGAGAGGAGTGCCATCATTAGATTGAACCATTCTTTGTTGTGATGGTAAACAGAGGAGGAAGAGCCAGTGTGAGCGCTGATAACCGGCCAGCTGTCATCAAGGTCGCTGTGGGTATCTTTTGTGCAACACATGCATAGGTGCGCGTACACACACCCACACGTATGTACTCACCTATTTGTGGTTGCAGGGGTCGAGTCTTAGCTCCTGGCCCCGCCTCTTCACCGGTTGCTACTGGGCCCTCTCTCTCCCCGCTCCATGAGCTTTATCAAACCTCGTCTTAAAACTGTGTATGGTTCCTGCCTCCACTACGTCATTTTCTAGGCTATTCCACTGCCTTACAACTCTATGACTGAAGAAATACTTCCTACTATCTCTCTGACTCATTTGTGTCTTCAACTTCCAATTGTGGCCTCTTGTTTCTGTGTCCCCTCCCTGGAACATCCTGTCTTTGTCCACCTTGTCTATTCCACGCAGTATTTTATGTCGTTATCATGTCTCCCCTGACCCTCCTGTCCTCCAGTGTCGTCAGGCCGATTTCCCTTAATCTTTCTTCATAGGACATTCCCCTTAGCTCGGGAAAACTAACCTTGTCGCAAACCTTTGTACTTTCTCTAGTTTCTTGACGTGCTTTATCAAGTGCGGGTTCCAAACAGGTGCTGCATACTCCAGTATGGGCCTGACATACACGGTGTACAGTGTCTTGAACGATTCCTTACTAAGGTATCGGAATGCTGTTCTCAGGTTTGCCAGGCGCCCATATGCTGCAGCAGTTATCTGATTGATGTGTGCTTCCGGAGACATGCTCGGTGTTATACTCACCCCAAGATCTTTCTCCTTGAGTGAGGTTTGCAGTCTTTGGCCACCTAGCCTATGTGTGTGTGTGTGTGTGTGTGTGTGTGTGTGTGTGTGTGTGTGTGACAGCAACAAGGGGATAACTGGAAGTTGAAAACTAAAATGAGTCATAGAGCTGTCAGGAAGTGGAACAATATGGAGAGTGATGTAGTGGAGGCAGGATTCATGCATAGCTGTAAGAAGAGATACGAGATAGAGAGTGGACCTACCTGGAGTTTACCTGGAGAGAGTTCCGGGGGTCAACGCCCCCGCGGCCCGGTCTGTGACCAGGCCTCCTTAGGTCAGTGTCCCAGGATGCGACCCACACCAGTCGACTAACACCCAGGTACCCATTTTACTGATGGGGAACATAGACAACAGGTGGAAAGAAACACGTCCAATGTTTCTACTCTGGCTGGGAATCGAACCCAGGCCCTCACCGTGTGAAGCGAGAGCGTTAACCACCAGGCCACCAGCCTGTAGCAACCAGCGACGAGTCGAGGCCGGGAGCTGTGAATCGACCCCTGCAACCACAAATAGGTGAGTACACACACAACAGAGATGAAAAATCTTGGAGCTCACACCACAATCTATATACGCTGAGATACACACCATGAGAAGTATATTCGTTGAGATATACATATCTCGGTGCATATACACTGAAAGATACACACACACACACAGTGTATATACAAAGTGATACATACCTCTCAGTGTATATACTGAAATACACACCAAACGGCGCATATACACATACATCACACGGTGTATATACACTGAGATATACATACCACGGTATATATATGTACACTGATACACATGAGATCCCAATGTAAACAGATGTCTCACGGTGTATGCACAAAAGGATACACCACGCGGTATATACACAGGGTACACCACGCGATGTTTACCAGGGATACACCACGCGTGAAAAGAACATTTTGAAGCATTGGTAATATTTACGGGGAAACTTTTCGCCACGGGCTGACGAAACTTTTCCACAATAATTTTTTAAACCATTACATCACCACTGGTGTAAAAAAATAACTACACTGTTTAAATTTTTAAACAGACCATAGCTGCACCAATGACATACACAATGCAAAACCGTTTTCTATTAGAGGTTTTTGGGGCAAATTAGGTAAATTTTAATCCCAGGATGGACCTAAAAACCATCGATTAGCACCCATTACCCATTCACTAAGGGTGACATTTGGCAGCAGGTGTTTTAAGGAAACATTGCCAGACCGCGTGGTATGTAACACAGAGAAACACACTACACAAGTGTATAACAAATCTAGCTTTACAATAATCTTTCCCTTTGGGGACCTAGGCTTCCAGGCCGCCAACCGGGCCCTCTCTCTCTCTCCCATGAGTCACATTTCCTTTCCCCTGTATAAAAAACGCACCTGTTGTGTTAGCATGTTAGGGGGGAAATTACTGATTTTTTTTGTTACCCCCCCCCCCCCCCCCCCCCCCCCCCCCCTGGCATCATCACGGGACACGCTGTACACTTATGTTTTTAAAAAATTTGAAGAAAATGATTTAAAGGGGCAAGTGGGTACTCGTACGGGCTTTTTGTAACCGCCCGTACCTCCGCCTGAATTACCATGTGGTTGTCCCATTGAAAATCACGAGATGTACCCACGGGTTTTACTCCGTGATTGTGTCACCGGGGGGTCATGATCCACCCTGAAATTTCGCCCTTTAACCTAAAAAAATTTGGGCCCGGGCATACACGGGTTCCGGGGCCTCCGGCCCCTTCTACCTTTTCTTGACACTGTGTGTGGATTTTTCCCTTCTCACACTAGGGGGGTTTGCACACCCCCGGGAAATAAAATAAGAATAATAACAACAATAAAAATGACCAAGCGACGCGAACTGTTTTTTTTAATCAAATTCTGTAACGTTACTGACTTCTAGTTACAGAAGTTTTCAAGCATAACACAATACTATCTATGTGCACTTGAAAGGTTTTTAATCCAATGTTTTGAAGCTACCCATAAAAAAATAGTGACAACAATAATACCAAATGATGACAGATTGGGTAATCTTTTTATTCTAGGATCAACCTTTTGTAAAGGACCTTCCCCTCGTCATGTGCGGGGTTTGGAGTATTAGTATGTTGTGATTAAATCTCCTCTTTTTTCGCTTCCTCCAGTACTGTCGATCTATTTGTAAAACCCCCTCGTAACACCGCCCCTTTAGCCCGTTACCCAGTTTTGGGGCCAAAACCTCGATCTTTATCGATTCTTGGTGTGTGGGGTGTGTGGGGGGTTTTGGTTTTATTTGACGGGGTGAGGGTTTCCCCGGGGGTCTCAGATTCTAAGAATAATACAATTTTTGTGTGTTCTTAAGTTTCCCGATATCACCCTTAGAGGGGGGGAAATGAGGGGAAGGGGGGGGTTGTGCCTTGAGCAAAAGAGGGATTGACAAAAGAATTAAGCTATCTCCTTCCTCTGATCAAACCTGATCTCCCTCTCCCCCCATTTTCTCCCGTTCCCCGGGCCATAACCCCTTAGGGTTTTTAAGTGATTTTCCCCAATAATAAAATAAAAACAACAGCAAAAAATAATAATGAAATAAAAATAATAATAATCCTGTATATAATACGTATTTAAATATAATTATATATATTTATATAAAAAATTTTAAAATATATTAAATAAATATATATATTATATAATATATATATATATAATAAATTATAATATATATTAATATATATATATAATAAAATTTTATAATATATAATATATATATAAAATAATATTATATTTTATAAATTATATAAAATATATATATATATAAATTTTATATTTTTAAAAAATATGTCGTGCCGAATAGCAGAACTTGCGATTTTGCTTAAATAGCAACCCATCTTCCATATAGAAAAGGAAAATTTGGTTAGAAATAATTTCGCCCCAAAACATTCTAAAACCTTACAAAAAAATAATTCACGGGTGTTTGTTTAGTATTAAATTACTGTAAACAAATCAAAAATTTTTTTATTGGGTTAGGCTAAATAAATTGCCTTGTTAAAAAAAAGGGGGTTTTAGGAAGTTTTTTATTTCTTTTTGTGCAAAATTAAAATTTTTTACTCAACATAATAAAAAAACTCTTTAAACTTAAAGAGAAAATTTTTAAAAAGGGACTTAATTTTTTAAATGATTTTTTTTGCAAATTTGACCTTTTTAAAATTTTGGGCACGACATAAATATATAAAATTAAATATATATATAAAAATATATAAATTATAATATATATATTAATAATAAAAATATTATATATATATAATAATATATAAAATATATATATATATATATATAATATATATATAAAATGATATATATTATATATATAATATATATATTAAAATATATATTAAATATAATATATATAATAATATATAATATAATATATATTTATTTTAAAAATTATATATATAATATATTATTAAATATATATAATATATATAAAATAGTAACCTGGGGGCTCTTGTCAAATAAACAATTGCTTCCCCTCCTTCTTTGGGATCAAACCTGACACCCCTCCACCCCCAGGCGCATATGACCCAAAACGTTTTTAGCGCTTTTTTCGGGAACAATATACTATATTTTTCCAAATAGACCCAGGGTTTTTTACCACCCTGAAAACTGCCTTATCAAGTTAAAAACGGCTAGGTGGCCGCAACCGCTAGTACCCAAAAGCCTGGTAGACCATCGGCTTCGGGGAAACCTTTTCCTCAAGGGGACTGCCCGCCTACAAGAAAACTCGAAAAACCCGGGCATATATATGCTGAAAAAAGCTATTTTTTGCCCCGTGTTAAGGTTTTTTATCTTGGTCCCCTCTACCTGGGGTCTCCTGTTTAAACAACGAAACTTTTTTACCTTTATTATACTGTTGTCAGTGGAGCCTGGGGCCCCAACCTACATAACGACGATTTTTCCAACAATTAAGGGCAAGGTCTTTCCGGGTGCCAACTAACAATTTATTTAATTTAGCCGAGTCCAAAACAAAATATAATTTTGAAAACAGCCAAATGCGTAATCTGATGGTAATTTTTTATAAATTTTTATTAAAAAAAAATTACAAAAATACAAAAGATCATAATAACGTAAAAAGTGGCCGGTGGCAAAGCTCCCCTTCACACACGAGGGCCCGGGTTCGATTTCCCCGGGGGGTGGGAAAAATTTTCGACACTTTCCTTACACCTTTGTCCTGTTCACCAGCAGCAAAAAGGGCCTGGGGGGTTAGCGACTGGGTTTGGGGCCCCATCCGGGGGGGGCAAGATTTAAAGGGCCCCCAAGGAAAATAAGTTTAAAAGTCCTCGAGACGCACTGACTTCTTGGGGTTTTCCTGGTGGCTAACCCCCGGGGGGTTTAAAAAACCGAACGAAACTTTTCTCTTAAAAAAAAATATAATAGATTCCGCGAAAACACCAGGTTATTCCTGGAATGACAAGTAAATTTTAACAAAAAGCTTATTTTAAAAAAAAAAAATACTCGCGAAAAAAAATTCATAGGTTTTTACACCTTGTGGCTTACGCTTCTTTTTTTATTAAAAAAAATAATAACTATTTTTTCATCATTGAAGGTACCCCCGAATTGTGCCAATGATACCACCAAAAGGGAACTTCATGGTTTTTCAGAATTAGGAGACCCGACTAAACTATTTCAAAAAAAATTTCCACAACAAGTGCACAACATCCAGGGTCCTATATTAAAGATATAACACATGACTAAAACATAGCCACATTTTCACACACAAAAAAAATACATACGTTCATGCCAAAAAGTATTATGACCCTAACAAAGCATCATAACATCTATAGAAATACACAATATGAACATACCCTTTTGTACAAGGATTGGTTTAAATTGTGTTATGGAATATGATGTGTAATTTAAAAGTAATAAAGTTGGAGAATTTTCCCTTTTTTTTTTTGTTTTTTTTTTTAATTACGCCAAAATTTTTTAAAATTGGAACAAGTGCCACTAAAATTTTTGTTTTCACGTTCCCTTTTAATTAACAGCCAAATGGTTTTTTATAAAGCTTATTGAGAGAACTTGGGCCCAAAAAAGTCAAAATTATTTCCCTTTTTGGGCTTTAAAAAAAAATTTAAACTCTGAAAAAAATAAAAAAGACTCCTACAATTTTTTATTTGGGTTTTTAAAACCCCTTTTGGTACCCCCCAAAAAAAAACTATTTTTTTCTTATTTCCATGGTCCTTTTAACAAATAAAAGGTTTAAACTGTGTCAAAAAAACTAAAAAATTTACACAAAATTCCTTGACAAAATTTTAAACCTATTTTCGGGTTATTTAAGACCCAAAGGGTCACGTCCCAAAAAAAATATAAAAAAAATTAAAACGGGATAAGCAGTGGTCCCTACTTTTTTCTAGGGGGAAATTTGGACATTAAACTTTGTTCAAAGAGGGGAAATTTAACTAAAAACAGAGTTTTACTAAAAAACGCCATTTAATAGGGGGAAAAAATTGTAAGGGAAACCGGGAAAAGAAATTTCTAACTCATTTAAAACCAAAAACCCCCCCGCCACGAAAACACCCCTCAAAAAAAGATAGGATGGAAAAAAAAATTTAAAAAAACAAAAGGAATAAAAGGGAAAAAAAAAATAAGTCCTCCCCCAAATGTTCCCCTCCCCAAAATGGGGGAAAATGGCCCCCGGGCCCAAATTTTCCCAAAAAAGGGGTGGCAGAAAACTAAAGTCAGTGCCGGATCAGCCGGGCTGTGGTTCGTACGTTGGATTGCGTGCGGCCAGCAGTAACAGCCTGGTTGATCAGGCCCTGATCCACCGTGAGGCCTGATCGTGGACCGGCAGTGGGGGCGTTGATCCCCGGAATAACCTCCAGGTAGACTCCAGGTAGGTACCTGGAGTCTACCTGGAGGGCATTCTGGGGATCAACGCCCCCGCGGCCCGGTCCACGACCAGGCCTCCTGGTGGATCAGGGATTGATCAACCAGGCTGTTGTGTGGTGTTACGGTGAACTAATCACATATAGGATGTTAACTTCCTTATTATAAGTGCTGGTTTTTGACAGTGTCTGACTGATCAAAAATTTGACAGCTCTTACCAAAAAATAAAAAATGAGTTGCTTGTTTATGTCGGTGTTGGCAACTCTGGTGAAATTAAAGAGCCATGGGGAAAAGCATTTAAAGGGCTGGATGATAAGCCAGAGGAGGATAAATTAGTTGTCTACGGTGTACGACAGAGGTCGCAAAGAGTCACAGAGCTATGGGGAGCTGTGGGAAGTTTTTGTCTCATTAATTATGTGTTTTATTTTGCTTTAAATCTTATCATGACTTCACAAGTTTTCGATAAACTGCCCAGCAGCTGATAGACCACTGCTTTGTGACGTCACACAAACCTACCAGCTGGGGAAATATTTACGTCATTTACACAGGAAAGTACCGGTCATACCTTGGTGTAGCAGTCATCTTAAACACCTCAATATATCCTTTTAACCGTGGGTGAATTTCCAGAGCGTCTGTCATTGTGGAATGTGAATAATGAGAGGTGTAAATGGTAAATATGTTGAGGTTGGTGGTGTGTGACAATGCTCCCCGGCAACACAGCGTGGCCAGAAAGGAAGGAAGGTCGAGCAGACCTTAGTCGTGTGTTGGAGTGTATGAGAGGAGGGTGTGTTGGAAGTCCCTCCCTGTGTGTCTGACCTGCTCTCTGCAGGGGGCCAGAAATTTTTTTTATACAATTTTTAAGCGGACCTATGATTTAAAACTGTGTTGTATTGGGACTGTGGTGTTCCAGCGACTGGTTGTTTGTGTGTATGTGACTTATTTATTAAGGTTTAGACGAGCTATGAATGCTGGAGAGGTGGTTGTGTTGGGAAGTGCGATGATGAAGACGAACAGGGTGACCAAGGTGGGTCACAGCGGGTGGTCAACAGGTCCCCACGACCCTTGGATCCAACCAGCAGCAACCCTTACCAACCACAACCAACCTGGGACTCAAGGAACCACCCACCAACACTTCCATGGACTCTGGGGTAGCGGGTTTGAGAGACACGCCAGTCCATACCCCGGCCCCCATCCACAACAATAACAACATCATGGTAGGAAACAAAGGAGGCAACAACAACAACAATAATAATAATAATGAGGAATATGATGTACCCAAGTTCATTGTAGATCACACGACGCGAGCCACATACATGAAGGGCCGCTTCCTGGGCAAGGTAAGTTCAGTGCCCCTTCTTCATGCTACCTTCACGCCTCTCCCACCCCTGCCCCTCCCCCTTCCTCTCTTACCACTCCAGTCCTCTCCTTCACTTCTTGCTTCCTCTTCCTCTCGCCCCTCCGTGTCTCTTGAAACTCTATTTCTCTTTTTACATCTCCGTACTCTCTCTGTCCCTCTTACCCCTCTGTTCCCCTCTCTTACCCTTCTGTTTCCCTCTCTCTTACCCTTCTGTTTCCCTCTCTTACCCCTCTGTTCCCCTCTCTCTCACCCCTCTGTTCCCCTCTCTCTTACCCCTCTGTTCCCCTCTATCTTACCCCTCTGTTCCCCTCTTACCCCCCTGTTCCCCTCTTACCCCCCTGTTCCCCTCTGTTCCCCTCTGTTCCCCTCTGTTCCCCTCTGTTCCCCTCTGTTCCCCTCTGTTCCCCTCTGTTCCCCTCTGTTCCCCTCTGTTCCCCTCTTACCCCTCTGTTCCCCTCTTACCCCTCTGTTCCCCTCTTACCCCTCTGTTCCCCTCTTACCCCTCTGTTCCCCTCTTACCCTCTGTTCCTTGCCTATCTGACCCATCTTTTTCCTCTTAGTATCACTATTCTAACCCGTCCCTCTCCCCCTTTTCCTTAAATTTCCGTTTCTTTCCCCTCACAAATTACACTAAACCCAAACGGGTTTAGCGCTTTTTCAAATACAAAGTACATAGGGTACCTCGTTCTCCTCTTCTGCCCCCCCCCCTCTCTTCCCCTACTCCCCCTTTCTTACCCTTCTTTCTCCCTGTCCCCCTTTTGACACACACCATTAAATGACTTGGGTGTTACACATGATTCTGGTTGTTTGTGGAAGGTGTGTTTGTGTTTGAGTGGAGGGTAGTCTGGGTACACACGTGGTGAGTCCAGCCCTCAGGGACCTCCAGAGATCCCGGTCTTGTTGCTGGTGTTGCCAAATATTTTTGTTGGGGGGCCTCCTTGTTTAGTGTTGGGGCCCCTTGTTTGGTGGTGGCGGCCCTTGTGGCGTTGGTTGGTCCCTGTGAAGTTGGTGGTAAATGTTGGCGTTGGTTTTGTGGTGGTAGTACTGGTGTTAATGGCCTTTGTTTGGGCTAGAGGTGTTAATGGCCTTTGTTTAGTGCAGTAGTCCTTGATTAGTGGTCGTTGTTACAGGCATAGAGACTGATTCATTGTGGTGGACCTCGACACGGCTGCTGTGGTCGACCTTGGAGTGTTACATTTGTACCGCCGTGGCAGTCGACTTATGCCGGGTTTAGGGCTTACCCATGGTGGTAAAGATGGTTGCTTTGGCACCATTGGGGGTTAATGGATTAATTATCCCTGATTTGTTACTGTGGTATTGATTTTTTTAAATATTCGTGCTGCATGTGTATATATTTGTAGCCCGTGTTAGGGGGATCATTTTGGTACTTGGGATAGTGATTTTTAGGTGGAAAAACTGATACACTAAACCGTACAAGGATAATCTGCATGATACCTACACGTTAGAAAGTACACTTTAATCTCTAAAAGAAGAATTATACCAAATAAATTCCCAATGTATTTACATGTAGCGATACTGTACCCTGAGACACGCACTTATATAAGTGCGGGGGGGTATTGTGTGTCGGTGTCGATTATTAAAGGCACTTATCGATGGTCACTTGGCCTGTGGTTTACTTCTGGGTGATCTCCCATACATTTACAATATTTTCCCATATATTGTGTATGGAAATCAAATCTCGGCTATCACTTGCCCAATGGAAACAAATCACTTTGACTTTTTTAGGCTATCCTAGGTTCTCTACACACGTGCTGCTTTGTATAATCTATGTAACTGTATTTGTGTATACCTGAATAAGCTTACATAATCTGATGTTGCTGCTGAAACCAGCGGTGCACCTCTCTAGCCTTTGTATAGTGCAGTTATCCTCCACAAATATTATCCTCTCAGAGAAAGGGAGTGCATATACACGAACAAAGAACTGCATCACTTCCTCCGGGATTTCAATGTACTGATCTGCGAGTCTACCTTCCATCTAGTTACTTTCTTAGTCCCATGAAAAATAAAGATCCTGCCTCAAACGTTTGCTGTTATGTAACAGCATGGTGCCTCTTTAGTCTTTTTTTTTTTTAATATATAATTTTATGGAGAAAATTTCCTTAATTCACAAATTTGGTGGAACTACCAAAAAAAAAAAAAATTGATTTCCTAAGTCGCGTTGCAAGTGTGCGTGTGTGTGTATACGTGTACTCACCTATGTGGTTGCATGGCTCGATTCACAGCTCTTGGTCCCAGCCTTTTCGCTGGTCGCTACTAGGTCCACTTTCTCCCAGCTTCAAGAGACCTATCGTGCCTCTTCTTAAAGCTATGTATGAATCTGCCTCTACCCCTTCACACTCATGACTGTTCCACTTCCTGACAACACTGACAGAAGAAGTACTCCCTAACATCTGTAACTCCTCTGAGTTTAACCTCCAACCGTGGCCCCTTGCTTCTGTTTCCCATCTCTGAAACTTTCTTTGTTCACTCTGTGAACGTCTCTCCTTATTTTGTACGTCGTTATCATATCCATCCTTACTCCTGTCCTCTAGTGTCATCAAGATTAAGGTTTCTTAACCTCTTCTCATGAGACAATATTCCTCACCCCGGAGATTAAGCTTGATGCAAACCTCGGCATTTTCTCCATTTTTTGATGTGCTTGACCAGGTGTGGGTTCCATACTGGTGCTGCGTACTCCAGTGAGCCTGACGTGCAAGGTGTACAGGGTCATAAATGACTCCTTGCTTAGAAATCAAAAAGCTGTTCTTACACTTGCCAAGCTCATGCAAACGTGTGCCTGTGCAGGTGTGCGCGCGCGTTACTAGTTTCTGGCCACGTAAGCATAATCATATTTAATCTGTGGTGATGGTGGGGGGGGGGGGGGAGAATGTATTCGTGTATGTGGTTGCAGAGGTAGTCTCAACTGGTGTGGGTACACGCTCGGGTGCGCGCACCTCGAGATTCACTTCTGGATGTATATGCCTTTGTGGATGATGGTCTTTGCTGGTGTAATAAAAGTACTTTGGTACTATGGACTTTGAAAGTCGTTAAAAAGTTAAAACTTCCCCAGTGGGGAAGGTCTCGTGTCGAATATCGTTTAGTTCATGGGCATATCTTGTGTACTAAAGAATCTTTGAGGAAACAGTGCTGCAGCTGCTGGGCCCCGCTTCTTGCA
Organism: Cherax quadricarinatus; assembly: GCF_026875155.1. Classification (NCBI taxonomy): domain Eukaryota; kingdom Metazoa; phylum Arthropoda; class Malacostraca; order Decapoda; family Parastacidae; genus Cherax; species Cherax quadricarinatus. Next base: position 17,924,834 of record NC_069444.1, read on the forward strand.
TGACTGGCAGAGGTGGGTGTAGATGTACTTCCCCTTTTAGAATTTTGAGGAACTTTGGTCTCAAGATTTTGGACAATATTTTAACCTACGGTCAGCAGACGTGTGGTGTAATTACTGTTGAGTTCGTTTATTGCTGGTCTTATTTGTTTCCTGAAAATGGAAGATGGCAGTTAAATCTTCAAAGCTTTTATCTGTTCAGTATACACTTACCTTCCTGTAAAATATAGTTCATTCCTATAAAGATTCTCTAAAAATTTGAGAGACCTGCTCAGAGATAGGGTCGTGAGATGACCTCCACCCTTCATATTTTTTTAAATACCCGTGCTCTAGTGTTTAGATGTTGTGTTGGGTATACATCGCCCATCTGTTGACCCCCTCCCTCCCCCATATTTTAATAAAGTATGCTCCTGGCTACTGTAGATTATTTTGTACATTCTTTCGATTTACTCCTCCAGTGACACGAGGTGTAGTTCTCGTAGATGTCATAAATAATGGGGGTGATATGTTAAGGGACGATGCTATGTATGGGAGGGTTAACATTCACTGGATCTCGCCTTTTTTTTTCCCCAAAACCGAATGACTTAGCTGCCGCTGCTTAGGTCATTGGCATTTTATTATGTTTTTAAATCCATTTATAGTTTTATTCCACAGTCTCAAAGATAATCCAGAGAGAGTAAGTAACTTTTTCTGGGCATTATTCCAAACTCCAGGAAAATGCCTTAGATCAGTGCTTATGATTATTTGATCAGGCTCTGATCCACCAGGAGGCCTGGTCACAGACCGGGCCGCGGGGGCGTTGACCCCCGGAACTCTCTCCAGGTAAACTCCAGGTATGAATATTTAATTAATCACAGATTACAGTACGTGCAATTTCTTATGGGAAAAGGAGCTATATGTTTGCAAGTGTTTGTATACATGTGTGTGTTTTGTGTAGATGTGTTCCACCTTTACTTCATCCAGTGTGGCAGAGTGACCTTCCTAATATAGCCATGGACCCTTTCAGGCCCTCCGCCTCTCCGTCCGGCCATGTAGGCGCACACTGGAACAAGGAGCCAAGCTTGTGGGGAAGCTTAAGATGACTCCCACACACAACTGTCCCTCGATTATTCCTGCTGCTGGAATGAAACTCTCAAGACTCTGGCACTTGTAAAGCGGCGGACTAGTTATTCAGTGAATTACATCTCTAGCTCGTAGATGCGACTTATTGTTAAAGGAGACACTTTCACAGCATTTGGGTAACTTTATTCTGGAAAAATTTCATCAGCCAGTCCAGTGCAGAGAAAGATAAGTAGTTTGAGGTACTCGGTCCCTCAGCCTGGAGTCGATGTCTTCAGTCCATCAATCTCATTGAGAGTGCAGCTTATCCGCGGAGATGGGGCTTATACACTGATGACAGATAAATGAGATGAAGCAGTGGTAGGCGGAGTCACCAGTGGACATAACTAGTGAAGTAGGTCTATCTATAAGTTAGACACATTTTGAAGAAATTCCTGCATAAAGATCCCAAGATGTTGCTGCGTATGACAAGATGTGAATAAATGGTTTTGAAATCCGAAAAGTTGATAAATGATACTTGTGCAACATTGTAAAAGTGTCAGATTTTATCAACTTGTCGGTTTTCTATACCATTTATTCGCATGTGACTTAAATGTTAAATGCTCTTCATACATGACTTAAAATATTGTATTTAAATTAGTCTGATATGAGGCAAGCCAATGGACAATAAATGTAGCAAAGTTATATCTTTTCATACAGACATTTTCGCGAGCAATGGAAAACCTTATAACTAGAAAAGGCAAAATATACGCAGGATATTTAATCAGTCTAATACTATGTATACCATTCACTCATATCCTGTATGGAAGAGTACAACAGCAGTTGTAATAAGCAATACCTAGAAAAGGACTGATAACAAGTTTTCGTGAGTAAATTATTATTCACATCAGTGGGCTTTTTTTTTTTCTCCTCAGAAATAAATTTTGGCCACCGCTGGTTATTAAATTAACGAAAAATCCTTCCAGGCATTCCCACTTTCGTGAGAGGCGGTTCCTACAGTTTCCAAAAAGAGGATTTTTACCTGTCTAAGCTCCTGTGTCAATTCGACCGTCGGTCACAATCAAAATGCAGACCTCATCACTAACCGGAACCTGAAATTCAGTAAGGAACTTGGGTTAGAAAGACACGTAAGAAAACACTATGACATGTTTATTAGAAAACGTTTCGGTCCTGGGACCTTGATCACTTCTAAACAGAGGTAGAAAGACACTTCTAACATTAATCCTCTATGTTAGAAGTGATCAAGGTCCCAGGACCGAAACGTTTTCTAATAAACATGTCATTGTGTTTGCTTAGGTGTCTTTCTAAACCAACTTGTCGGTGTTTATTACCAAGGTTTATACCAGTAAGGAGTTTACTCAATTTCGTCACTAAACTTGAATAAAATTGTTCCCGTAAGCTTGACCGTTACTAATGGTAATGGTCTTGCATCTCTAGTATTAAGGTGGTGTGGCCATGACGGTTTTCCCTTCACCATACTACCGTTTTTAACTTTTCATCCTTGGTATCAGTGAAGAAGTTGCTATGTACGCTGTGTGCATCTGTATGTACACTAAGGGTGTGTGTGTGTGTGTGTGTGTGTAAGCAAGCAAGCAAGCAGGTGTACGTATATTGCTTTATATACACAGGTGCATATACCTATACCGAGAGGTGCTGCTCTTTGTATAGGCACCGAGAGGCGCACAGGCTTAGCCTATATCAACAGGATTATTCCTAGTCCCACTGTAATGGGTGCAGCATACACAGCTGAAATAGGCCAAGCCTCTGCCACTGCTGTAAGCTATCTTAAATAATTTGTATTCTGTTTGCGCAGTAATTTCGTAAATGTGGGAAATTTAGAGAATTTTGTCTGAAATATTACTCGGATTCGCGCGGTGGTGCTAGAGTATAGCAGCAATAATAATAATAATGTAAAAAAAAAAGAAAGGCAGTATTGGCTGTATTTCCTCGCTACTGATAGCAGTTGTCGATCCTTCCAACATTACACATTATATTTCACCAGTTACCCACGCAAGGCTAAACGAGTTTTAGATTATATCCGGCATGCATTGTCTAGCCCCTAACCTTAAAGGAGTTGTGCCAGACAATTTGTTACTTTATTTGACTTAAGGAATTTGGAAAACAAATCTTTTATCAGCCAACATTTTAAGATTGGCTGCTTATTTAACTATCGTAATATTTACATTTTATTTGTAGTGACCCTGCTTTTCTCTTTTCTCACGAGAATATCCTAAAATGTTCTTCAAAAGTTCAGAGGCTAAATTACGTTCAGATAAAAACGTGCATGGTGGCGTTGCGACGTATCCTATCTTCTTTACTGCGGCGCCTGGCGACTTGAAGCTGTGTGATCATTGAATGTTCAGCTAGGCCAGCAGTGCATTTCTTTAAATGGGTGCTACATCCTGTCTGTCTAGCCTTTCAGTTGGGTGCCATTTGTTAAGCCAGGCATCGTTTATGTCCAGTCCAGCAGATTACAAGCGAAGTGTCATATTTATGTCGAAGCGGGCATAACTTCACCTAGTAGTAAATAGGTACCTGCGTGTTGTAGGTGGCACCCAGGAGGGTGCTAGTATAGCTTAGACGAGGTTGGGTTTTGATATGAGCTTAAGTTGGATGACTTAAAATTCACTGGTGTAAACGAGTTTAGAAAACGAAGTTACGTTGTAGATGAATAGTGATAAAAAATCGCCTTGTCGTTCATGCATAATTTCCTAAGACTTATCCTCCTTACGAGAAAAAATAAGTATAAAATTAGTGTGTGTGTGGGGGGAGGGCTTTACTAATGTATGTATGTATTGTGTATATGTATAATTTTATTTAGTTTCCGGTATACATTTGATTTAATGATTGTCTAACGCAAAAACACGAAATTTTGGTACATAGAGTACATTAATATATAATCTTGTTAATTCTCTGGGCCAAGAATCTTGTGGACCTGACCTACTTCAACTAGCAGGAGAGATCTATTACTGCACCGCTCTACCTATTCCACTGGCTATACCACTAGACTCATCAATAACTTTCTTGTATGCGAAACGTTTTATTATAGATACCCAGCTGTTGCTCATGTTTATTCATGTTAAGTAAAAGGACACAAGTGCAACTAATGTGACATTTTATTGTGGCAACGTTTCGCTCTCCAGGAGCCGTTACAAACAGTACATGGACACAGAGGGTATATATAGGCTTAGTGAGGTGTAATACTAGTGTAGTGGTAGTAGTATTACACCTCGCTCTAAGCCTATATATACCCTCTGTGTCCATGTATTGTTTGTAACGGCTTGATAAAGCTCCTGGAGAGCGAAACGTTGCCACAATAAAATGTCACATTAGTTGCACTTGTCCTTTTACTTTAATTCTACCAAAATATATACATGTTTATTCATGAAACTGTCTGTATTATATATACCTTTCACATAATGATATTCCGTAAGTAATAAATCTCATTCCTACTTTTTGTGAAAATGCTCTACGTAATTTTGCCCCCCTTTTTTTTTTTTTTTTTTTTTTGGCATCTGCTAAAAAAGTTTGTCCTGCTGATAAGTGGACTCCCATGATTGGGTCATGTTATACGCTTCATAAAGCACTCAAACTCGTACAACACTATTTTTAAAATGCTCTCATAATAGCCTCAAACACTTATACGAGGTAAATAAGAATTATTGAACACTAGTACATATTACTAAATTTTAGTAGCAATGAGGAATTCACGGTAGGTGAAATAAGTTTTTTTTTCGATGGGGGGGGTTGCATTTTTGTTTAGCTCTGAATAAAAAAAAAAATATTCCCCAATATTTGTGAGATGCCTTAGATATTTTTCCAAAAATAATGTACATAATAATGCAGAGTTTGCTGGTAAAACTTCTTGAATTATAAGTGAATTATTGCACATTCTTTGAGAATAAGAAATATTTTTAAAAGTCTGATTGCTCTTCAGTACAATAATACCAACCAGTATATCCTAATCTACTCTTGCACGTCTGCATCATTGTGTTGCAGCCGTCTATATATAGCGTGAAGGTCTGGAATAAACCATTATGCATCAGCAGGATCCATTCATAGCGTAGCAGGAATAGCATTGGATGCATATAATTTTGGCCCTGGCAGATCCAAGGCTCCATTTTGGCTAGCTAGGCTTGTATTATTTCGTATATTTCTTTTCGCTGATGTTTTTGCATATACCTAATAATGTTCGGAAGACAATACCAACATTTATACAATTCTTGACCATGGAACTATTACGTAAGGATGGGGATGTTTATAGGTAAATGGACACACGTGCAACAAATGTGACATTTATTGTGACAACTTTTCGTTCTCCAGGAGCTTTGTCAAGCCGTTTCCATAACAGATTGACAAAGCTCCTGGAGAGCGAAACGTTGCCACAGTAAAATGTCACATTAGCTGAATCTATGTCCACTTACCTAACATTCTGTACGGAAGTGGCGAAATTACTTCAGTAAATAAGGTATAGTGCTTGCTAATATATTATCGCTTTCTTACGTTCAGTGTTATAAAAACTAACAGTTGTGGTTTAAGGGGCTTTTTAAGATATTAAAGGCTTTTAATGTTAAGAAATATTGCTAATAATATAGTAAGAGGCATGATTATTAAATCTTAATTTCAAAAAGTATATTGTAATACTATTTGATTGCGATGGAATTTAATTATCTGTACTGATAAGATAGCGAATAGGGGCAGCGAGATACAATGTTGCTTGTAAGCGTTATATTAACAGTATCTTAAATATTTCTCGTAATAAAAACGCAGAGAAGTTAAACATCAGCTTGAGATGGCATTTAGCAAGGATGAAAGCTCAGTCCAATGTTGGAGAAGGATGGGGCTGGGGCTACACTTGGCCTGATAACTGTGCTAGACCCCCTCACAGACATACCAGTCTTCTGACACTATTTTACTTCGCCTCTTGCTGTTTTTTCATGATGCGAAACTATTCTAAACTTAACAAGAGCGTCGCAGTTTTATGCTAAGTTGCTCTTAGCACAGAGACTGCATCAGACCACGGAATAGCCACGGTGTAGTCAGGTAGAGTACAAGAAGCTACAGAATGCAATAGTCTGTACCATACCAGGGACTCTCCTCTTCTGTGCTAGAATGCAATTTGATACAGATGTTTCGGCAAAACTCCGTTGCCTTAGTTCTTTATTTTTAGGAAAGATTTTCATTGTTATGTCAGTGTTTGCCATTTTAAAAAAAAATTAGTTATTTATAGTCTATCTCATTCAGGTGCGTTTAGTTATAAATTTAAACCTTGCATATTGGACATTTTCCAAACTAGGGACTGGACGTTGAAAATAGTTGGCACACACAAGCAAACTATTTTCTCTTTCTGATTCAGTTATCCATAAATGTACTGCGGATGTTGAAAAGAGACACTGGCCGTTACCAAGTTGCCTCCTTCATGGATTTTTGTTGGCAGTGTGTAGTAGTAGTAGTAGTAGTAGTAGTGTTGGTGAGAGTGCGGGGCTGCTGACGCAGTGTTGGTAGCGTAAGAGCTTGTGTTCCATGTTTTACCAACCTGTTCCTACTGGCATGGTTATGATCTGGGTGATTTGTTGAAATTTGTTTAGTGTCGTTCACGCTAGCTAGGAGTCAACTTAGAGTAGACGGTCGTATATTGACAACTTTTGCGACTGATATACACACTGGAAATGAGTGAACCATACACTGACCGTATGGGTAAGACTTGGGACCTCTTCACATTAGACAGTACAGTGCCTGAAGAGGGCCTCTAATTAGACCAAAAATATTAGTGTTATTATTCCTTAGTAGCGCATTGAGCATTCTAGTTTTGGACATTTATAACGCGACAACCATCAGCCACGGGCTCTAGGTTACTACTAAAACTACTGTCCTCTTGCTGTGGTAGTGGGGCCATATGCACGCGTCAAGCTCTATCGTCTGGCTGTGGTGCATGCCGGGTTGCCAGACTTGTGGGCCAATCTCACGCTGTTTGGGGAAGCCCCCTGTCTTTTATTTGGATTGAGTCGTTGAAGAGCTTGCGAGCGGATGAGGGTGAGGGGAGGGAGGGGGCATTGGGAGAGGTGCGTTGTGTAATATTAGTGATGTTGACGACCAGACAGGCGTGAGTGTGCGTACCTCTGGCAGTACACGCGAGATCGATGTCAAGGGGGTGGTTCCAGACGTATGACAAGGGTGGCCGCCAAACAGACCTTACTTAAAGCGTCGCACTCCAACGTGCTTACTTTTATTTTCCCTAGTTTCCATCCTTCTTGATTGCTCCTTTATTGCAGGAGGGGGGCCGCAGAGTAAGTGGGATAGCTTATTGCCTGCAGCAGTTTAGTTGACACCTACACACACCTACACACACACACCTACACACACACACACACACAACACACACACACACCTACACACACACACACACCTACACACACACACACCTACACACACACACACCTACACACACACACACACCTACACACACACACACAACACCTACACACACACACACACACCTACACACACAACAGGCCTAGTGTCTAATCGACATGTGCCTAGGACAAAATGGTAAATAACTGGGAAAGTGGGGAGATGGATCTTCAACTTCCTAACAAATCGAACACAAAGAGTAGTGGTCAACAGAGTTAAATCGAGGCTGCCATAGTGAAGAGCTCTGTTCCACAAGGCACAGTACTCGCCCCCATCTTATTCCTTATCCTCATATCAGACATAAACAGAGATATACACCACAGCACCGTATCATCCTTTGCGGATGATACTAGGATCTGCATGAGGCTGTCACTGCTGAGGACGCGGTTAACCTCCAAGAAGATAATAAAACAAAGTTTTCCAGTGGCAACGGTAAACAATATGATGTTCAATGAGGACAAATTCCAACTACTTCCGTTATGGGAAAACTGGAGGAGATAATAACTAGAACAGAGTATATTACTACTGACTCCGGCCATACAATAGAGCGGAAAAATAATGTAAGGGACCTGGAGTAGTAATGTCTGAGGATCTCACTTTCAAGGATCACAACAGTGCCACGATCGCACGTGCAAAGAAAATGATAGGATGGATAATGAGAACTTTCAAAACGAGAGAGCCAAGCCCATGATGATCCTTTTCAAATCACTTGTTCTCTCTAGGCTGGAATACTGCTGAAACATTAACATCTCCATCCCAAAGCAGGTGAAATCGCAGATCTAGGAGTGTACAGAGATCCTTTACTGCACGTATAAGTTCTGTCAAGCACCTTAACTACTGGGAACGCTGGAAGCACTTGACTTGTACTCGTTGGAACGCAGGAGGGAGAGATATATCAAAAATCTACACTTGGAAAATTCTTGGAAGGAATGGCCCCAAAAATCTGCACACAGAAATCACTCCCTACGAAAGTAAAGACGGGGCAGGCGATGCAAAATTGCCGCCAATTAAAAAGTAGGGGCGCCATTGGTACACTAAGAGAAAACACCATAAGTGCCCGGGGGCCCCAAAACTGTTCAACAGCCTCCCATCAAGCATTAGGGGAATTGCCAATAAACCCCTGGCTGCCTTCAAGAGAGCTGGACAGATACCTAAAGTCTTGCCGGATCAGCCGGGCTGTGGCTCGTACGTCGGACTGCGTGCGGCCAGCAGTACAGCCTAGTTGATCAGGCCCTGATCCATGGGGAGGCCTGGTCTGGACCGGGCCGCGGGGGCGTTGATCCCCGGAATAACCTCCAGGTAACACCTACACACACACACACACACACACACACACACACACACACACACACACACACACACACACACACACACACACACACACACCTACACACACAACAGGCCTAGTGTCTAATCGACATGTGCCTAGGACAAAATGGTAACTAACTAACGTCTTAAGAAGGGAAGATAAGGTGGTCCTCGCTGGGATGCTATCTGCTGGCTACACCTGGTTTTTTGTATAGACACTGACTTGAACAGCGACCATTTGGTCGTGTACACAAGGGTATATGGTATGTGACGGAATACTGTGGATATGTTTGGTAGTGGTAACTGGTAACATTCATGTTTTACCCTTGTACCGCTGCTGTTCACCACAGCTGACACTTACATGGGGAACAAAAAGGCACAATACCGTGACTGGAACATTACACAAATAACCCGCAATGGGGGAGAGAAAAGCTTTTGACGACGTTTCAGTCCGACTTGGACCATCCACAAGTCACCTGTGGATGGTCCAATTGAACTAAAACGTCGTCATAAACTTCTCTGTGCGGGTTGTTTCTGAATTACATAGACTTAGTATGCATAAACGATGGGCGATACTGAAATTAGTCTCCCAGTTTGCTATTTAATAAATCAGTTGTATCTGCTACCCTATTCTATATAGCTAAACTGTGAAAGTAAAAGCTAATTATGGCCGGCGGCAGCGCCTGACCATACGAAGGAATGAATATTAAAATGGTATAAAATACCTGTCGGTATTTTATACCGTTTTAATATTCACTCTGTCGGACATTGCAACACAATGGTATCTTGGTACAGAACAAAAAACACTTTGGACAAGACTCACAAAATCGTAATGACACTATTGCAAACAAACCATACCACGGGCGGGGATACCTGGAGGTTACCTGGAGGTTATTCCGGGGATCAACGCCCCCGCGGCCCGGTCCACGACCAGGCCTCCCGATGGATCAGGGCCTGATCAACTAGGCTGTTACTGTGGCCGCACGCAGTCCGACGTACGATGCCAAACACCCCGGCTGACCGGCACTGACTTTAGGTATCTGTCAGCTCTCTCTTGAAGGCAGCCAGGGGTTTATTGGCAATTCCCCTAATGCTTGATGGGAGGCTGTTGAACAGTTTTGGGCCCCGGACACTTATGGTGTTTTCTCTTAGTGTACCAATGGCGCCCCTACTTTTTATTGGCGGCATTTTGCATCGCCTGCCCAGTCTTTTACTTTCGTAGGGAGTGATTTCTGTGTGCAGATTTGGGACCATTCCTTCCAAGATTTTCCAAGTGTAGATTATGATATATCTCTCCCTCCTGCGTTCCAACGAGCGATCAGTCTCAAAACTCCAGACCGTCGTGTTAGCCATTGGGCCAGCTAGCTACAATAAGATTCATCCAACTAGGTATATTTCTACACCATAGGAAGGTTAGCATAGGCACCACTGTGACCACAAATGCAAGTTTTTACAGACGAATCTCCAGCTAGCGTGGCCGTGATGAACTCTAGCTCAAGTCCCCCTCAAAGCCGTTAACATGACTCACGAAATCGTAATGACACGATTGCAAACAAACCATACCACGGGCGGGACAACTTCTACAAGTGAGAATGGTTGGATTTGAGAGGGACGTGACCTCTCAATGATTGCATTCTTGTACTAGTGACCTACATCTCACCTCCTGACAATATATAAGGCTCCATAGTGGCACTTCAACTTCACATTGTTTCAGACTATGGAACAAATACACTTTTCCCGGCTAAGGGACTGACCACCTCAAAACTACGTCGTCAAGGGTGATGGACTGATTACATCGTCTTCGTCTTTTCTGCTTCTACCAACTTTTCTGTACTCGACTGAAGAAGCCTACAGTGTAGACGAAACGTTTCGAAGTAGATACCTAACTGTTGTATATGTATCTTAACATATAAAGGAAACTGGGCTTCAGGTGACTGTAATATATATGGATTATAATTCAATAATACTGTTAGGATAATTTCCATGCCGTTGGGATAATTGCTGTAATAAAAGGTTAGGAACATCTCAATCTGATATACTCGTGATGGTACGTTTTTTACTGATAATGCAAATTGATTTATTTTCTCTAGCCAAATATAAAATGTGGTAGCGCCAGTATTCTTGCATTATGTAAACATAGCATAACTGAAATAATCAATGTGGGTTGTGTGTAATTGTCATTATTTAGGATATTGATTAAAATTGAATTCCTCCCTTTTCTCCCTCACCCCCTTCCTTCCATCACCCCCTCCCCCCCCCTCCTCACCACCAGTACACCACTCTTCATTCAAAGAACGTCGAGGCAGTTGTAACTTTATAGAAAAGGTTGTTAGCTCAACTACACGATTACTGATTATCAGATGGTATACAATACCGACAGGTTGGTAGATAAGACACATAGGCAACTTTATTCCGAAACGTTTCGCCTACACAGTAGGCTTCTTCAGTCGAGTACAGAAAGTAGGCAGAGCAGTAGAGATGTGAAAACGATAGGGTGATGGACTGATTACATCGTTTTCACATCTCTACTGCTCCTGCCTACTTTCTGTACTCGACTGAAGAAGCCTACTGTGTAGGCGAAACGTTTCGGAATAAAGTTGCCTAAATGTTGCCTATGTGTCTTATCTACACGATTACTGTTGCCTTCTCTGTATGATCTCCATAAATTCATGTCCCGTGGTGATACAAAATGCTCAGTTTATTACTGGAGTGTATACACGTTTTCTATAGCATATGGACGTGTTACTGTAGCATATAAACTTTTGTTTCTATGTAAAATTCTGATAAACTTTTGTTATTGTAGGATATAAACGTTTGTTATACCACATGAACGTTTATTATAGCATATAGAAGTTTATTTTAAAATATAAACATATCGTAAAAACCGCTTGCGATTATAGCGTTAAAACTCTTGCTACTACTGCACACAAAAATTTCTTATAGCATATGAACGTTTACGACAAAGGTCAAGACAACGACCACAAGAGGTTGTTAGTGAGGAGCGATAGTGGAGCTGCAATGCTGTGTGGAGCGGTGTGGGTTCTGGCAACAGTGCGTCAGACGAGGGTACATTCAGTGGCCCGGGAGGGGCGAGTGCTTGGGAGGGTATCAGGGAGGCGTACTTGGGGAAAACGCTATAACAGACAATCTTACGGACGTTTCATCCCCCCTTCCCGGCCCTGCTGAGAAATTTAAACCTGCTACACACCGCTGCATCTCATTTGTCTAGATAGACGAAGTTAGAATAGTGAATTAGAAGGTAATGTTTTGTCCTGCTCTTCTTCCAGTGTGGAAGAAAGTGTGTGGGGATATTTTGGGAAGAGAAGCTGTGTATTATTTACTAGTACTTACTACAGTTTTAGTACTCCGAGAAACTGAACACAGGGAAACACATTGTAGTTTGTCCTACTGCACTAATATACAGTATATGCAGTATCACAATAGAGGTAGAATGTAGATAGCATTAGCGCTTTCGGCACGGGACAATCATCGGAAGCAGTCAGTTCAATGGGCTAATCAAGGCTAAGCAGGAAATCGACAGGATCGAGGAGGATTCAGACAGCCACATGCTCATTCAAGCAAGACAGTGTCTGGAATGCTTTTTCCTGAAAGATCATGTGACTCTGAATGCTGGGGTTTACCTGGAGTCGCTTCCTAATGTTGCCTCCCCTTCAAAGGTTTGCAGTCAGATTAGTCACAATCTTAGCTTTGCAGTACCGCAAGCTGGCATATCTTATCTCCTTGTCCCTTTTTTATTATAATCAAAAAGAAGCGCTAAACTGTCATTGTCCCTGGTTTTTTTTTTATTCAAATTTCTCTAAAACTGGGGCTGGCGCTGTAATTTCTTCTGATACTCTTCTCAGCTAAGGTCATGAATTCTCGGCTCTGTGACTAGTCTAGTCGCTGACTTGAGCCTTTTACTTATTATACATACATTGTTTGATCAGGTGTTTCCATGCTGAGGTCACACCACATGTTATAATATTTTTAAGGATTCTTTGAATGCTGCTCTGAGGTTAGTTGGTCTTGATTATGCTGTTGGGTTTTTGTGTGGTGTTAACTCTTAGCTCATTTTCTTTCACTAATATCTGCAGCTTTTCATTTCCTAAGCTGTACTCTCCCTGGTCTTCCCTTTCCTCCAATTTGCATTGCTTTGCATTTTAGATTGAATTCCATAAGGCATTTGCTGAACCACAACTGTAGCTTGTCCAGGTTTGGTGTCTCCTGTTCATATCTCGCTCATTAATGTTGCACACTCAGCAAACACTACTCAGATTCTTTCTGGCAAGTCATTTACGTGTATTAGGAACATTAGTGGTCCTAGTTCTGATCCACGTGGAACCTCGCCCATTACTTCCCTCTGTGAATACTTGAAAGAGGGTAGGTAAGTAGGTAGTTTGTTATATAAAGTGCCTTTATTTCGCATAGTATGTGAAGGGATCGGGGAAAATGTTGGAAGAATGTTTCGTCAGGTGCTGGAGAGTGCGTGTGTGGAATCATGTGGTGGATCAGGGGCAGGGAGAGACAGGTGACACTTAAACTAGCCACACCTGTCTGGGATCAATACGTATTCGTAAGGCTTGCATCCACTAGGAAATCGTGAGCCTGGCATGGAGGAAGATATATTTCTGTATCCTGATAAGAAATGTAAAATTGGAGAAGAAAGTTTGCAGAATACGATAAAGTTAACATGTTGGTGAATAGCAACACTTCTGCCTCGAAGTGGCTGACAATCAGTCGTTGACGGGGTGGCCTTCCCCTGTCAGCTGTGAAAATATTGCAGTGGCATTTGATAAGGTACTTTGATTCTACATGTGGACACCCATCACTAAAATGGCTATATGCATGTGTAATAGAAATAGTATGACCGTTGAAACGTTTTAGTGTGGATGATCGGAAACGTTTGTGACTAGTAACGTTCCACGAAAAGTGTGAGCGACGTAGTGTTCGTACTTTATAGTAATTATAATGACGCCATTATGGTAATAACGCCAATGATAATGGCAATAAAGCAGATTTATAGAGGAGCACCAATGAGTGCAAACATAGGCGAGGTATTCACTCTGGGGTGTGCGTATTCACTCGGGTATGCGTATTCACTCAGGGTTATGCGCATTCGGCCTCTTGTAATTATTTAGGCGAATTTGTAAATAGCGAGTCTTGACTAATGGACTCGTAGTTTTCGATTAGGTGGCGTAGTAAGTGAACATAGGTAAATCTGGCTACTCCGTTAGTTATTATCCATTCATTCTACGTTAATCCTTTACCCGTCTTTCAGATAATGATTTTCTTGTAACTTACTAATCCCCAGTATGGTTGTGTAAGGCTTACCTGTATTTTACGAATATGCTGTTTCTCCATCCGTTTCATTCCTTCCTAATCGCCAGCTGATCCTAGGTTCTCGTAGTGGATTCATCTTACTGAACGGTCCTGATGTTGCTATAAAGAAATAAGGGTTTACGATATACTGGTCGGTAAGTCTTGCTGTGTGAGTGCTTGCACATTAGGTGAAGGGAGGGGCCATCCCCCCTCCTTCCAACCCTCCAGCCGTCCACTGCCACCCACCTATTCACATAGTACCACCACCCACATGCCGCTCCCGCTCATCCACCCACCCGCCTCCCCCGCAGTCTGGCGAGCGTCTGACAGTTGTGTTGTGTGCGGTTACGTGACCTTGTGGGCGAGGCGGGGCTCATCCCGGGTCAGGGCACGCCCCGAGAGTCGATGCCCTCATCTCTCCCTCCCACTCACTCATGCCCTTTCCACTTCCTTACTCAGCCCCTCCCTCTCAGGCTCCCGGTGGCTTCAGCCCCTCCCTCTCAGGCTCCCGGTGGCTCCAGCCCCTCCCACTTTGGCTCCCGGTGGCTCCAGCCCCTCCTTCTCAGGCTACTGGTGGCACCAGCCTCTCCCTCTCAGGCTCCTGGTGGCTCCAGCCCCTCCCTCTCAGGCTCCTGGTGGTTCCAGCTCGTATCCATCCTGTGGACGGTAGTGCAAGAGCGTATGGACACACGAAAGGCCTAGGAACTAGGGGCCCCAAAAGGGTTAACAGGAGTACATCTGGATTTATATCTAAAGTTCACTTATCTGTTACAAGCAAATTTAGGAGATTTGCTGAATGTATCTGGTATCTTATTTTTAGTAATAAGATATTTTGACATGTCACATAGGTTAGTATACTATCTCTGTATTCCTCAATAAGTGGACAATTAGGCACAGTGTTCAAGATAGTGACTATAGGGCTGGTCACATACTTTGCATTTGGCGTCTACCTGGAGGGCATTCCGGGGATCAACGCCCCCACGGCTCGGTCCACGACCAGGCCTCCTGGTGTATCAGGACCTGATCAACCAGGCTGTTACTGCTGGCCGCACGTAGCCCAACGTACGAACCACAGCCCGGCTGATCCGGCACCAACTTTAGGTATCAGTCCAGCTCCCTCTTGAAAACAACCAGGGGTCTGTTGGTAATGCCCCTTATGGCTGGTGGGAGGCTGTTGAACAGCCTTCGTCCCCGGACACTTATTGCGTTTTCTCTTAGTGTATCAGTGGCGCCCCTACTTTTCACTAGGGGTATGTTGCATCGCCTGCCAAGTCTTTTGCTTTCGCAGGGAGTGATTTCTGTGTGCAGATTAGGAACCAGTCCCTCCAGAATATTCTAGGTGTAGACTGATACATCTCTCACCTGCGCTCCAGTGAGTACAAGTCAAGTGCTTCCAAGCGTTCCCAGTAGTTAAGGTGTTTGATGGAACTTAAACGTGCAGTAAAGGTTCTCTGTACATTCTCTAGATCTGCAATTTCACATTACTTGAATGGAGATGTCTATGTACAGCAGTATTCCAGCCTAGAGTAGTTGGAATTTGTCTTCATTGAACATCATATTGTTCTCCGTTGACCATTGGAAAACTTGGTTCATATCTTCTTGGAGATTTGCCGTGTCCTCAAAGAATGACACTCGTGCAGATCCTAGTATCGTCTGCAAAGGATGATAGTGCTGTGATTTACATCTGTCTGTCTGATATGAGAATGAGGAACAGGACATGGGCGAGTACTGTGCCTTATGGAACAGAGCTCTTCACTATGGCAACTTCCGATTCAACTCTGTTTACCACTAATCTTTGTGTTCGATTGGTTAGAAAGTTGAAGATCCATCTGCCTACTTTGCCAGTTATCCCTTTAGCACGCATTTTGTGTGCTATTACACAATGATCGCACCTGTCAAAGGCTTTTACAAAATCTGTGTATACTACATCTGCATTCTGCTTATTTACCAGTGCATCTAAGACCAGGCGCTCCCTTTACAGGCGACGGAAAAGAATAACAGAGCGGCTAAAAGAGGTCAATATATCTGAAATGCGTAGGGAGACACTGGTCAG
The DNA here is from genome assembly GCF_026875155.1 of Cherax quadricarinatus. Classification (NCBI taxonomy): domain Eukaryota; kingdom Metazoa; phylum Arthropoda; class Malacostraca; order Decapoda; family Parastacidae; genus Cherax; species Cherax quadricarinatus. The sequence continues at coordinate 17,940,981 of NC_069444.1, forward strand.
AGAAATAGCAAGCATCGAACTTAAGCTAAAGGAATCTTATAGGAGTCAGGAATCGCGGGAAGAACTAAAAGCCATAAATGAAATCGAAAGAAGCCCAAAGTATTTCTTTTCCTATGCCAAATCAGTCGAGAACAACGTCCAGTATTGGGCCCCTACTTAAACAAGATGGGTCCTACACAGATGACAGCAAGGAAATGAGTGAGATACTCAAGTCCCAATATGACTCAGTTTTTAGCAAGCCGCTAACCAGTCTGAGATTCGAAGATTAAAATGAATTTTTTATGAGAGAGCCACAGAATTTGGTTAACACAAGCCTATCTGATGTTATCCTGACGCCAAATGACTTCGAACAGGCGATAAATGACATGCCCATGCACTCTGCCCCAGGGCCAGACTCGTGGAACTCCGTGTTCATCAAGAACGAGCTTTTACCATCCTATGGAGAGGGAGTATGGACACGGGGGTCGTCCCACAATTACTAAAAACAGACATAGCCCCACTCCACAAAGGGGGCAGTAAAGCAATAGCAAAGAACTACAGACCGATAGCACTAACATCCCATATCATAAAAATCTTTGAAAGGGTCCTAAGAAGCAAGATCACCACTCATCTAGAAACCCATCAATTACACAACCCAGGGTAACATGGGGTTTAGAACAGGTCGCTCCTGTCTGTCTCAACTATTGGATCACTACGACAAGGTCCTAGATGCACTAAAGACAAAAAGAATGCAGATGTAATATATACAGACTTTGCAAAAGCCTTCGACAAGTGTGACCATGGCGTAATAGCGCACAAAATGCGTGCTAAAGGAATAACAGGAAAAGTCGGTCGATGGATCTATAATTTCCTCACTAACAGAACACAGAGTAGTAGTAGTCAACAGAGTAAAGTCCGAGGCAGCTACGGTGAAAAGCTCTGTTCCACAAGGCACAGTACTCGCTCCCATCTTGTTCCTCATCCTCATATCTGACATAGACAAGAATGTCAGCCACAGCACCGTGTCTTCCTTTGCAGATGACACCCGAATCTGAATGACAGTGTCTTCCATTGCAGACACTGCAAGGCTCCAGGCGGACATCAACCAAATCTCTCAGTGGGCTGCAGAGAACAATATGAAGTTCAACGATGAGAAATTTCAATTACTCAGATATGGTAAACACGAGGAAATTAAATCTTCATCAGAGTACAAAACAAATTTTGGCCACAAAATAGAGCGAAACACCAACGTCAAAGACCTGGGAGTGATCATGTCGGAGGATCTCACCTTCAAGGACCATAACATTGTATCAATCGCATCTGCTAGAAAAATGACAGGATGGATAATGAGAACCTTCAAAACTAGGGAGGCCAAGCCCATGATGACACTCTTCAGGTCACTTGTTCTATCTAGGCTGGAATATTGCTACACACTAACAGCACCTTTCAAGGCAGGTGAAATTGCTGACCTAGAAAATGTACAGAGAACCTTCACGGCGCGCATAACGGAGATAAAACACCTCAATTACTGGGAGCGCTTGAGGTTCTTGAACCTGTATTCCCTGGAACGCAGGCGGGAGAGATGCATGATTATATACACCTGGAAAATCCTAGAGGGACTAGTACCGAACTTGCACACGAAAATCACTCACTACGAAAGCAAAAGACTTGGCAGACGATGCAACATCCCCCCAATGAAAAGCAGGGGTGTCACTAGCACGTTAAGAGACCATACAATAAGTGTCAGGGGCCCGAGACTGTTCAACTGCCTCCCAGCATACATAAGGGGGATTACCAACAGACCCCTGGCAGTCTTCAAGCTGGCACTGGACAAGCACCTAAGTCGGTTCCTGACCAGCCGGGCTGTGGCTCGTACGTTGGTTTGCGTGCAGCCAGCAGTAACAGCCTGGTTGATCAGGCTTTGATCCACCAGGAGGCCTGGTCACAGACCGGGCCGCGGGGGCGTTGACCCCCGGAACTCTCTCCAGGTAAACTCCAGGTAATATTATAGTGGTCCAATAGTATTGCGAGAGGCAGGAGTGACCTGCTCTGAAACCATGTTGCCCTGGATTGTGCAATGTTGGGAGTCCAAGTGGTTTGCTATCCTGCTTCTTAGAATTCCTTCAAAGATTTTTATGTGGGAAGTTAGTTAAAGCTATTGGTCTATAGTTCTTTGCTACTGCTTTGCTGCAACCTTCATGAAGTGGGGCTATATTCCCAACGTGTTTCATTTAGGGCATAATTTACCTGATCCCAGATGATGATCTTGAAGTTGAATTTGGTAAAGGTACCCTCATAGCCGTATGCATTTTGCTGATCAGGATCCCTGTGGATGCAAGTCTGGAGTTCGATTAGATTGTGATTAGAATTAGTTGTTTTTTTATATTATGTTTCTTACCAGGTCCTCATTATTTGTGAAAATAGGGTCTAGTGTGTTCTCCAGTGTTAGCTCCACTATCTGCTGACTTAAGGGTGTGTTTATTGCGGAAATTCAGTAGCTCATGTGTGTGTGACTTTTCATCTGAGCTACCTCCAGGGATTATTTCTGCTACATTATTTGCTATATTCTTCCATTTTGTACGTCTTAGATTGAAGTCACCAAGCAGCAAAATGTGTGGGGATGGGATACTGATATTTACAAAACACAACTCATACTGACAGTATGGAACAAGACAAACACTCCGGGTTATTGTGACGACTTCTCGTCCATCAAGGACTTTATCAGTTCACAGAACTGATAACATCTGGTGAAAAACATTTTCACAATTAAAGGCCATAATCTGTATTGTGCGTCTTATTTACATGGTATGTCATCATGCCTCCACCCACGGTGGTGAAGTGGGTGTCCTGTGTACACAGGCGTAATACTGAAGTCTCTTGCGTCCTTACCCACACATCTACCACCCTCCCTGCCAACTGCTACCAGCGCCTTTGTCTCAGGGGTGTCGCGTTACACAGCGTCAGGCATTATCAGATGAGGGAGTTAAAGGGAGGGGGGGAAGCTATGCAGCAGCGGAGAGATGACTCTATAGCAGAAGTGATTCGTTAGCATCTGCAGGAAGATGGTAAAGTGGAGCAGCAGGTGGTTAAATAGGTGGTTTAGTAGCATGTGCAAGGTGGTAATGGTAGCGTAGCAGCAGCAAGGGCCCCTGGTAGGGAGAATGAGGTCTGTATCAACAAGATAAAAAGGACTAGGTAACACGCGCACTCAGTCATTCCATAGCACATCTTCACAGGAATGAGTATGCCTCTGCCCCATCACTGAGGATTCTCTGCCTTTCCCCATGCTACTTTCATCCCTTCCCTGGGACTGCGTCACCTTAACACGCTGGTGATAAGATAAGAGATAAGAGATAAGATTTCGTTCGGATTTTTAACCCCGGAGGGTTAGCCACCCAGGATAACCCAAGAAAGTCAGTGCGTCATCGAGGACTGTCTAACTTATTTCCATTGGGGTCCTTAATCTTGTCCCCCAGGATGCGACCCACACCAGTCGACTAACACCCAGGTACCTATTTGCTGCTAGGTGAACAGGACAATAGGTGTAAGGAAACGTGTCGGAATTTCCACCCGCCGGGAATCGAACCCGGTCCCTCCGTGTGTGAAGCGGGAGCTTTAGCCACCAGACCTTGGAGTAGGGACCTCTTATTTGGGTGTGCCACTCTCCCTACAGTGTCTGCCTAAGAACTCAGCATCTTTCTCGACATAAACGGTGGAGATATTGCCCATTTTGTCTAAATTGGATGGCACTGCTAATGGCATGGAAGTTTTTCCTCGCGCGTGCTATGTATATATTTAAATGGATTGAGGGATGTGAAAAAAAAAAAAACTTTGAACAGTTTTACTTAGTTTGATGATCTATATAATTGAATGAATAACGACAGGAGCAAGTTTATGATAGAAATGAAGTGCGTTTAAAACACAGAATAATAAAGCTTTGTAAGTTAAAAACAAGTTATCCTGTTCACAAACAACCCGCAAACTGAAGACTTTGTGATCCGTCCTGGACCGTTGTCAAGTCGCAACTGGGCGAGAAAAAGCAGAAACCAGGTATCCTACCACAACACAACCTTCCATCCCTTCCCCATCTATGGTCGTGAAGAAGGGATGAATATCTCTCCCCACCCCGTCCTATCACCACTCACCTGTCACACCATAGCTTTGTGTTGCAGCAGTGACTGATCTGGTTTCTTTTCTGCAGTGTCTTTGCTTCCAACACTTGTTGGGAAATGAGGCAGATGTATCCAGGGAGCAAGATTTTGGGGAAGGATCTTAATAATAGTAATTTATTATTATTATTATTATTATTATTATTATTATTATTAAACAGAACTTGGCATATAATCAGTGCGCTATTATTCTACTCTATGATGGTTACAGAATGATTTCCTCATCACTGTCCCATTAATTTTTTTTTACCGTTGGTTTAATAGCTAGGTGAACCTCTGGTTACGTTCGACAGAACTGGAGTTAATATTACTTAAGAAATGCCATCTCTCATGATAGACCTCTCACATCAAAGACCTTCCGAAGTTCATAGGGGAGGGAAACGTGGCACAAAAGGTAGATGTAATTCACCTTGGTTTATCCAAGAGCTTCAATGCTCCCTGCACAGGAATCTTAATTTGTTAATCATTTCATAAGAGAAAGTGTTGGGATTTGCGAGGGATTCCCGTGTAGGTGCTATGTAGCAGTTACTCCTAGATGTTGGCTATATGTAGCTGTCTCCACAGATACTTTTTTCATAGTTGAATGAAAACCCAATCAAAGTTCAAGTTGTGGTATATACATCCCCCAAGTAAATGTAACCCAGTCACGAGTGTAAGTATATACTCTCGGTATCCTTCTCCACCTTAAGTAGGTGGAGTTAGTTACTGCAGTGTGTAAACACCTCCAGCACCAACACAGGCGTGTAATACGCCACAGATACAGAAAAGGTGCTTAATAAACTAGCCTGACGCTGGTATGTACAGACTCACCATGGGAGCACAACACAAACCTCCCATTCTGTAAAGGCCACGCCACCAGCCACCCTCAGCAGGTGTATATAGCCTCTGGCATTATTATTCTCCTTTTCTCCTCTTTCCTTCCTTCTCTCTTCAATTCTTTCTCCTCCACCTTTCCTATTTTTTTGTCTTTCATTTGTAATCTCTTCCTCTTCTATTTCTTCCTAGCCCTTTCTACTACCTCTTCCTATTCTTTATTATCCGAACGCTTCCTCTTCCTCCTCTCCTTGACCACCGAGTCGTCGTCTTCCCTTGTCATCTATCCCTTCCCTACCTGATGTGTCCCGTCCCTCCTATCCCCTGCCAGTCCTGAGAGGTCCTGCAACGGGGTCTCGCGTTAGTGTCACAGCTTAAGAGGGTTTTAAATAGCCAGCTCTCCGTGGCGTGTCGGGTGTTGCTAACTACCGGTTTAAAAGCTACTGGAGTGAGTGGGGGTTGCTGGAGAGTGTAGAGGACAGATGGTGGTGGAGATATTGAGAGTGGGATGATGGAAGGTTAGTTGTAGATGTGGGTGTGATGATAGTGGATGGTTGTGGGTGGATGGATTAACAGGTGGGTATATAGAGGTGGGTGGATGTGTTGTTTATATTGTGTGGTTGAAGTTCCTTATACGGGTGGAGAAGCGACACCTGGTGCTGAATTTACTGTTGCCGAGCTTGCAATTGCATTGTTGATATAGTCCCTGTTAATATTGAGGTTGTCGTAGTCCCTGGCTCGTGTGCTGGTTGTCGTAGTCCCTTGCTCGTGTGCCGGTTGTCATAGTCTCTTGCTCGTGTGCTGGTTGTCGTAGTCCCTTGCTCGTGTGCTGGTTGTCGTAGTCCCTTGCTCGTGTGCCGGTTGTCATAGTCCCTTCGTTATTGTCTCTTACATCCCTGACAACTAACCTAACAATGCTGCTCCTGGAGGTGTATTATGGATCACTCGTGTCCTAATTTTGTGGTAAATGAAAGTCAATATATTGAAGGGAGATAATGGACTTCCACGGAGAAGGCATTAATATAATAACCGAAAGTGTTAGGCATTTAAGTGGAGCACTTATTGGCTCAGTTTCTCTGCGGTGTGTGGTAGTGTGTGGCTTATTTGCAGTGTGGAGTGTGGTGTATGGTTTATCTGGAGTGTGGTGCGTGTGGTTTCTACATTGGGGAACCGAGCGAGAGGTCTCTCCCTCCATTGCAAATGGCTTGTCTTGTTTTAAAGCCTTACCCAATTTAAATTCATGACACCCTTTTATATTCATTGCACTCTTTAAAACCTTTTTTTTGCCGTGGTCAGTAGCTCCATGCATCCCAAATGACGGCATTGAGATGCAACAGCATCATTATCAACACGAAGAGCATCAATCTGAAAGCACTCTGATAAACTAAGGGTTATTAAGGATAGTACTCATGGGATCTCATACCAGTGTCGTGAGATGGCGTAAATTTAACTTAGATGTTTTCTTTTCTTTCGTCACTTTGGCCACGCTGAACGTCACCTTACTTGACCATCACTCGTCCACAAGTTCAGCATGTGAACTATATCTGTAGATAATGTCCACAATGCGGAGAATTACTGACGATACCTAGCTTAGCAGAGATAACTATTTGTTAGCAGTTCAAGACTGCATCTTTGAATCAGTTCTCCTTAATATTCATTTGTGCACGAATAAACGACAGGGAGAATACAGTTTGATCACTAATTTACGTTTGTATTTTGTAATTGTCTATAATGTTCTGTCGCAATTTATTCGTTTACTTGCCGATATGCCCATGATTATTTACATCAGGGAAAGTTCCTGGCGTTCGTGCGTATGGGAGAGTTACGTATTTGCGGTAGCTCTTCCTTATTCTTCCTGGAGATTGTCAAATAACAACTTGAGTTTCACGAAGTACACATGTATACGGCCATGAATATTTGTTTCAAGATGGCGTGGCCTTGTCGGTGACACTCGGTCACTCCTGACATCGTGACTGGTCGAATGGTCTTTCATTCGTCGCAGTCTGGCTCTTGGTGGTAAGTATTGTCCTGTCAGAATATAGGACAAGTGTTTCCTGACGTGGGTTTTCGTCATATGATGACCCATAGCTGGGGTTTTTGGTTATCTGACTATCTGGTTTACCGGTTCACCCCTTTAAAAACTAGGCCTATGATTATAGCCATTTGATATTTTTGGCTCTTGGAGCTCTAACACGTCTATATGTAGTAGATTTTCTGCTGACATAATGTTTATGGGCGTAGGCGCCAGCTCTGACGATTTAACCTGATCCAAGGTTCTAGTTACTGAGTGTAATGCTACTAGCTATGTTATCAGATTAGGAGCATATTACTAAGAATTTTTACTGATCTTAGGAAATAGAATCTTCCACAGAAAAACGCGTGAATATATTGCAGATTTTCTCGAGGAAAGAAGAGTCAGTTGTACATATGCAAGAATCACGTGTACATTTTATATACTTTTGATCTAGATCCAATATAATGGCAGTTTAAATCTGCATGGTAAGGAACGCATGGTAAGATATATGGCTGTTCTGGTATGGTTTAATGAAGCTTCGTTGCAAGACGTAAGATTTTCCTTTATCTCGGCTAATGGAAAGGAGAGGTCGTGCCCTCCTCCCTTGGTCCACACCTGCACCGCCAGTGTGGGAACTTAGAGGGGAAGGGGGGGGGGCTAGCTCCCATTTGGAGGTAAATTTCTCAAGTCTCGTTGCAGTTCTTTAAATATGACTTGGATGAAAGGTGCCTTTAGGATAATGATAACTAGGATAACGATAACTAGATCGTTTTAGTGGTAGTGGTGTGGGCTATCTTCCAACTTGGTGCGTTTGAATACCAACGCTCTAAAGGACTTAAGTCGTGTACCTGGCCGCCAGACGTAGGCTACCCTTTAATATTGTATCGTTATTGTTATACTGACTACCTAAATTTAAAGTACTTTTAGGTCAGCCTAACTTAACCCAGAAAAAATATTAAATTTTTGTAGTAGCTAAGATTGGACAGAAATAGACGAGCTGTAAGAGTACGAGAGCAGATGTCTTGTTTGAAGAGCTTGCTGGAGGACGAGTCTTCATCTGTGCCTTGACAGTCTCGTACTACAGCCTCGTTCGTTGGTGCTCAACGAGAGAATAAACGCGCAGACTGTGCATGACTTAAGGCGATTAGGATCGTTCATTCGTCAAGGAGAATCACATGACACTAGTCTGTCACAAGATGACCCTTTCTGGGGTGCCGGCACAGTGGTGGTGGAGCAGGCACAGTGGTGGGGGGGAGGAAGGTGCGGCAATGTGTCTCAGACACGCGTGAATGATGAAAGTGAGGTGGGTGTTAGTATGGCAGGACACGGCAGCAGTGTCTCCAGGCTTACTGGTCGGACTCGGTGGTCTTGCTGAACTTAAGCGACTGTGAGAGAAGGCGAGAGTAGATAAACGGAGGGGGGGAGGGGGAGGGATTGATGAGGTGGGGGCTAGGTATTGGGAAGGTTGTGGAGGATGGGTCATAGAGATTGCCGGATGCAGGGGTGCTAGTGGCTGTTTGCTGAACGTGTGGGAACACCACAGGTGACGTACTGCGGGAACTCGGGCAAACGGTGTTGTTACTAGTCTCTGTTGAATCGTTAGTTTTCATTTTTTTTTTTTAACCAAAGTTTTGAGTGTCCTGACTGTAGTTGTGGGTTGGAATAGGTGGAAGGAGGAGAGGAGAACACAAGCTTCTTGAAGCATGTTAAACATCTTCTGACAGCTGGCATTCTTATGCAAATGAGTGGTCGTTATTGATGGGGGGGGGTATCACTGATTAAATATTCCAGGTTTACCACCAGTTACTGCCTCCACAAGCACAGAATGACTAATACTCGCAACCCGTGGTTCGGTTTTCAGCGCACTCTGCTCGCATATTGAGTGTCCGAAGTTTGATCGCCAGCATGGATGGAAACGAAGGGGATGTTTCCTTACACCTGCTTCCCTTATTTCACCTAGCAGTAAGTAGGTACCTGGGTGCTGTTGGTCACCTTACGATTGCTGCACCTTACACTTGAATCATGAGTGAACATCCGATGTAGAGCGTTATGCTGACAAGTATCATAGATACAAACTGCAGAGCTTTTATTGCGATTAATTTCACTCCGGGTTAAGTTTTATAGTCGTGACTTCTCATAAATCTCAACCCTAAGCGAAACTTAGTCAAAAGAAAAAAATATAAGCCCTCCCCGCTGCCTGACGTGTTTCACCATCTTTCAAGTTACCTGGAGTCGCTTCCTGAGGTCAGTGCCCCCGCGGCAATGAGGTCTGGTCTTGGACTGCCAAGACCAGACCTCCTCATTGCTCGTTACTTAATTAAATATACGCTTTCATATGCTCGTTACCTAATCTATTCGAAAATAAGTAAGTGTGTGTGTGTGTTAGTTACCATTTTGTCCTAGGCACATGTCGGTTAGACACTAGGCCTGTTGTATATGTGTGTGTGTGTGTGTGTGTGTGTGTGTGTGTGTAAAAAACTACAAGGGGAGTTGATAGCTCTAGGCCTTTCATGTTGCAATCTATACATCAGGAGCTTGCAGAGTTGCAGAAATGAATAAGAAGTCGAAGTAGCTGCGTTCAGGGGAACGATTCAAGCTGGAATGAGGTTAATGATGCCAGGGGCCCAGCGCTCTTATTCCAGCTAGAATCGTTTCCCCTGACGTAAGGAATAATCAAAAGCAAAACCCTGCCTCTCAGATAGGAAGGTTGGGTTCGCTCGACGGGGGGGAAGGGTTTAAAAACCAGCTGGGAGATTGTTAAAGCATTTCTTTAAAAGGTTCATCATTTGGCGCTTTACATTTATTGCGTGAGGGGGGAATAGTCAGGCTATCTCAAATAGATTGTTCCCCGGGAGGGACGGGATGTTGGGGCATCTTTTATCCTCGAGTGGCAATGTCAACAGTCAGTGTGCACATCAGTCCAAATAATTGAACGCCTTTGGGGTGCCACATCTATCGTTGCCTGCTCTTAAAAATAGACTACAGATATTGATCAAGTTTCTAATTACAGCAATTTCTGTTTTTTTTCCTTTTTTGTAGATCACTCATTTACCTGCGATGTGCGAACTCCCCCACGCACCTATATACATCTATTGGCTATAAAGGGGTTGTATACTTTTTTTAAAATTTTCTTTTTTTTAATTTGTCGGGGAGAAGGGGGGTTTTTTAAAAGCGGGGGCCCTGTGGCGCACCCAACCTAAAAACAACTTTTACATTTTTAAATTTTATTCCCTTTGGGAATTGTGAATGCCCCTTTGAAAACAAGAAACTTTTTTTGAAGGTTAAGTTGGGTAGCAAACCTAACAAAAAGTATATGAAATTAAAAAAATTTTAATTTTTTTTTTGGACTTTTCCAGAAGCGGGAAATACTGTATAAATAACCCAAAAAATGTCGGTTTAGCTAACATGACGTTTGGGTCCATTTGGCCATTTACAGAACCCATCTCTCGTTGTGCGGGTTATTTGTGTATTGTTCCGTCTCTGTATTGTTTTTTTTGTTTTTAGAGGGGGGAAAACTTTTAAAATGTACAAAGTATGGGAGGAGTTGGTGAGGAACATGTTTTAGGGTCGTGATAAGTAGTTCAACATACTTTTCCGGGGGGGAAAGGGGCGTTCTTGGGGCGTTTTTTAAGGGTTTGGTCTGTGTAATTCCTTTGAAAACTTGGTACGTTGAGTTTAATTTTTAGAGCCGCCTCTCCTCGTCGCCCTCAAATTAGAGAGACCAGTGTTGTTTTGGGCCTTCACAGTCGAGGAATTTTAAAACAAGAGTCCTCGAGTGTTGGAAAACTGTTTGTGTGCGGGAAGTGTGGGGGGTGTTTTGTGGTCAGCTGTGTTGTAAAGAAGTCAAAAGGTTAAGAGAGGGGAGGGGAATATTCACTAATTCTCAATAGCAGTGTTTTGGGGAAAATGCAGGGGGAAGGGGAGACGAACAACACAGCAAGACCACACCACAAAAACAGCAGAGACACACCCCCCCCAAAACCCAACACACCACCCCAACACCCAACCACAAAAACCACCCCCCCACAACACACACACCCCCCCCCCACAACACACACACCCCACCCCACAAAAACACAACACACAACCCCCACACACACCACAAAACACACCCCCACCCCCACACCACCACCCCACCACACAAAACCCCCACCACAACACCACCACCACCACACACCACCACCCACCCACCACCCCACCACCACCCACCACACACACCCCCACCACAAACCCCCAACCCCCACCACACACACCACCACCCCACACACCACCACCACACACAACCACCACCACAAACACCACCACCCCCCACACCCCCACCACCCCCCCAAAACCCCCACCACCCCCACACACACCACCACCACCCCACACACCCCACCCACACACCCCCCCCCACCACCACCCCACCCCACCACCACCACCACCCCACACAAACCCCACCACCACCACCACACACACACCACCACACAAACCCCCACCACCCCACCACACAAACCCCAACCCCCAACCACACCCCACCACCAAACACCCCACCACCACACACACCACCCACACCCCACCACCACCACACACACCACCCCACCACACCACCCACCACCCCCCCACCCCACCCAACACACACACCACCACCCCACACCCCCCCACCAACACCCCCACCCCCACCACCAAAACAACCCCACACCACCCCCCCCCCCCCCCCCAACACCCACCACCACCACCACCACACCCCACACCAAACCCCCACCACCACCACACACAACACACACCACCACCACCCCACCCCCACACACCCACCACCACCACACACCCCACACCCCCACCACCACCCACCACCACAACCCACCCACCACCACCACCACCACACACACCACACCACCACCACCACCACACACACACCCCCACCACCCACACCACACACACCACCACCACCACCCCACACAAACCCCCCACCACCCACCACCACCACCCCACACAACCCCCACCACCACCACCACACACACACAACCACCACCAACACCACCACCCCCACCACCACCCCACACACCCCACCACCACCACCACACCCCCACAACACCACCACCCACCACCACCACACAAAACCAAACCCCCACCACCCCACCCCCCACCACCCCAAACCACCCCACCACCACACCCCCACACACACCCCCCCCACACACACACACCACCACCACCACCACAACACACCACCACCACCACCACACACACCACCACCACCACACACACCACCACCACCACCACACACACACCACCACCACCACCACACACACCACCACCACCACCACCACAACACACACCACCACCACCCACACACCACCACCACCACCACACACACACACACACCACCACCACACCACACACACACACACACACACACACACACCACACACAGGTGCTGCAGTGTTACTGAGAGTTTAATCTAAGCAAATTTAGGATATCATAACCTAAAACATCTAATTCTCACCCCCCCCCCCCGAGTACATCAGACACTCTTAAAACTTGTTTGAGAAATATAACGTATTCTTACAACTACTTAAATAACCGAGCGTCAGTTTCTGGACGTTCTCTGAATACAGAAAATAAATTTGTATTTAAGGTTATGGAGGTCTACGTATGACCTATAAAATTCATACATTGAATTTACCAAATACAGGTGCAACAAATGTATCATTTTTTTTTTTTTTTTTTTTGGGGGGGGGGGGGAATTTTCACAACGTAGATATCTGTACGCATGTTATGCGTGGAGCGAGGGCGGGTTGATGTGGAGGACGGAATGATTGATGGTGATTCCACACGTTAGATTATATTCATGAGAAACGCTAAATTCGTGATAGTCCACTCATAGCTGCGACAGTGGTAATTATCGGTGCTTTTCCTGGGCCACGTCAGAAAACACACACAACACACACACACACACACACACACACACACACACACACACACACACACAACACACACACACACACACACACACAACACACAAACACACATACACAACACACATACACAACACACACACACAACACACACACCACACACACACCACACACACACACCACACACACACACCACACACACACACCCACACACACACACACCACACACACACACACACACCACACACACACACACACACACCACACACACACACCACACACACACACCACCCACACACACACCACCCCCACACACACCACACACACACACCACACACACACACACCACACACACACACCACACACACACACACCACCCCACACACCACACACACCCCACACACACACCACACACACCACACACACCACACACACACACACCACACACACCACACACACCACACACACACACACCACACACACACACAACACACACACACCACACACACACCACACACACAACACACACACACACACACACCACACACACACACACCACACACTCGCGCGCGCACGTCGTTGCTGGGCTCCAATCCTCTTGGCTCTTGTCATACCTACTCTTGAAACTGTGCAGTGGAGGTTTGCCTCCTTCGCTGCTTGACCAAACCTGTTCCACTTAACCCTCGGACAAAACTAACGTTGTCCACACCCGCGCCGTTCATCCATTGTTCACACCACCCGTGCCGTTCATCCATTGTCCACACCACCCGTGCCGTTCATCCATTGTCCACACCACCCGTGCCGTTCATCCATTGTCCACACCACCCGTACCGTTCATCCATTGTCCACACCACCCGTACCGTTCATCCATTGTCCACACCACCCGTGCCGTTCATCCAGTGTTCACACCACCCGTACCGTTCATCCATTGTCCACACCACCCGTGCCGTTCATCCAGTGTTCACCCGTGCCGTTCATCCAGTGTTCACCCGTGCCGTTCATCCAGTGTTCACCCGTGCCGTTCATCCAGTGTTCACCCGTGCCGTTCATCCATTGTCCACACCACCCGTGCCGTTCATCCATTGTTCACACCACCCGTGCCGCTCATCCAGTGTCCACACCACCCGTACCGTTCATCCAGTGTCCACACCACCCGTGCCGTTCATCCAGTGTTCACCCGTGCCGTTCATCCGGTGTCCACGCCACCCGTGCCGTTCATCCGGTGTCCACCACCCGTGCCGTTCATCCAGTGTTCACACCAACCTATTTAATGTGATTTTTTTTTTTTTTTTGCAAATGAGATTGAGAAATTGTATCCCAAATGGAACGGCCCAATAAAAGACCTACACACTACGTTCTATTAAATTTTGGGTCTTTTTAATTTGCATTAGCAAAAAATATACAATTTTTTTCTGTATTGGCTCTGAATAATCACTTGTTTATACTTTATTATATTGTGGGTTATACACATTAAGAGCTAAACCCATGTGGAGTTATAGCAAGTCGTGGTGGAGGCTTGATCCTCCGTCTTACTTCTGTTTCCATCCATATTTGTTCTTCCATTGTCGTAACTTTTGCTAAGATTCCCACTTTACGTGATTAAATTTGTTTCACGAGTTTTGTGTGTGTGTGGGGGGGGGGATGCGCGTGCCGATGGGGGGGATAATTCTTGGGGAGGGGGGAAGTGTTGGGGAGAGGAAGGGACTTTTATCTCGCACACTGCTGCTGTTTGCAGGGGGTCGTATTTGCATTTAAATAGGATGTTGTCAATGTTGTCGAGTAATGGGAGATACAACCCCCTCATAACCCACCCCTCTCCATACCTTGCATACGCTACCTCACAACCCCTCTCCCCTCCACACCTTGTATATGCTTTCTCAAGCCCCTCTTCCTCCCCACCTTGTATATGCTCCCTCACAGCCCCTCTTCCACACCTTGTATATGCTCCCTCACAGTCCCCTCTTCCACACCTTGTATATGCTCCCTCACAGCCCCCTCTTCCACACCTTGTATATGTTCCCTCACAGCCCCCTCTTCCACACCTTGTATATGTTCCCTCACAGCCCCTCTTCCACACCTTGTATATGTTCCCTCACAGCCCCCTCTTCCACACCTTGTATATGTTCCCTCACAGCCCCCTCTTCCACACCTTGTATATGTTCCCTCACAGTCCCCTCTTCCACACCTTGTATATGCTCCCTCACAGCCCCCTCTTCCACACCTTGTATATGTTCCCTCACAGCCCCCTCTTCCACACCTTGTATATGTTCCCTCACAGCCCCCTCTTCCACACCTTGTATATGCTCCCTCACAGCCCCTCTTCCACACCTTGTATATGCTCCCTCACAGCCCCCTCTTCCACACCTTGTATATGCTCCCTCACAGCCCCTCTTCCACACCTTGTATATGCTCCCTCGCAGTCCCCTCTTCCACACCTTGTATATGCTCCCTCGCAGCCCCCTCTTCCACACCTTGTATATGCTCTCTCACAGCCCCCTCCTCTACACCTTGTATATGCTCCCTCACAGCCCCCTCCTCTACATCTTGTATACTGCTGTCCAAGTTGCCTCCACTACACCCTCTTCTTCTCCTTTCACTTTTAGTCCTTCCTATTCCTTCCACCCTCGATTCTCTCATAATTTTTCTTCTCCCCTGTCATTCCTTCTTCTCCCCTGTCATTCCTTCTCCCCTGTCATTCCTTCTTCTCCCCTGTCATTCCTTCTTCTCCCCTGTCATTCCTTCTTCTCCCTGTCATTCCTTCTCCCCTGTCATTCCTTCTTCTCCCCTGTCATTCCTTCTTCTCCCCTGTCATTCCTTCTTCTCCCCTGTCATTCCTTCTCCCCTGTCATTCCTTCTCCCCTGTCATTCCTTCTTCTCCCCTGTCATTCCTTCTTCTCCCCTGTCATTCCTTCTTCTCCCCTGTCATTCCTTCTTCTCCCCTGTCATTCCTTCTTCTCCCCTGTCATTCCTTCTTCTCCCCTGTCATTCCTTCTTCTCCCCTGTCATTCCTTCTTCTCCCCTGTCATTCCTTCTTCTCCCCTGTCATTCCTTCTTCTCCCCTGTCATTCCTTCTTCTCCCCTGTCATTCCTTCTTCTCCCCTGTCATTCCTTCTTCTCCCCTGTCATTCCTTCTTCTCCCCTGTCATTCCTTCTTCTCCCCTGTCATTCCTCCTTCTCCCCTGTCATTCCTCCTTCTCCCCTGTCATTCCTTCTTCTCCCCTGTCATTCCTTCTTCTCCCCTGTCATTCCTTCTTCCCCCCTGCCATTCCTTCTTCCCCCTGCCATTCCTCCTTCCCCCTGCCATTCCTCCTTCCCCCTGCCATTCCTCCTTCCCCCTGCCATTCCTCCTTCCCCCTGTCATTCCTTCTACGAGAAAATGAGATCACTGCACTTGCTCCAACAGACGTAGACAGAGTGGAGGATGTGACAAAAACGTAAAAATAGAATTTGGAAATTGAAAAGCTGAAAAGATTTAACCACGACAGAACGCGCAACAATGCATTTAGATTGGACCAACTCCGAATTAAACAAAAAGGATATTTGAAAGTCTGGCAATAGTGGCGGCTGAGTGGCTCTTGTTTACCAAGCAACGCTACTGAAGTTACATGCTTTGTCCTGATTTAAAGAATAGGTTGGATATAGGAGTGGGAATGAATGGTCGGGGCCGGAGGACCTGCCTCGCGTGGGTTAAGAGGAATCTCGCTTGATCTTCCCAGCTAACTCACAAATCTAAAGTAAAGACTAGATAAGGTTTCTGTCCATTCCCGACCATTAGAAGTGTGAAAATACGGAAGGAGGTTATTTTTATTTGTGCTAAGCGCTAAAGCTGTATAGGCTAATGGCAAGGAACGGGTGGATTCACAGTCTGCTGACAGCTGGACAGATATTCACTTGAAGTTATAAAACCCGGAAGGTGCAGACTGCCAAGGTCAGGTTAAGGTCTATCGTATTCTGAAGATGAGAGCGCTTGGCATGTACTGTGAAACAGCCATATATCTTTCCTGTTCTTATTCTGTACTGGTGGAAGTGGAGGCGTGCGCTCCTGCATGTTTATTAGCGTGGGAGAGAGAGTATTTATGTACCTAGATGAATGAGCGGGTGAGCGTGAGTGAATTTTGAATGAGTGGAGAGGGAATGTCAGTCGCAACGCATGTTTAATGCTTTTACCACTGGAAGTGTAAACATGATCTTTTAGATTCTATTAATAAGATGGAAGTGACGTTGGTGTCGACACCTCGTGTGTGTGGTGGCAGTGGTGGAAATGAGAGGCTGGTATGTGTATATGTAAAAGATTACTAACTTGATGTTTTTGATTACAGGTGAGAGCGTGGGAGAGGAGACGGTACAGGTGAGTGTGGGAGAGGAGACGGTACAGGTGAGAGTGTGGGAGAGGAGACGGCGCAGGTAACGTATGTTACTGTTGCTTTTGAGGATGTTATGGTATGTGACGGGAGAACTTGAGGCGATCCTATATTCATGTCCTTGTTCCCTTCCCTCTTCTATATCCACCTTCGTCTCCCTTCCCTCCAACTACTTTTCCTTTCGCGCCAGCGCTCCATCCCCTCCTACACACCAAAAAAATCCAGCCAACATCACTTCGTTCTAATACAGACGGCTTTCAGGGCATTGTTTGGTTGACGTTGACCAAGGGTGTTTGTCAACTTCTTGGGTGGCCTGAAGTCAAGCGAAGTCATGTTTGTCCAGATCGCTGCTCTTGAGGGACTGTAAGGTCACATTGTTGGGTTTGGACCATGTATTGTTAATTTCCTTTGGGTGGTTTGCTTTGAACAAGTCTGAAAGAGTGAGTATATTGACGTACGGGTGGAGAAGGGTCAGTTTTCTTGCCACTGGTAGCAGTAATGGAATAAAATACCCAGAAGTTGATGAGACGAGTAACACCTGAGTATCGTTATTCTGTCATTGTAAGATAGCTACGTCACGGTGTGTAGGTCCCTTTTTATTTAATATTCGAATCCTTCCAGCATGATGAAGCTTCTCATCATAACATCAATCGTATACAATACCGGCAAGTTTCTCGTATATTTACATAGCAATTTTTATCTTTGGATTTGGCCACCACCAGTCTACCTCTCGGGGATTTATTTTTTACTGCTAGGTGAGCAGGCGATGCAGGGAAGTGTCTTAACATGGAACTTTACAACTGAGCCGAACATTCTTACCAGCAAGCTGTGTCACCCCCAAGGTACACACAGGACGGAGAATTCTGAAGAGTAGTGGATGTATATGTAATTTGTGGAGGTGATGGGTGCTTGGGGAAAAGGTGTGAAGGAGGGTTATGCGTTGGTGTAGAGTTGAATGGGTCTTGGGGTTAGGTATGCTTTCAGGTAGCGAGTTACAGGTGTGGGGTATGCTTGAGGGGAAGGCGTATTTGTGGGGTGGTGGTGGTGATGTGCTGGGATTAGCGCTCTCGCTCTCGTGCTCGCATTTAGTGTTTTCTCGCCCCCAGGTCCTTGGCCTGACACCCTGCCATCACCCCCAACCGCCCCTTGCCCAACACACACCGTTGTCAAGGTCCTTCTATTTTGGTGTAGCTATTTTGTGTACCCGCACCCCCCTTGCTACTGCTGCCTCGGCGCTGAGGGGCGGTGGTGCCTCGACTCCCTAGGGAGGCCTCTTCCCTGAGAGGAGCGCCACTCTCCCCACGGTGCTTGCCTGACCAACAACCCAGCATCTCTTTCGGCATAATTGGAGGAGATACTTCTCCTTTGGTCTAAATTTACTGACAGGGCTGATGACAATGAATTCCAGATATGGATTGTGGAATGTGAGAATGAATTGTTGACGGCAGTACCAAGTTGATAATGACTGTCAGTTTGATGATGACAGAAACTAAACAAGTTTAAACTTCTGAATGACCAGACTTTTCTGGTATTTTGTAAAGAACGTAAAATAGAACTTTACCTTCTTCTGTCCCCTTCACTCTCACCAAGTCCTCATTCCATATCCTTCCATCTGCCTATTCAGTTTCATTATAGGAAAAGCTTGCTGGGTGTCGAAATATCCCAGGTCAATGTGCTTTTCAGGTGCCAAAATTACCTACTTCATAGCATTCCACATGGAGTATGGCAGGGAAACTTGGAAAGCTTTGCTTCTCACAATGTAACTATCATAAAAAAAAGTGTAGCACCACACTGCTTACCTTGTTAGAGTTTAATAAAAATATCCCGTCAACTCCCTCTCCATGTCGCATTGCTCTCTACCTCCCCAACCCCCACAACCCCTCTCCCCCGTTCTCAAAGGTATTTTTAAGCACAATCTCTCTCACACGTAGATATTCCCCCTTCATCTTTTATCTCTCTTTCTCTCTCTCTCTTCTTTCTCTCCTCTCTTCTTTCTCTCCTCTCTTCTTTCTCTCATCTCTTCTCTTTCTCTCTCTCTTTCTCTCTCTCTCTCTTCTCTCTCTTCTCTTCTCTCTCCTCTTTTCTCTCTCTCCTCTTTTCTCTCTCCTCTTTTCTCTCTCTTTTCTCTCTCTCCTCTTTTCTCTCTCTCCTCTTTTCTCTCCTCTCTTTTCTCTCTCTCTCTTTTCTCTCTCCTCTCTTTTCTCTTTTCTTTTCTCTTTTCTCTCTTTTTTCTCTTCTATTTTTCTCTTTCTCTTTTCTCTTTTTTTCTCTTTTTTTCTCTTTTTTTTCTTTTTTTTTCTTTTTTTCTCTTTTTTTCTCTTTTTTTCTCTTTTTTTCTCTTTTTTTCTTTTCTCTTTTTTCTCTTTTTTCTCTTTTTTTCTCTTTTTTTCTCTTTTTTTCTCTTTTTTTCTCTTTTTTTCTCTTTTTTTTCTCTTTTTTTCTCTTTTTTTCTCTTTTTTTCTCTTTTTTTCTTTTTTTTCTCTTTTTTTTCTCTCTTTTTTTTCTCTTTTTTTTCTTTTTTTTCTCTTTTTTTCTCTTTTTTTTTCTCTTTTTTTTTTTCTCTTTTTCTTTTTTTCTCTTTTTTTTCTCTTTTTTTCTCTTTTTTTTTCTTTTTTTTTTCTCTTTTTTTCTCTTTTTTTTTTTTTTCTCTTTTTTTCTCTTTTTTCTCTTTTTTCTCTTTTTTTTTCTCTTTTTTTTCTTTTTTTTCTCTTTTTTTTTTTTCTCTTTTTTTCTTTTTTTTCTCTTTTTTTCTCTTTTTTCTCTTTTTTTCTCTTTTTATTTCTCTTTTTTTTTTTTTTTTTTTTTCTCTTTTTTTCTCTTTTTTCTCTTTTTTTCTCTTTTTTTTATCTTTCTCTTTTTTATCTTTTTTTTTTTTTTTTTTTTTCTTTTTTTTTCTTTTTTTTTTTTTTTTCTCTTTTTTCTCTTTTTTTTTTTCTCTTTTTCTCTTTTTTTTTTTTTCTTTTTTTCTCTTTTTTTTTTTTTTTTTTTTTTTTCCTTTTTTTCTCTTTTTTTCTCTTTTTTTCTCTTTTTTTTTTCTTTTTTTTTTCTTCTTTTTTTTTTTCTTTTTTTCCTCTTTTTTTTCTCTTTTTTTCTCTCCTTTTTTCTCTTTTTTTCTCTTTTTTTTCCTTTTTTCTCTCTTTTTTTTTCTTTCTTTTCTTCTCTTTTTTTCTCTTTTTTTCTCTTTTTTTCTCTTTTTTCTTTTTTTCTTTTTTTTCTCTTTTTTCTCTTTTTTTCTTTTTTTTCTCTTTTTTCCTTTTTTCTTTTTTTTCTCTTTTTTTCTTTTTTTTTTCTTTTTCTCTTTTTTTCTCTTTTTTTCTCTTTTTTCTCTTTTTTCTCTTTTTTCTCTTTTCTTTTTTTTCTCTTTTTTCTCTTTTTTCTCTTTTTTTCTCTTTTTCTTTTTTTTTTTTTTTCTCTTTTTTCTTTCTTTTTTTCCCTTTTTTTCTTTTTTTCTCTTTTTTTCTTTTTCTCTTTTTTTTTCTTTTTTTTCTTTTTCTCCTTTTTCTCCTTTTTTTCCCCCTTTCTTTTCTCCTTTTTTTCTCTTTTTTTCTTCCTTTTTTTCCTTTTTTATCCTTTCCTTATTTTCTTTTTTTCTCTTTTTCCTTTTTTTTTTTTTTTTCCCTCTTTTTTTCTCTTTTTTTTTTTTCCTTTTTTTTTCTCTTTTTTTTCTTTTTCTCTTTTTTCCTTTTTTCCCTCTTTTTTTTTTTCTTTTTTTCTTTTTTTTTTTTCTCTTTTTTCTCCTTTTTTTCTTTTTTTCCTTTTTTTTCTCCTTTTTTTCTCCTTTTTTTCTCTTTTTTTTCTCTTTTTTCCCCTTTTTTTTTTTTTTTTCTCCCCTCTTTTTTTTTTTTTTTTTTTTTTCTCTTTTTTTCTCTTTTTTTTTTTTTTTTTTTTCCTTTTTTCTCTTTTTTTTTTTTTTTTTTTTCCTTTTTTTTTTTTTTTTTTTTCTCTTTTTTTTTTTTTCTTTTTTTCCCCTTTTTTTCTTTTTTTTCTCTTTTTCTCTCTTCTCTCTTCTCTCTCTTTTCTCTTTCACTCGTCTTCAATATTTCTTCCCTTCCCCAGTGGGGGGCAAAGGGGGGGAGGGAGTTGTAGGTGTTTGGCAGGATGGAGTTGAGTTGGGGTATAGAAGAGAGGGAGGGTATTGTAGGGTGAGGTAGAGTATTAGCAACAAGACGTCAGGTGTGAGCAAGGTCTTATACAAGTCTGCGTTACGCCATGTACACGTGTGCACCTCGTATCTTGCGTATACAGGCTCTGACGCACATGCTTACCCCCATACGCGCACTTTTTACCTGTTATAATTTTTTAGCTAGGTATGGTTGAATTTAAAATTTGTGGCCAATTCAAAAATAATTTAAGCTAATCTGTAATAGTTTTGTGACTGAATTCGAATGTATAAATAACTCATTATGTCTATAACCATGGAAATAAATGGTATAAAATACCGACACAATGGAAATATAAACACAAATGCAGTATAATGTGATCCTTTATTGACAACGTTTCACCCACGCAGTGGGCTTTTTCAAGTCACACACGGATCTACCTGGGGTTGGAAGGTACGGGAGTATTATAGTTCAGAACGTTGAGGTCAGGTGAAGATTGCTGCATCAGATGATCTACCGGGTGGGGTTGTAGAGTCTTGGGTAGCTAGGCGGGGATATTGGACAAGTTGTGAGTAGACCTTCTGCAGTGTTCTATGTTCTTATGTGGGATAGCGATGAAGAAGTTTCTTGGCGAGTGGTTCAGCTAGTTATAGAAGGCCATTGTTCTGGTTGAAATTGTTGGTTATAGAGATAAACGATGATTCCAGGATTCTTCTGTATTGAGTGTTGTCTTCTGTGGCTATAAGTCTTGAGTTTCTGTAGTTAATTAAATGGTTGTGTGAATTGCGATGTTGTACACAGGCATTCCTTGTATCGTCAGTCCTGCTTGCATATTGGTGTTCTGAAATACGTGTTTGGAGTCTCTTGATGTTTCGCCCACGTATAATTTGTTGCAGTCATTACAAGGGATTATGTATACCCCTGCAGAGGATGGAGGCTTGTCCTGTCTACTACTGGTGATGTCCTTGATGGTCGTGGTTGTGGAGGTAGATACTTGGAATGATGTTTTGGCAAAGATGTTGGAAACATGTTTGGCAATGGAGTTGGTGGGAAGGACTATGTATCTCTTCTCGGCAGTGTCTTCTCTGGGTGTGTTGAAGATGTTTAATGCTCGCCGTCTGCAGTCTCTGATGAAGTGACGAGGATAGTGGAGTTTGGAAAATACTTGTTCAATTATAGTGCATTCTTCCTCAAGGAACTCGTTGCTGCAGATTCTGAGTGCACGCAGGAAGAAGCCTATAATTACACCACGTTTGGTTTTGGTGTCGTGTGGTGAGAGTAGAAGTGGAGAAGATCGTTTTGGTTGGTGGGTTTTCGATAGACTTTAAAACGAAGTTCGTGGTCAGCTTTGCAGAGTAGAACATCAAGAAAAGGAAGAGTGTTGTCGACTTCTTCTTCAAGTGTGAATTGGATTGAAGGCTCGACCTGGTTGAGCTTGTCTTGGAGAGCTTGAACGTTGAAGCGTTTAGGAGTTATGAGGAGAATGTCGTCAACATAACGGAGCCAGGTGACAGACGAAGGAATAATGGTGGAGAAACGTTCGGCTTCTAGATGTTCCATGTATAGGTTCGCCAGGACTGCAGTGCTCCCCACCAGCTCTCAGGAATTCTCGCCAAACACCTCTCTAAACTCTTGGGCACTATCAGTCCAGCACATCTCAAACACTCAGGTGATCTTCTCAATCGCATTCGCAACATCAACATCAGGAACAAGAAACTTTCCAGCCTTGACGTGACTTCCCTATCCACTAAAGTACCTACTAAACAAGCCATCGATCTCTTGCGCAGGAAAATTGACGATTCACATGATCTTCCCATTCCAGCCAGCGATTTTCATCGACCTTGTTGAACTATGTGTTGGCTTTACGTGTTTCTCTTTCGAAAATCACCTCTTTCAGCAGACTTTTGGACTACCCATGGGTTCGCCACTCAGTGCAGTCCTGGCGAACCTATACATGGAACATCTAGAAGCCGAACGTTTCTCCACCATTATTCCTTCGTCTGTCACCTGGCTCCGTTATGTTGACGACATTCTCCCATAACTCCTAAACGCTTCAACGTTCAAGCTCTCCAAGACAAGCTCAACCAGGTCGAGCCTTCAATCCAATTCACACTTGAAGAAGAAGTCGACAACACTCTTCCTTTCTTGATGTTCTACTCTGCAAAGCTGACCACGAACTTCGTTTTAAAGTCTATCGAAAACCCACCAACCAAAACGATCTTCTCCACTTCTACTCTCACCACGACACCAAAACCAAACGTGGTGTAATTATAGGCTTCTTCCTGCGTGCACTCAGAATCTGCAGCAACGAGTTCCTTGAGGAAGAATGCACTATAATTGAACAAGTATTTTCCAAACTCCACTATCCTCGTCACTTCATCAGAGACTGCAGACGGCGAGCATTAAACATCTTCAACACACCCAGAGAAGACACTGCCGAGAAGAGATACATAGTCCTCTACACACCAACTCCATTGCCAAACATGTTTCCAACATCTTTGCCAAAACATCATTCCAAGTATCTACCTCCACAACCACGACCATCAGGACATCACCAGTAGTAGACAGGACAAGCCTCCATCCTCTGCAGGGGTATACATAATCCCTTGTAATGACTGCAACAAAATTATACGTGGGCGAAACATCAAGAGACCTCCAAACACGTATTTCAGAACACCAATATGCAAGCAGGACTGACGATACAAGGAATGCCTGTGTACAACATCGCAATTCACACAAACCATTTAATTAACTACAGAAACTCAAGACTTATAGCCACAGAAGACAACACTCAATACAGAAGAATCCTGGAATCATCGTTTATCTCTATAACCAACAATTTCAACCAGAACATGGCTTCTATAACATAGCTGAACCACTCGCCAAGAAACTTCTTCATCGCTATCCCACATAAGAACATAGAACACTGCAGAAGGTCTACTCACAACTTGTCCAATATCCCCGCCTAGCTACCCAAGACTCTACAACCCCACCCGGTAGATCATCTGATGCAGCAATCTTCACCTGACCTCAACGTTCTGAACTATAAATACTCCCGTACCTTCCAACCCCAGGTAGATCCGTGTGTGACTTGAAAAAGCCCACTGCGTGGGTGAAACGTTGTCAATAAAGGATCACATTATACTGCATTTGTGTTTATATTTCCATGTCTATAACCAGGAGAAAGAAGCTTACCTTCCTCCGGTCAGACTCGTAACCATTGACTTGTCACATTAACACACGGAGGTGAGGGACCAGTATATATATATATGAGAAAGTACCTGGAGGTTATTCTCCAGGTACTCTCTCATATGTATACTGGTCCCTCACCTTCGTGTTAGTGTGACAAGTCAATGGTTAGGAGTCTGGCCGAAGCGTCGTAATTAGCGAAGAACCAAAGCGTCGAGAGGAGGACAGAGATGGGACACAGAGACGTGTTCATGTCTGTAACCAGATATGAACATGTATATAGTTCATTACTACTGTTAGTTAACTAACACAAGTTTGGGACCCACTGCGAGCCTCTTATAAACTTGCGACTACTACCCACAGGATAGGTATGGGGGTGCATAATATAATGCTAAATTAACTACGTACAATTTTGCACACTAAGCTTGTACACGGACGTGGGTACGAGAATGTATGAGAGGCGTGCTTGTACACGTACTCGTGCACTTACGTTCGTACGAAAGTGAGTAATACTGAGTGACACTCTGTGGAGTGGAGATTCATCTGAGACGTGTTTACAGAGATCTCACTTGAATGTTGACCTTCAGCTCTTGTTATTGTGAAGGTTATGACCCCAGTAATAGTAAGCGTGCGCGCGTTTGACGAGGGGGGTGGTTGTGTCGTCACTGTGGTGGATGGGAGGGGGTTGTGTCGTCACTGTGGTGGATGGGAGGGGGTTGTGTCGTCACTGTGGTGGATGGGAGGTGGTTGTGTCGTCACTGTGGTGGATGGGAGGTGGTTGTGTCGTCACTGTGGTGGATGGGAGGGGGTTGTGTCGTCACTGTGGTGGATGGGAGGGGGTTGTGTCGTCAATAACGTCACCTTGGACATGGTACCTTACACGATATTTAGAGACCTACAAAATTAACTTTAGTGTCAAGCTTCGCCATTTCGTATCCAACATGTCCTTAGATCCCTCGCTTGTGTGTGTGTTTATATTCCTTGTAATGAAAGTCAAAACTTAAGTTTGTAGGTAGTAGGCTGGTAGCAACCATCCAGGGAGGTACTACCATTCTGTGGTAGTAGGCTGGTAGACAGCAACCATCCAGGGAGGTACTACCGTCCTGTGGTAGTAGGCTGGTAGACAGCAACCACCCAGGGAGGTACTACCGTCCTGTGGTAGTAGGCTGGTGGACAGCAACCATCCAGGGAGGTACTACCGTCCTGTGGTAGGTTGGTGGACAGCAACCATCCAGGGAGGTACTACCGTCCTGTGGTGGTAGGCTGGTGGACAGCAACCATCCAGGGAGGTACTACCGTCCTGTGGTGGTAGGCTGGTAGACAGCAACCATCCAGGGAGGTACTACCGTCCTGTGGTGGTAGGCTGGTGGACAGCAACCATCCAGGGAGGTACGACCGTCCTGTGGTGGTAGGCTGGTAGACAGCAACCATCCAGGGAGGTACTACCGTCCTGTGGTGGTAGGCTGGTAGACAGCAACCATCCAGGGAGGTACTACCGTCCTGTGGTGGTAGGCTGGTAGACAGCAACCATCCAGGGAGGTACTACCGTCCTGTGGTGGTAGGCTGGTAGACAGCGACCATCCAGGAAGGTACTACCGTCCTGTGGTGGTAGGCTGGTAGACAGCGACCATCCAGGGAGGTACTACCGTCCTGTGGTGGTAGGCTGGTAGACAGCGACCATCCAGGAGGGTACTACCGTCCTGTGGTGGTAGGCTGGTAGACAGCGACCATCCAGGGAGGTACTACCGTCCTGTGGTGGTAGGCTGGTAGACAGCGACCACCCAGGGAGGTACTACCGTCCTGTGGTGGTAGGCTGGTAGACAGCAACCATCCAGGGAGGTACTACCGTCCTGTGGCAGTAGGCTGGTGGACAGCAACCATCCAGGGAGGTACTACCGTCCTGTGGTGGTAGGCTGGTGGACAGCAACCATCCAGGGAGGTACTACCGTCCTGTGGCAGTAGGCTGGTGGACAGCAACCATCCAGGGAGGTACTACCGTCCTGCCAAATAAGCGTGAAATGGATACCCGTTTATTTTCTTTTTTCTCTCCGGCAGGATTGCTGATCTCTCTCATGGAGATAAATGGTATAAAATACCAATACCATGGAAAAAATACACAAATTAGTATAATGCGATCCTTTGTTGGGCGAAACGTAGTCATTGATATTAACGCATCACAATTATACCGCTTCTGCTACGTGTAATGAGCTTCACTTTCCACGCGGTCTCTGAACAACGTTCCAATGATTATCTTGCTTGTACAGACTTATTAAATATATTGACCACTTAAGGATCGAAACTATTAGGTAAGTAAGTGTACCAGATATGATTTTTATTTTAGCCTATCTTATACATTTCATCTAGGCCGGCTCGTTACTTAAGGATGCTAAAATATTACTCTTTTTAAGCATTGAAAGTGTGAAAAGTAAGGTATGCATTGCTTTTACAGCTGTAGCCTGAACCTACTGCTGTAAGGGGCGGGGCTCTGCCTGCACTTGGATTTAGTACATAACACTACTCATTACTGTATGTCTTCATTGTTTCTACAGGACAATTGCTTTCTCAGACTGAGGATGACACCCAAACTTAAGGTGTGACTGATTACATCGTCTTCAAGACTTCTGCCTCTAAACTTCTGTACTGTGGCTAAGAAGCTACTGGGTAGGCGAAACGTGTCATAATATAAGATACCTAACTGTCATATGTCTTACCTAACATACTAGTTTGTGTTAATAGTCTTCTAGGCCTGAGATATTTTCTTGCCAACCTGGGAGGCCTGGTCCGAGACCGGGGCCGTGAGGAAGATGATTCCCGCTAACATGTACTTTTTTCGTATTTACATGCGCCACATTTGGGTATATTTATTTGTAGACGTTTCGCCCTCCAGTGATTTATCAATACAAGGACATAATATGAAGACTGTAGAACTTTATCAAAAAGATGAGGTAATCAGTCCCTCGGTCTTGGAGTTGAAGACCATCGTAGTCTTGAAACTGAAGATTTCTGCCGTTTGTGGAAATCTTCAGTGATCTTCACCAACTCCAAGGTTGAGGGACTGAGTACCTCATCTTTTTGTATATAGTTCTACATTCCATACCACGGGCGGGGATCGAACCCGCGATCAGTCCTCTCAAAACTCCAGACCGTTTGCAATCGTGTCATTACGATTTCGTGAGTCATAGTTCTACATTTTTTACATTTGTCCTTGTACCGATAAAGCCACTGGAGGGCGAAACGTTTACAAATAAAGATACCCAGATGCAGCACATGTCTAATGTTTCGTCTTGTCGATATTGTATACCACTAGGAGGCCTGGTCGTGGACCGGGCCGCGGGGGCGTTGATCCCCGGAATGGCCTCCAGGTAGACTCCAGGATTCATACATTATACAAGATCATAAAAAAAACATACCACGGGCTGGGATAGAACCCGCGATCAGTGTGTGTCAAAACTCCAGACCGTCGCGTTAGCCACTGGACCAGCTAGCTACAATGAGATTCGTCCAACTAGGTATATTTCTACACCATAGGAAGGTTAGCATAGGCACCACTGTGACCACAAATGCAAGTGGCTAGCTGGTCCAGTGGCTAACGCGACGGTCTGGAGTTTTGAGACACACTGATCGCGGGTTCTATCCCCACCCGTAGTATGGTTTGTTTGCAATCGTGTCATTACGATTTCGTGAGTCATGTTTACAAGATCATGTATTGGGAAAGGTGAGGGGGGGGACTAAATAGTCTTGTTTCTTGTAGTAATTAATTTTACAAATATCTTGTCCTTTGGTTCAGGAGATTCTTTGGTGGTGAGGGGCTCTTGCTCTGAGGAATTGGAGACATGTGGTCCAATTCGATAGATCCAGCCTTGAATGCCTTCCATTTTACCCATCCTCCTCCCCCTTCTCTCCCAAGACGTTTTGTGAAATCTCTAAGTGTTTAACGTTCCCCCTCCATGAATAGTATAATTTTCGGCCAGTAGGCTTATTGCAGTGCTCCTTGTTCCTTTTATGAGGCAATTTTAAAGTATGCGTATCGTATCCCAAAATTATCTCGTTTACTGAACTTACTTATTTTTCTTTAGGAGGGAAACTCGTGTCTCGTGACGACGTTTCGGTCCGTCCTGGACGACTCTCGCCTTGGTTGTACCTTGACGGTAGTCCAGGAGGGACCGAAAGGTCGTCGTAAATGTCCTAACTGCGGAATATTGTGAATTGTTCCACCCTCGCTGTTGTGACTGTCTTTTTGTTCGTGGGCCACAAAAAAAAAAACCTCTGGCTATAATGTGGCCCACTGGCCAAGGGTTAGATTATTGTTAACGCACCATAAAGCATTTTGGGTATTAGCTGTCGCAAATTGAACACCAAACAACGCATTACAAAAGAAACGTACTTAGGCTGAAAGTACGACTTTTATTTTTGTCCAAACAATCAGGAAGTACGTTGGCTCTGTTAATTATGAGTTGGCATACACTGTCGAAATTACTACTAATACTGAGTATTTTACTAATGGATTTGAGGTCATGCTGTCTGTATTGCTTGTGTGGGTATTAAAGTTGGGACGTCATTGATTTTGTTGACAGTTGCGAAAACAATTCTCATATAACCTGGGCCATTTGTGAATTGTTGCAGCCACGGTGTTGTGGCTTTTATTCTTCACGAGTACATTTAGTAATGCTGTTATTATTGGTATTGTTATTGATATTTTTATTTTTCGTGTACGTGTGGATGCGAGTGGATGTAGTGTGCGTGTGGATGAAGTATGGTGCGTGTTGGTGGTTTGGTTGTTAAAGCTTGTAATCTTAACTCTAATCCAAGTCACTCCCATCCTCGTTCCTAGAACATAGAGGAGGACCCATGTGAATTTAACGTGTCATGAACAACAATCCTGTACAGTTATCGTAATGCATGGCCGTCAGCCCCGTTAAATGTCTTCTTTTGTGTCCACGGTTACAAAGTTTTAAGTGTAGGTATGATTCTCGCAGTCGAGCAAGTGTCGACCCAGACCTCTGTTGCGATCACCCGAGTGTTGGTCTGTCCAGACCGCTTGTGAACGTTTGAGTGAACATTTTATCTGTTATAGTAAGTATTAAAAACAGGAATTTTGAACAAGATACGAATGTTTTTCTGCGTATGGAAAATGTGCGAGCGATTTATAACTGGAAGGTTCTTTCAAAATAGTTTGTGTTAGTTACCATTTTGTCCTAGGCACATGTCGATTAGACACTAGGCCTGTGTCTGTGTGTGTGTCTGTGTGTGTGTCTGTGTGTGTGTCTGTGTGTGTGTCTGTGTGTGTGTCTGTGTGTGTGTCTGTGTGTGTGTCTGGTGTGTGTGTCTGTGTGTGTCTGTGTGTGTGTCGGTATGTATGTGTGTGTCTGTGTGTGTGTGTTGTGTGTGTCTGTCTGTGTGTGTGTCTGTCTGTGTGTGTGTCTGTCTGTGTGTGTGTGTGTGTCTGTGTGTCTGTGTTGTGTGTGTGTGTGTGTGTGTGTGTGTGTCTGTGTGTCTGTGTGTGTGTCTGTGTCTGTGTGTGTGTCTGTCTGTATGTGTGTGTGTGTCTGTATGTGTGTCTGTATGTGTGTCTGTGTGTCTGTCTGTGTGTGTGTGTACGTACTCACCTAATTGTACTCGCCTAATTGTGGTTGCAGGGGTCGAGACTCAGCTCCTGGCCCCGCCTCTTCACTGATCGCTACTGGATCCTCTCTCTCTCTGCTTCCTGAGCTTTGTCATACCTCTTCTTAAAACTATGTATGGTTCCTGCCTCCACTACTTCACTTGCTAGGCTATTCCACTTGCTGACAACTCTATGACTGAAGAAATACTTCCTAACGTCCCTGTGACTCGTCTGAGTCTTCAGCTTCCAGTTGTGACCCCTTATCCCTGTGTCCCCTCTCTGGAACATCCTACCTCTGTCCACCTTGTCTATTCCCCGCAGTATCTTGTATGTCGTTATCATGTCTCCCCTGACCCTTCTGTCCTCCAATGTCGTCAGTCCGATTTCCCTTAACCTTTCCTCGTACGACATTCCCTTGAGCTCTGGGACTAGCCTTGTTGCAAACCTTTGTACTTTCTCTAACTTCTTGACGTGCTTGACCAGGTGTGGGTTCCAGACTGGTGCTGCATACTCCAGTATGGGCCTAACATACACAGTGTACAGTGTCTTGAACGATTCCTTATTAAGGTATCGGAACGCTATTCTCAGGTTTGCCAGGCGCCCGTATGCTGCAGCGGTTATTTGGTTGATGTGTGCCTCCGGTGATGTGCTCGGTGTTATGGTCACCCCAAGGTCTTTCTCCCTGAGTGAGGTCTGTAGTCTTTGTCCACCTAGCCTATACTCTGTCTGCGGTCTTCTTTGCCCCTCCCCAATCTTCATGACTTTGCATTTGGCTGGATTGAATTCGAGAAGCCAGTTGCTGGACCACATGTCCAGCCTGTCCAGGTCTCTTTGCAGTCCTGCCTCATCCTCGTCCAATTTAATTCTTCTCATCAACTTCACGTCATCTGCGAACAGGGACACTTCAGAGTCTATTCCTTCCATCATGTCGTTCACATATATCAAAAATAGCACTGGTCCTAGAACTGACCCCTGTGGGACCCCGCTCGTAACAGGCGCCCACTGTGATACCTCTTCACGTACCATGACTCGTTGCTGCCTCCCTGTCAGGTATTCCCTTATCCATTGCAGTGCCCAGTGTGTGGTGTGTGGTGTGTGTGTGTGTGTGTGTGTGTGTGTGTGTGTGTGCGTGCGTGCGCGCGTGCGTGCGTGTGCGTGCGTGCGCGCGTGCGTGCGTGCTTACACCTATTTGTGGTTGCAGGGGTCGAGTCATAGCTCCTGGGGCCGCCTCTTCGCTGATTGCTACTAGGTCCACTCTCTCCCTGCCCCATGAGCTTTATCATACCTCGCCTTAAAACTATATATGGTTCCCGCCTCCACTACGTCACTTTCTAGGCTATTCCAATGCCTGACAACTCTGAAGAAATACTTCCTAACATCCCTTTGATTCATCTGAGTCTTCAACTTTCAATTGTGACCCCTTGTTTCTGTGTCTCATCTCTGGAACATCCTGTCTTTGTCCACCTTGTCTATTCCACGCAGTATTTTATATGTCGTTATCATGTCTCCCCTGACCCTCCTGTCCTCCAGTGTCATCAGGCCGATTTCCCTTAACTTTTCTTCGTAAGACAATCCCCTTAGCTATGGGACTAGTCTTGCCGCAAACCTTTGCACGTTCTCTAATTTCTTGACGTGCTTGACCAGGTGTCGATTCCAAATTGGTGCTGCATACTCCAGTATGAGCCTGACGTACACGGCGTACAGAGTCTTGAACGATTCCTTACTGAGGTATCTGAATGCTATCCTTAGGTTTGCCCGACGCCCGTACGCTGCAGCAGTTATCTGATTGATGTGCGCCTTATATGATGTGCTCGGTATTATACTTACCCCAAGATCTTTTTCCTTGAGTGAGGTTTGCAGTCTTTGGCCACCTACTGTGTCTGCGGTCTTCTTTGCCCTTCCCCAATCTTCATGACTTTGCATTTGGCAGGGCTAAATTCAAGGAGCCAGTTGCTGAACCAGGCTTGTAGCCTGTCCAGGTCTCTTTGTAGTCCTGCCTGATCCTCGACCGATTTGATTCTCCTCATTAACTTCACATCATCTGCAAACAAGGATACTTCTGAGTCTATCCTTTCCGTTATGTCATTCACATATACCAAAAACAGCACAGGTCCTAGGACTGACCCCTGTGGAACCCCGCTTGTTACAGGCGCCCACTCTGACACCTCGTCACGTACCATGACTCGTTGTTGCCTCCCTGATCCATTGCAGTGCCTTTCCTGTTTTGTTTGCCTGATCCTCTAGCTTTTGCATTAACCTCTTGTGTGCGTGTGTCGAGTGTGCGTGTGTCGAGTGTGCGTGCGTGTGTCGAGTGTGCGTGTGTGTGTCGAGTGTGCGTGTGTGTCGAGTGTGCGTGTGTGTGTCGAGTGTGCGTGTGTGTGTCGAGTGTGCGTGTGTGTGTCGAGTGTGCGTGTGTGTGTCGAGTGTGCGTGTGTGTCGAGTGTGCGTGTGTGTGTCGAGTGTGTGTGTCGAGTGTGCGTGTGTTGTGTGTGTTGTGTGTGTGTGTGTGTGTGTCGAGTGTGCGTGTGTGTGTCGAGTGTGCGTGTGTGTGTCGAGTGTGTCGAGTGTGCGTGTGTGTGTGTGTGTGTGTGGTGTGTGTGTCGAGTGTGCGTGTGTGTGTGTGTGTGTGTGTGTGTGTGTCGAGTGTGCGTGTGTGTGTCGAGTGTGGTGTGTGTGTGAGTGTGGTGTGTGTGTCGAGTGTGCGTGTGTGTGTGTCGATGTGTGGTGTGTGTGTGTCGAGTGTGCGTGTGTGTGTGTGTGTCGAGTGTGCGTGTGTTCGAGTGTGCGTGTGTGTCGAGTGTGCGTGTTGTGTGGTGGTGGTCGAGTGTGCGTGTGTGTGCGAGTGTGCGTGTGTGTCGAGTGTGCGTGTGTGTGTGTGTGTGTGTGTCGAGTGTGCTGTGTGTGGGGTGTCGAGTGTGCGTGTGTGTGTCGAGTGTGCGTGTGTCGAGTGTGCGTGTTGTGTCGAGTGTGCGTGTGTGTGTGTGTCGAGTGTGCGTGTGTTGTGTGTGTGGTGTGTCGATGTGTGCGTGTGTGTCGAGTGTGGTGTGTGTCGAGTGTGGCGTGTGTGTGTGTCGAGTGTGCGTGTGTGTGTGTCGAGTGTTGGCGTGTGTGTGTGTGTCGAGTGTGCGTGTGTGTGTGTGTCGAGTGTGCGTGTGTGTGTGTGGTGTGGTGTGTGTGTCGAGTGTGCGTGTGTGTGTGTCGAGTGTGCGTGTGTGTGTGTGTGTCGAGTGTGCGTGGTGTGTTGTGTGTGTGTCGAGTGTGCGTGTGTGTGTGTGTGTGGTGTGTTGTGTGTCGAGTGTGCGTGTGTGTGTGTGTGTGAGTGTGTGTGTGTGTGTGTTGTGTCGAGTGTGCGTGTGTGTGTGTGTGTGTCGTGTGTGTGTGTGTGTGTGTGTCGAGTGTGCGTGTCGTAGTGTGTGTGGTGTGTGTCGAGTGTGTGTGTGTGTGTGTGTCGAGTGTGCGTGCGTGTGTCGAGTGTGTGTGTGTGTGTGTAGTGTGTGGTGTCGAGTGTGTGTGGTGTGGTGTGTGTGTGTCGAGTGTGTGGTGGTGTGTGTGTGTGTGTGTGTGTGTGTGTCGAGTGTGTGTGTGAGGTGTGTGTGTGTGTGTGTGTCTCGAGCGAGTGTGTGTATAGAGTGTGTATAGTGTGTGTCTGTCTCTGTCCGTCCGCGTCTGCGCGCGCGCGCTTACCAGTGTGTGGCTGCAGGGGTCGATTCATAGCTCCTGGCCTCGCCTCTTCGCATAAATAATAGATGTTCAGTTTCTAATGGAAGTTACATCCTAGGTGAGATGTCAGTAAGAAAACGCCCGTCCTTCTCTAGGTGCTAGTATTAAGTCAAGACTACTTGCACACTGTTGTATGATTTATTATTGAATGAGTTTGGATACAGCCGTATCGTGCGGCTGCTCTATTCTGTATGATAACTGCATTGCGGGAGTAAAAGCTGTCTGTTTCCTTGTCCTTGTTCATCACGCAGAATAATTCTACACATAACGTGATGAAATCTGTTAGTCTGAGCTGAGAGGCTTCGGTGAGGATATCGTCAAGTATGTTTCATTGTGGGTTGAGTAGCCCTGAGAGCTGAGACAGTTATGATGTTGAAAGTCGGTGGGCATGGTGTGAAGCTGGCTTGGCTGGTGGTAGTAGCATCATATGTGATCTTTGGATGGAGGAGATTAGAGAGAAACTAAGTGATGGTGGTATCAAGTGCGGTGATCTCCTGGTGGAGGAGATAGAGAAACTAGGTGATCTCCGGGAGGAGATCGGTGAAAACCAGGAGTTGGCTGGGGGCTTCAAGCGGTTATTTAAAGCTTGCAGTGTGGCCTGCTTACCTCCCTCCCTCGCTCTGTCCCTCTCTCCCTCCCGCAGCTACTGCCACTCAGATCCTTCGTAAACTCACTCCCACCTCAGCTGCCGCTGCTGCTACTTTCTAGCCCTTCCCAGCCACCACAACAACCTTAACTGACTATATCCTCATGCCTAGCAAAAGTCTCCTAGCTCAAGCTGAAAGATTTCAACACTGTGAAATCCATCCTGTGTTCATTCTTTAAGGAAAAATTAAGTGAAATCTGATATTTTTATGAAATGAAAAACTTGGATATTTCGCAAGATGGAATATGACAAAAATGTTTATCAACAATAGATGCATCTCCCCCCCCCCTTTTTTCAATAAAAATGGCGCTTCCTCAGCATTCCGTTTTATATATCAGTGCTACTTCTTCAGCTATTACTGATACCAATCTTAGCTACCGCAGCTTAGTCACACGAATATTGAAGATCGCGCGTGTTAGTGATTATGCAGTTTTGTGTCGTTAAGTACGATAAGGAATAGTGGAGGCATGTAGGAAGTTGTAGTGGTGGTGATGGAGCTACTGATTTTGGATCTGGTAGTGGTGGGGGATAAGGATGGTGGTTGTTGTGCGCGAAGGTGGTAGTTGTGGTGGATACGAGAGACTGTTAATTGTAGAGGTTGAGTGGTAGTGCTGATGGTTGTTGTGACTGCAGCAGTAGAACGTGGCTATTGTAAGATCAGTCATTAATGATCGTCGTGCTTGTGTGTACATTCATTGCTTTTTGTCATCTTTCAGCGGTACGGGCTTGCTGGTTCCTTTAACGCATACCTTGTGTGCGGGTTGCCAGGACTGCACTTGTGGAGGTGCCAACACTACTAGTGTTGAGTGCCAATGTTGTCGTCAGTGCCAGCGTACTCCTTTGTACAGTGGCTAAGACACTGCAAGAAGCGAGTTTGAAGGTTGCGAGTCTCAGATCACGGGAGTGAACAACCAGTACAAAGATTTAATGGCTGTACCAATGCACCGGCAGCAGCAGCAGGATTAACAGCAACAGTGGCGGCTCTATCAGCAGCAGCAGTAATAGGAGGAACTGCAGCATCAGGAGCAGGAGCGGCAACAGATCTGTTAAAGTAGCGTCATTATTAAATTAGTAAGAATGGGTGAGAGAGAGCTTGCTTCTTACCGCTGTTGCCACCCATACCAAGCTGTGCTCTTTGGTTTCCATCTGCGCTGCTTCACTCAACGCCGGAGGGGGGAGGAAAGATGCTGCTGCTGCTGCAGCTATTGCTACCTCTGCCGAAAATTTCTGCAACGGACGCATTTTTTGTGGTAGTATTGCTGGTGATGGCATTGTTGTTGACATGTGTTTTTACTGATGGCGGGCATTTTATGAGGTGTGTGGCACGTGTGTTCAGCCTCTGGGCTTATAGCGTCTGATTCCAATAATAATAATTATTATTATTATTATTATTATTATTATTATTATTATTATATTATTGTGATGCACTAAGCACTTAACGATTATACAGCTCCTGCGGGCTGGGATTTAATTAGATATGATCCCAAGTGGGAATATTACTGTCCTGACATAGGCAATACTGTACATACACTGAGTAAACCAAACCATACCCCGGCCGGGATTGAACCCGCGGTCAGAGAGTCTCAAAACTCCAGCCCGTCGCGTTAGCCACTAGACTCTCTGACCGCGGGTTCAATCCCGGCCGGGGTATGGTTTGTTTGCAATCGTGTCATTACGATTTCGTGAGTCATACACTGAGCAACTCTGCTGTTTTGCATGGCTGATTACCTGGTCACTCAAAATACCCCGGCCTCGTCAGGTGGAGGTGGTGGTGGCTGTTCTTTGCTTCCTACCACATGGGAATGACTCGTCCTAGTTCCATACCATATTGTAATAACTTTCTAAACACCTCTGAAAACTGGCAGGACTCTAGCACTGCTAGCTCCAGCACTGACTTGATACGGGGTCTGAACCCTTCCCTTCGGAGTTGGATACAACATGTTCTAACACCTTTCAAGTGTGCTGCTAAAAAAAATGCGTGAGAGGTATTGACAAATAAGACAGCCGCATTGTGAAAGCTGCTTCCTAAATTAATTAAAGCCCTAGGTTTTAGTTTAGGTGCAAAATACGTGGTATGTATGACTTGCTACTTCAGTCTGAGATGTATGAAGTGCACTTCCTTCTGTAACTATATAATCACTGGTACCTGGAACTTGTTTCTGTCATACTTGTCCTGTTTCCTGATGAATCTTGCTTAACCTGCCATCACTTGTCCTGTAATGTTTATAGAATTACCGACAGTATGTTAGGTAAAAGGACACACGTGCAACTAATGCGACATTTCATTGTAGCAACGTTTCGCTTTGCAGGAGCTATGCCAAACTCGCTGATCCTGTTTCCTGACGAATCGTACCTAACCTGCCATACCTTCGAGTGTTTAGATGAAATTATGGATACCGCGCCGAGCCACTGACTTTCGAGTTACCATTAATATTTAAATATATACACTAATGTAAATATGATAATGATATTCAGTACCGACAGGTTGATAAGACACATGTGCAACAATATTTTTATTCTGAAACGTTTCGCACACCTGTATTAGACTGAAGTCTACTGTGTAGGCGAAGTGTTTCGGAATAAAGATAACTGTTACACATGTGTTATGTACACTAATATACTTCATACATCGAGCAGATGTATTTTTTTTAGGTAACTATACAGTATTTATAGTAATAACGCTTTCAACACTTCTTAAGTGTTCCTTGAAGGGGAATACAAAAAAGATTTTATTTCGTCTAGAAAGTTTGACTTCCTCCGCCGAACTTAAACCATTTTGCGGAGTGCAGGTGATGGGTAAAGTTTTGAATGCATGCGGCAGGGCGATGCAGCCTGCTGGGGGGGGGTTCACCCCCTTCCCTGCTTGTGTTCACCATCTCCTCCCTCCCCCGTTGATCTTGCCCTGTGCTTTCCTAGTTGTGGTTGCTTGGTTCGAGTTTTGGCTCCTGACCGCGTCCCTTGACAGTGATCATCTTAGTGGGCCCAGATTATGCCAATTTCTGACTATTTTGAGGGCGAAGACATATTTCCGGTCATCCTTGTGGCTTTTTAAAATGCATATTTTAACTTCGATCTGGGATCCCCTAGTTCCTGTTTCTGTGCCGCACTCTTCATTATGCCTTTCGCGTGCGTTGAGGTACTGGGAACTGGGGTTATGCAATACGGGGATACCTTTCTGGGATCACTGATGTACAGGGAACTGGGGTTATGCAATACGGGGATACCTTTCTGGGATCACTGATGTATAGGGTACTGGTATTATGCAATACGGGGATACCTTTCTGGGGATCGTGCATCGACCTAAATACGTTTAGCTGTTACTGATAAGGGAAATGCTACAAGCCATACATCGCCTGATGAATGGAAGGTAATTAGATTTGATCCAAGACAAGGGACGGTAGATCCAGTTCTTGGTGTTAAAAATGCGATGTGTTGAGGAAATCGATATCCTAAGCGGTTTTAAAAGCTCTTGTTTGTTGAGTGTTCGCATCGCTATTGGGCCGTGTGGACGTGCTGCGCAGTAGCTCCTGATTGAGTTGGCTTTTGCGCAGTGGTGACGTGTACTTAGCTCTGTGAAGACCTGTTTGCGCGCTCTCTACGAAATGAAGCAAGATGCCCTCCGTCGAGCAACTTTACCAACAGCTTAAGGAAGAATTGAGGATGGCGAAGATGGAGATTCGGCGACTGACCGAGGAAAACAAGAAAATTCGTAGTAGTTCTCCTGTTTTGAGTCCTCAGGTCAAGAAGGGAAACTGGTCAGTGGCTGGACAGCAGGGAACGAAGTTGACGATCAAGAAGACGAATGGAAAGGTAGAAACGATGAAGAAGAGAGAGACTGCCGTGGAAACTGTTGTGGAAACATCTAATACATTCTCAGTGCTACTCGACGAATGTGAGTCGACTACTGGGAACATCACGACGAATGACACCAAGGAAGGTAAGAATATTGTTGTTGAGGATAGCCAAGTTAGGTATATGGATAGGGTGTTCTGCTTGAAGGACAGGAGTAGGAGACAGTTTGCTTTCCTGGGGCTGGGATGGAGGATATTGTTAGCCGTCTGGATGACATCATGAGAGGTAATGGGAGCAATCCTATTATGTCTCAGTGCTGGAGGCAACGATGTTGGCAGACGTAGGAGTGAAGACCTGATTAGCAGGTATAGGTCAGCAATAGAAATAATTAGGAGTAAGGGTGGGAACCCTGTCATATGTGGTATTTTGCCAAGGAGAGGAGTTGGAAATGAATGATTGTCCAGGGCAATTGGTGTCAATTGCTGGCTGGACAAATACTGTAAGGAAAATGCGGTAACATTCATTGACAACTGGGACCTCTTCTATGGCAGAAATGACATGTATGCCAGGGATGGGGTTCACTTATCTAGGTCTGGGGTGGTAGCACTGGCAACTGCAGTGGAGGGAGCAGTTATAACTTTAAACTAGGAATAGTTAGTGGTATGGGTTTTGGCAGGAAAACAGTGAAGTCCCAGTGTAGTAATATTACGAGTTCTAGGGGAACTAGTAATAAGCAGAACGAGGTAGACATGAAAAGCCAGGGACTTTGGGTGATAAGGACAGTAATAGGTTTAGTAGAAAAACAGAAATGAGCAGGAAGGGTAAAGAGAAAGGAGAGTCTTTCAATGTTTATTATGCTAATTGCCGTAGTGCTAGGAATAAGATGGACGAGTTGAGATTAGTTGCTAGTGCAGGTAACATTGATGTATTTGCCTTAACTGAGACGTGGTTTAATTCAAAAAGTCGGGATATGCCTGCGGAATGTCATATTCAGGGTTTTAAATTGTTCCAAGTAGATAGAAGTATCGGGAAGGGGGGTGGGGTGGCATTGTATGTCCGAGATCGCTTGAACTGTTGCATAAAAATGGGTATTAAGTCTGAAGTAACACATACAGAGTCTGTTTGGATAGAATTTCCAGAGGGGCATGAAAAACTGATTTTAGGAGTGATATACCGTCCCCCAAACTTAGGGACCAAGGGAGACTACTATGGGAGGAAATTAAGGCCACAAGGTACGATAATGTAGTAATTCTAGGAGACTTTAACTTTAGTCATATTGATTGGAATTTCTTGACTGGGAATTTAGAATCATACGACTTCTTAGAAGTAGTTCAGGATTGTTTTTTGAAGCAGTTTGTGACAGAACCTACAAGGGGAAATAACCTGCTTGACTTAGTTATGGCAAACAATGAATCCCTTGTTAATAATTCAGAAATTTCAGAGGAACTGGGTGCTAGCGACCACAAATCAATTACATTTAGCATTGAATGGAAGTACGATAGTAGCGATAACTTGGTAACAGTCCCAGATTTTCGCTTAGCAGATTACGATGGGCTTAGAGATCACTTATCTGTTGACTGGGGTAACGAAGTGAGCTATCAATATGACAGTTTCCTGAACACTATACATGCTGCTCAAAGAACGTTTATCCCATATAAAGAAATTAGATCAAATAGAAATGACCCAAAATGGATGAATAATAGGCTCAAATATCTACTAGGGCATAAGAAAGAAATTTATAGGCGTATCAAAAGAGGTGAGGGTCATCTTATGAATCAGTATATTGACATTAAGAGGGACATTAAAAAGGGGATAAGAAAATCTAAAAGGGACTATGAAATTAAAGTTGCTAGGGATTCTAAAACTAACCCAAAAAGTTTTTTCCAGGTCTATAGAACAAAAGTTAGAGATAAGATAGGCCCCCTTAAAAATAACTATGGGCACCTTACTGACAAAGAGAATGAAATGTGCTCGATTTTTAATAATTATTTTCTCTGTTTTTACACAGGAAGACACTAACAATATTCTAGTAATTAATTTTTATAGTGGGGTAGAGGAAGATAAATTATGTAACATCACAGTCACTAGTGAAATGGTTGTGAAGCAGATAGACTGAAGCAAAATAAGTCGCCGGGTCCTGATGAGGTTTTTTCAAGGGTTCTTAAGGAATGCAAAATGGAACTCTGTGAACCATTAACTAATATTTTTAAATTATCTCTTCAAACAGGTGTAGTGTCTGATATGTGGAAGATGGCTAATGTAATTCCTATTTTTAAAACAGGGACAAGTCGTTACCGTCAAATTACCGCCCAATAAGCCTGACCTCAATTGTAGGCAAATTACTAGTCAATTATAGCTGAGATTATAAGAAGCCATCTCGATAAGCATAGCTTGATTAATGATACTCAGCATGGATTCACAAGACGCCGGTCTTGTCTAACTAATTTATTAACTTTCTTCAGTAAAGCTTTTGAGGCTGTTGACCACGATAAAGAATTTGATATTATTTACTTAGATTTTAGTAAGGCTTTTGATAGAGTTCCGCACCATAGACTGTTAAAGAAAGTGGCAGCTCATGGCATTGGGGGAAGGGTGCTCTCGTGGATCGAGTCATGGCTCACTGACAGGAAGCAGTGTGTGTCCATAAATGGGGTTAAATCCGAGTGGGGATCTGTAACAAGTGGCGTTCCACAGGATCAGTCTTGGGCCCGTTGTTGTTTATAATATATAAACAATGATCTTGATGAGGGAATTACTAGTGATATGAGCAAATTCGCCGATGACACGAAGATAGGTAGGATAATTGATTCAAACGTAGATGTTATGGAACTTCAGGAGGATTTAAACAAACTCTATTCTTGGTCAGAAAAGTGGCAGATGCAGTTCAATGTAGATAAATGCAAGGTTCTGAAGCTCGGGAGTGCCATAACCCTAGCACTTATAAGTTAAATAATGTAGAACTTAACCATACAGATTGCGAAAAGGACTTGGGGGTTATGGTAAGCAGCAACCTTAAACCAAGACAGCAATGCCTAAGCGTACGTAATAAGGCAAATAGATTACTGGGATTTATATCAAGAAGTGTAGCAACAGAAGTCCAGAGGTCATACTGCAGCTTTATACATCATTAGTAAGGCCTCACCTAGATTATGCAGCTCAATTCTGGTCTCCATATTACAGAATGGACATGAATTCGTTAGAAAACATTCAGCGTAGGATGACTAAATTAATACATAGCATTAGAAATCTTCCTTATGAAGAAAGATTAAAGACTCTTAAGTTACATTCACTTGTTAGACGAAGAATGAGGGGAGACCTGATCGAAGTGTATAAGTGGAAGATAGGTATTAATAAAGGGGATATTAACAAGGTCTTGAGGATATCTCTCCAAGAGAGAACCCGCAGTAATGGATTTAAATTAGATAAGTTTAGATTTAGAAAGGACATAGGAAAGTATTGGTTTGGAAATAGGGTAGTTGATGAGTGGAACAGTCTACCTAGTTGGGTTATTGAGGCTGGGACTTTGGGTAGTTTCAAATTTAGGTTGGATAAGTACACGAGTGGGAGGGGTTGGATTTGAGTGGGACTTTCACATCAGAGCTTATTTCTTGGGTGGCATTGAAAATTGGGTTGGGCAAATGTTTTGTTGAACATTAAAATGGTATAAAATACCGACAGATTGTTAGGTAAGACACATATGCAACAGTTAGGTATCTTTATTTTGAAACGTTTCGCCTACACAGTAGGCTTCTTCAGTCGAGTACAGAAAAGTTGATAGAAGCAGAAGATACTTGAAGACGATGTAATCAGTCCATCACCCTTAAAGTTTTGAGGTGGTCAGTCCCTCAGTCTGGAGAAGAGCATTGTTCCGTTGTCTGAAACAATATTGTTTCAGAAACGGAACAATGCTCTTCTCCAGACTGAGGGACTGACCACCTCAAAACTTTAAGGGTGATGGACTGATTACATCGTCTTCAAGTATCTTCTGCTTCTATCAACTTTTCTGTACTCGACTGAAGAAGCCTAC
>NC_069444.1:17988286-18015786 GCF_026875155.1 Cherax quadricarinatus
TTGTCCTGTAGTTGTCTTAGGGGTTGATAGCGATTACTTGCGACTTAGACCGTAGTTTGAGCTACGCAAGTTTACCTTGGCGATCCAGAGGATTGTGAACGAGGCTGGGACAATGTTGGTGCAGGATGCAGGTGTGTGGGCTCTCATTTCCCTGTGGTGGAAATGTGTTCACTTGCTGGGAATGTGTCCACATTCCCGCTTGGTGGAAGTTAATTAGCTGGAAGTATGAGCACATATCCTCCAAGTGGAGGTCGGCTAGTTGTCTGCACCCGAGCAACTTTGAAGATGAAATAGACAACGAAAGGTAAGTTAGAAACTGGCTTCCTGGGTTTAAAAGAAGTAAGCTAGAAATTAAAACCCTCATGATTAGTACTAGACATAACACCAAATATATATATAAAAAAATACGGTTTTATATCTGGACTCTGTTAATCAACGGCCTCTTTAGCCAAAATGTTAGTGTACACTTCAACTCGACGTAGATCACACACAGGCAAATCAAGTATTGCTTGACGGAATAAGTAAGGTGTCCTCTTGAAGACAGCCTGTTGGTAATTCCTCTATTAAGAAAGGGTGTTCAAAAGTTTGCAGACTTCGCCTACTGTTACCTGTTAATGGTTCCAGGGATCATCGTCCCCGCGGCCCGGTCTCAGACCAGACCTCTTTAGCTGGAAAGAAAGTAAAACAATTTTGAGGTATTAATAGACAGGTAAGTACAGTGTCGGCTGAATGTAAGTAGAAATTTGCAAGATTTACCTGTGATCTTAAATGTTGAGGGAACCTGAAAGACCAGCAGTCCTGCCAGAGTACAAAACATTTAACCTGCTTCAGTTTCATAGTCGTATGAAAGGACTTTAGTACCTCCTGGATGATCTTTGATATTTTTCAGTCTGCTAAGCCTTCCACTCTTGACAGAACAAATTTCAGTGCCAAGATTTGCAACCAGCCCCTCCAGGTTTTCTTTCAGGCATAAATTATGTTTTTAAGTGAAGGCATTTCCTGTATATAAGGTGTTATGTGCAGACAGCAAGGGTTAAAAAAATGTAATTATATATATATATATATATATATATATATATATATATATATATATATATATATATATATATATATATATATATATATATATATATATATATATATTAATCAGTCATTCTACATATCTTTAATCTCGCCTACCTTAAAAGGGGCTGTTAATATACAGCAATATTCTCTCCCACAGAGTACAAGTGTTTCTTAAAAAATGTCTCCACTAGCTTGATATGTCAGGTGTTGAATGTTCTTGTTGTCCAGCCTATCATTGTGGCTCACTGGCGCGTGCTGCTGGTATCATGTGAATCTTAATAAATCATCCTTGTTACCTTGCAGGATGATCTGCTATCATTCCTGTAAGACCATCCTAAAAGGTAAAAGAAGAAAATATATGTATGTCGTGCCGAATAGGTAAAATTTGTCAGCTAGAACTCGTTTAAAATTAAATCTTCTAAAAATTTCTCTTATTATTTTTAAAGATATATTTTTTCATTTATTGTAAAAATTAATAATTTGTTACCAAAAGAACCTTAGAAAACTAACCTAACATTATAACATGTGTATATTATAGTTCTGCTTTACTTGTATTAAGTAATGTATATTTCAAGAGGAAATGTCTGCGAATCTTTAAGTGACTCAGGATGCTTTGTTTCAGTAATTGTCTGAAAGGTGTTAACTGTGGCTTGTGGGGCTTTGTTTACCTGTCACCCAAATGGGTTTTCCCAGGGCCCAGGTGAGAACGAT
Source organism: Cherax quadricarinatus (assembly GCF_026875155.1). Classification (NCBI taxonomy): domain Eukaryota; kingdom Metazoa; phylum Arthropoda; class Malacostraca; order Decapoda; family Parastacidae; genus Cherax; species Cherax quadricarinatus. Next base: position 17,990,063 of record NC_069444.1, read on the forward strand.
GACGTTATTAGTGCTGCAGCTGTTGTGGTATTGTTACTGAGGTACTGATTTATTAAAACAAAAAATAATTAGGTACGTCCGGAATATGCGGTTGGTTACCCTTCATTGTAACGATAGTTACGTTGTGAGAACACTTGTAGTGTGCTGCTACCCTGTGCTGTGAGAGCCATGTTGAGAACCAGCTAGCTTCGTTTCTTCCCGGTCATACTCTATCACGTTTCGCACATCAGATGCTGAAATCTGGGAGCCTGAACTAGGCTAGACTGCAGTGTGAAACAGAATATGGCAGTGACAACCATGCAGATCGTTAGATATTCATTAGCACTGTTTTGGTATACAGTACCGTAAGCTGGTGTGTCAGCGGCTGGCACGTCAGAGCCTTAGATATTAATAAAAATAACATCGTTCTTATTTAAAAACAGTAAGTAACAATAGATATTGAATCCTCAGAGCTTAAATGCAATATTTGCAACTTTCCCAGACACACATGGTAACTATTTTGACAACGAAATGTAGAGTTCTGGTTACAGTCTGTAGATGCGACAGAAAAAAAAAAAACAAAGTACAAGGGGAAGGAAAGGGCTGGTCTCTGTTGTTTATATACAACGAGTTACTTAAAAACCACAATGATAGTCGAAGTTGTGGTAGTGAAAATTGAAATTTAATGTTCTTTGTCGTGCCGAATAGGTAAAACTGGTTAATTAGCAAGAATTCGTTTAAAATTAAGTCCTTAATAAAATTTTCTCTTGTACGTTTAAATATATATTTTTTTCATTTATGTTAATGTAAAAATTAATAATTTTGTACTAAAAGAACCTTAGAAAACTAACCTAACTTTATTATAACAACAAGTGCAATTTAATTTAGCCTAATCTAACTAAATATGTTTTAGATAAGTTTACAATAATTTAATAATAAATAAACAATGAAAAATATATTTTTTCGTTAGGTTCAGAATGATTTTTGCGAAATTATTGCAAACACAAATTTTCGCTACTCATTTGACAAGAAGAGCGTTACTATTTAAGCCAAAATAACAAGTTTTACTTATTCGATACGACATATTATATAATCAGATACAATTTCCTATCACTTTAACGATCAGTCATTGAACACCGAACACTGGAGTTTACACTACTTAGAAAACCTTTAAATCTCGGTAACAAACATCCTGTTTCCTGGTTGTTTCATTTAAAGACGCCTAACATGGTCAGATACAGCAAATACTGTAATAGCAGACATTCTGATGGAGAGTTTGGTGAACAGTCACAGTATCACATAGTGGAGGTGACTCACAGCGAGGTGAAGTAGGTGTGGTAAGTTGCTGTGATATGATCTTAAAAGTCGGGTTCGAGGAGGACTTGCCTGGCATGGGATAGTACACTTTGCAGTGCTCCAGTCTTATGATCCTGCGTAAGGGAAGAGGGACGGAGGGAGGAATGATACGGAAGAGGAAGGAAGTGGTAGGGAGACAGAGGGATGTGCATTTCCGTATGGTTGCTGCATTTGCAAGTGACGAACTTCCCACATGTGAATCACTCGGAGATCAACACTTTCATTTCCTAGTTTACATTCGACTTTGTCGTCCCTTCGCTTCTATCTCTTCTCTCTTCCCTTTATCCTTTCCCCTTTCACCCCTCTTCTATTTCCTCAGCACTGTTATGGATGCTATTGTAAAAAATTTTGAAGGAAGGGACAAGCGCTCGGCTGACGACGTAGGAGGCTGTGTTGAGGCGGTGACGCCTGGAGACATAGGACGTGGATAGGAGGCCTAGGAGGAACGAAAGTAGGAGACTGAAGGCAGTGGTGGAGAAATAGTGGGGAGAAAGTGATGCGATTGGGAACGGGAAGAGGCTAGTTAGTACTGAAAGGTAGGTGGGGAGAGGCAGGGAGATTTAGAATCTAGCATGATACGTCTGTTTCAGTGTGAGATATATTTACCATTAGTGGTGGGCGTGCGTTGGTGGGCGTGGCACGCCCCTCCCTGAACACATCCACAACACCAGCATACACTCATAACTCTTCACTTGCTCCCCAGGTGTTAGGGGCGTGTTTTGTCGGGCGTAGCTACGGTGCCTTCGTGAAGTGTGAGACGAGCAGTATTGGGATACCTTAATGAGGGACAATTAAAAGGTTTCGCTACGAATGAGTTCTTGGGACTGAGATAGCATTCGTGGCCCACGAATGCCATCTCAGCACCAAGAATGTTTAGCCACGAATAGTGGCGGGTGAAACGTTTTACCAATAAAATGTCATAACTCACGAAATCCTAATGACACGATTGCAAGCAAACCATACTACGGGTAGGGATAGAACTCACGATCAGTCATAAAACAGCTGGCCCAGTGGCTAGAGCGTCGGTCTGGAGTTTTGACTCTGATCGCGGGTTCTATCCCCGCTCCTGGTATGGTTTGTTTAAAATGTCATAACACTATGCAAGTGTTTTACATATAGCTGTAGACCGCCGCCTGGCTGTAGACCGCCGCCTGGCTGTAGACCGCCGCCTGGCTGTAGACCGCCGCCTGGCTGTAGACCGCCGCCTGGCTGTAGACCGCCGCCTGGCTGTAGACCGCCGCCTGGCTGTAGACCGCCCCCTGGCTGTAGACCGCCCCCTGGCTGTAGACCGCCCCTGGCTGTAGACCGCCGCCTGGCTGTAGACCGCCGCTGGCTGTAGACCGCCGCCTGGCTGTAGACCGCCGCCTGGCTGTAGACCGCCGCTTGGCTGTATACCGCCGTCTGGCTAAAGTTTCGGGGTCGCCTGAAAAGTTGCTACCAAGAAAAAAGCACTGAAATATAATTATGCAGATTTACGTATGCTAATTTTTATTTTGCACCAACACTAACGTGTCAATCTAACCTAAACTTGCTAAAAATTTCCCCATATGTAAAAATCATAATATACCTATCCTAAGTTTAGAATTTTAATAGGTATATTTCACTGTTTTCCTGGGATGAAGTGGTCGAGTTCGTAGAGTTTAGGTGAGTTTAGTTATATTAGTCGTGTCATTATAAACTAGGACTGACGCCCTGTCCACCCAGACAGGACTCCAGTTTACACACACACACACACACACACACACACACACACACACACACACACACACACACACACACACACACACACATACACATTATATATATATATATATATATATATATATATATATAATTACTAAAAAATGGGAAATTCATTCAATCTGTCTTGCCAGAAGCGTCTTGACATTGCAATTCGGATGACCTCTGAACTGCAACATCTTCATTCCCTCTTCAGTGTACAGGTACTGTACTTCCCACCTCCAGGACTCGTGTCCAGCTAACCGCTCTCCCTGAATCCCTTTATAAATCTTATTTTGTTGGAGTGTGAGCATGTATATAACCTGTAATTTTCTCTTTGTATACTGCTGCTGAGGATCCGGGACCAAGATTGATATATACACCTCAGCTTTTATTCTCCCTTTGTCTGCAAGCGAGTTTCCTCATTCCATTAGATTATTAGTGCTGAAGAACATTTCCTTGCTCTCATCTCCCAACAATACATGGACGTTAGTGAGAGAATGGAAAAATACACAAGTGCAGTATAAAGCGATTTTTTATTAACTACTGTTCGCCCACACAGTGGGCTTGATCAGAGCATAAACAGATCTACCTGAACAGAGATTACGTGAGTGTATATAGGGAACTTAGTGACGTCAAGTCAGGTGGGGAATGCTAAGAAGAGGCTGGATTGGAGATAGACCGGTATTTTATACCACTTATCTCCAGTAAGAGAGACGTGCGGGACCTGGGTATCTTTTGTCAGGCTGACGGACTAACCTCGCAATTATTTCTGCAGTCCTAATACTATCTACAGTTTTATAATAACGTGTTTGACTGAAGATTCCTGCTGCACGGGCAAAATGTTTCGACATTAAGGATGCTTGTGTTGCACACGTCCTGCTCTTCTCTTCTTGTCCCAGTCTCTCCCCCTCTTCTCAGCATCGTATCTCCCCCTTCAATCTTACTTATTGATGGTGTATGTATGCGACAGGGGTGGCAGATGTTCGGGCGAGGTTGATTATGCAGGTGTAATGGTAGAACAGTGTGTGTGTTGGTGTTGCTGTTGCTGGGAGAGGAGGGAGGGGGTGGGGAGAGGGAGTGAGATGGAGAAAGGGAGGGAGGAATGAGGGTTGGTAGATGGTAGTGTTAGTGGGTGGAGAGTGGTTATGAATATATGACGATAAGGATGTAAATCATTGCTGGTGTTTGCTGTAGCAGCTGCTTCTGCTGCTGTTGATGCAGCAGCAGCCACAGATGCTGTTGATGCAGCAGCAGCCACAGATGCTGCTGCTGCTACTACTGTAGTATTGGCACCACCAGTCTCCGAGGACATAGACAACGGAGGCCTGTGCAAGCAGGCTTCCGGGAAAGAACTGACCCGTTCCTGATGAGCAGGGCTGTGATGCTAAGATTGAGTGCGTGCTGCTAGCACTAATAGTATGACAAAGAGGTTGTCATCCCCGCGTCCTGGGACGGGGCAGCGGGGGTGATGAATCCGAGCCATCAACAGGTACTCATCCGGAACAGAGAATAACAATCTACTTAGGACGTCGTTCCACTTTTTCTGATGTTGAAGGGGAAAACATTGTTCAGGACTCTGGCCCACGCATTGTCCAAGTAGATAGTAATTATTTTAAGTTAAACTGAAACAAAACTTGTTTTATTGCGGCTGAGGGAGTTCGGGGTGGTGATGGTGGGAGAGTTGGGGGTGTTAGTGTTGTGGTGGTGGTGGTGGTGGGATAATGACCCGCGGAGACAGTGGTGGCGCCACTGTGGCAACTGTGGGTGTTATTTCCTGACCACGCTGCTGTTGCTGCTGCTGCGCCGCTGCTGCCCTGTGTCCGCTATGTGATGCAACACCCACACCCCCGCCCACAACTCCGTCTTTACCCACGCCTATATTCCCCGCCCACACGCCCCGTCCCGGCTTCCATAAAGACACACGTGTGTTGGTGCTGAAGACCTGTCCGAGTGATGCACTGAGGAATGCTGCTGTATAGAGCTGTTCATCTGAGCAGCTCTATACAGAGCTGTATATATTGAGGATAGAAGGGCAAACCTCATTCATTGCTGCTGCTGGCTGCAAAACATCCTAATTTTTCCAAGGACTCAGCCTTTTTTGTCTAAGTGTTTTTATTTTATTATTACCGTGGTATCTGCAGGGACCTCGGCGAAATTTTAGAGGCACTTTAATTATTTATTCCCCTTGTTTATTAGCGTTTTATTTTTATCGTGTCAGTATGCACGAGTGTTGAATGACCACAGAAGTTCACATACTCTTTATATATTGTAACTTTCTCCCTCCCCCATATATATTCCTATCCCTTACTATCCATACAACCCATTCCCCCACAAACCCATCCTCCCCACGTTCCTCTACACGAAGACCACATAACGTGCACCATGAAATAACAGTTTGGAACTGCAAAATGCTCCCCAAAAAAATCACATCTTTTGATTAAAACAGACTTGTTTAAAGACGTAACAAAATGAATTCTACGAGTTATAACTGAAAAAAAAAAAGATTCGAGGAATTGAGTACACCCTCGCTGGAAGACGAGACACAAAAACATGTGCCTTCACATAATAGATATTAAGCATTTCTTGGTGCCATCCTATCTTCAAAATTTTTTTTTAGGATCCCTTCTGTATCTCTTAAGTGGGTTTTACATCATAGTTTCTTGTTCGTACTGCTTACCTGGAGTATACCTGAAGGGTCCGAGTCTGCGGCTCTGACCATGACCAGGCCTCGCGGTGTATCAGGGCCTGGTTATCAGGCCCTGATACACCGTGGGTGGTTTTCAACAAGAAACTATAATGTATAGCCATTTAAGAAGTGATAGAAGGGATACTGAAAAAAAATCTTTAAAATGTAGGTCAGTGAGCAGCATCCATCCAGGGAGGTTACACCCCTAGTGGTGTACCCTGGTGTTGTGGTGTACCCTGGTGTTGTACTGTGCCCTGGTGTTGTACTGTGCCCTGGTGTTGTACTGTGCCCTGGTGTTGTACTGTGCCCTGGTGTTGTACTGTGCCCTGGTGTTGTACTGTGCCCTGGTGTTGTACTGTGCCCTGGTGTTGTACTGTGCCCTGGTGTTGTACTGTGCCCTGGTGTTGTACTGTGCCCTGGTGTTGTACTGTGCCCTGGTGTTGTACTGTGCCCTGGTGTTGTACTGTGCCCTGGTGTTGTACTGTGCCCTGGTGTTGTACTGTGCCCTGGTGTTGTACTGTGCCCTGGTGTTGTACTGTGCCCTGGTGTTGTACTGTACCCTGGTGTTGTACTGTGCCCTGGTGTTGTACTGTGCCCTGGTGTTGTACTGTACCCTGGTGTTGTACTGTGCCCTGGTGTTGTACTGTGCCCTGGTGTTGTACTGTACCCTGGTGTTGTACTGTACCCTGGTGTTGTACTGTACCCTGGTGTTGTACAGGTACTGTACCTTCCACTTCCAGAACGAAGTCCAGTTCATGTCTACAGTATTTACAAATAGGTTTTGTAGCTCCTGCAATCCTATCCACTCACCGCCTTTTCCTCTTAAATTCTTAGGAGTGGATGTGTCAGCTGGTGGATCTGTGAAGGTTGAGGTGAATCAGAGGAGTGACGAAGAGACAGTTACTGCAGTCTTGAGGAATCTGGGAAAAAAATTCATGGGATGAACGAAGGGACATGTATTCGAGTACAGTCTTAGACCGGGCAGTGGGGTATTGATCCCCGAAACCCTCTCTAAGTATACTCCAGGTATATAGTACTAGTACCGACACGTCTGGTGGATCAAGGTCTGATCATCCAGGTTGCTGCAGCGAGGCGGATGTTGGAAGCATTACGAATATTCGTATTTGAGATAAACAGTGAATATTACACAGAGAACAAAAATAGAGGGAGGAAATTAGAGAACGGATGGTAGTACAAGTAGTTGTTGTAGTTGTTGTAGTAGTAGTTTATGGAAAGTTGACCATGTATAATAGTTATATTAAAACTGGATGATTGAGAGAGAGGCTGTGTAACTTAGTTTATGTACACCAAGCCAAATTTATCCTAACCCAGGTATCCCATCTCGCATTTTTTTTTATATAGCAAGAACAGCATTGAATTAACATTCAAAATATATTAAGCTCGCATTTTGTTTATTGGTTGAACCAAACAACGTACTCCCGTAGTAAGAAAAATGTGTATTCAAAGAAGAACACACACAATTGTTCTATTTGGCTGGAATTATCAGAAACAAAACCTGTAAATTACTTTAGTTTTAGCAGCAAATAGATTTTTTTTCCTCTCTCCATTTTGCTGATAATTTGAAGCAGAAGCTTCAGCTTTCTGAGTGACCAGGAGCTTACTTGGTTTGAAGATGAGCTGGGCTCATTATTTATTGTCTTGACTCCTAATCTATTCCATAATTTACCAACATTAATTTTAAGTATATTAATAACATACAAGTTTACCAAAGAATCGTATATAATAATATTGTATCCCAGGGAGGGTTCATGCACCCTGGAGTGAGGCTCAAGTGAACCCCTCAGGGGTGCGTGCAACCCCCGGTGGACAACCCTGATTTAGAGGTTACATAACTGTGGGGCAGACCAAAGGTTTTATATTAATATATTATAAAATACTAGATACCTCACTGTTACACATGGCTGTAAAGTGGAAAGGCAGATATATTGAAGTAAAGGCTGGAACACGCACCGTACGTTAGAGAACGTGTTAGATGGGAAGAGAGTTTGTGTGTTATTCCACTGAACGTCACCTGTGACAGTTACCATTTATCATGATGACTTTGTATGTGAACGCGCCTCTGATGGACGAAACGGGGCGTTCAGTACAATTATTTTGCGTGGGATATGATGGGTGTTGGAGGTAAGGGCAAGCAAGGAGGTTTTTCTGGGAATGGTTGGTGGGGCGCAAGAATGTTGCATTGCTCTTGTCATGCCCGGTGTGGTGAGGAGTGAATGTCTATCTCTCTCGCTCACTCGCTTTGAGATCCACACGACTAGTGGGTTTTTCCTACTGCTAACTTGGATGTGATCTTCTGAGATAGTAGCATTGTTTTTGTTTATCTATTGTCAGGTATATAATGTAGACTGAATTATACACCGAATTTCCCACTCCCGCTTTTTTTTTTCTCCTAAGTATAATTTTTGTTCGGGGCTGTGATGGAGAAATCTTCGTAAATTCCGTTTCTTCTGTGTATGGGATAAGCCTTAGTAAGAGATGGTGATTTACAAGTAATAGTAACTTTAGTGTCGTCGGGGTTCGTTGGACATTGGATGGTTGCAGTTAAACACACTTGTTGGATGGTAACACTTATATTATCAGACTGTGGTAAAGGGAGGCCCAGCCTGCCTGTTGCTGCTCGGTAGGTCTAACTGGAACCGAGTGTTACAGAGGCTCTCACGCACACATGCGCATCACGTGACGTCACACAAACTAGTCCCTAGGCCTAGCAAGGGATCGTGTATATAAAACATATTGATGGTGCTATCTATGGTACTCAGATAAGCTATATAACACGTGTAGGGGATCACTATGCTGACAGCTCGGTCATGTTACGTATGTCGTCTCGACATACAATACTACACTATAGGCTGAACAGGCAGGTGGCTCTGGGCTGATTCTGTACAATAACAAAGACATATGTAACTTAAAACTAATGGATGTTATCATAATGGGTTTTAACGTAATGTATTATGAATTATAAGAACAAATCATGGTATAATAAAGGATGGAATTGATCGATCGATCTGTATTCGTGCACTCTACGGATTCTGAGGAAGAATAAATATATATTTACAAAGGTGAAAGTAATTAACAGCAAGGCAAATCTGGTGCACACAGATCATTACTGCTAAATTCTCAGAACTCGGAGGGAACGTGAACACAAAAAAAATAATCTGAAAACTGATCAGCTGATAACAAAACACACAGTTGAGAACTTCATTCATCTTGGACATCTAATTATACAGACTATGTACATTTAAACCCAATTCTGCGAGGGTAAGATTTACATATGCAGAATGGTTATCATCTCTGGGAGGATCGAATTTCTTTGCAATGGCTAACACGTACCTTGACTGAGGGAGATCTGAACAAGTATCTACAAAAGATACTTGAGGGTTTCTCATTACTTGTCGAGTACGCAAAGAATAACAACATTCGGGTTGATTATCTGGCTGAGTATTAGAGGTAGAGGGTACAGAGTTCAGATGATTGTCAGCATTTGTCACATTAGTCTGGGTAGCAATATCAACAACATCGCATACTAACTTCATATGATCTAAATGCGATTCTTTGTACTGACCAGTACTAATTTCTCTAACCTTATACTTATTGCCATTGATATGTTCAACTACTCGATAAGGGCCAACAAACTTTTGATCGAGCTTAGGCATTGCGGATGTTTTGTTGAAATTAGTCAGCATTACTCTCGAACCCACTAACTTTTGTCGGCTTAGCACGGCTATCAGTTACTCTAGTAAATTCTGCTGTTGATTTATGAAGTGTTTCACGGATTCTTCTAAAAACACCTTGAGCTATGCTGGTACGAGTTGCTATGAAATCATCAGGGTTATAATTGGGTTTCGGTGTGGAATATAACAACTCACACGGTAAACGCTTGTCTACACCATACAATGCGTCCTGCTCGTGCACCGATAAGATTTCTCTCTGACTTCTTGATAGACCTAGAGATAGGCGGACTTGGTCAGGCTGGGGCTCTAAGTAATACCAATAATAACGTCTCCGTATAACAGTCTACGGTGTTTTTTTTTTTTTCCTCACTACTGTTCATCCCTCCAAGAACCCCACGACATCAGTAATTATTGATTCCATATACCTGGTTGTAACATCTCAACGATAATAGAGCCACGCATCAGTGTATATGTATGTATAAGGTCCGCCGCGACTGGAGTCCTGGCACGGGTCTTAGTCTTGTGATGACCTGTCTCTGGCAGCATTGCAGCATGTGTTGCTGAAGCAATGTCCTGGACAGTGCAGTTGGTGCGTCTCGTAAGAGACAACGCGATCTGTTATCTTTGGGTTCCTGGCAGGAACACTGGTTTATATATATGAACATCAGTGTGAGCAGCAGTGATGGTGGGAAGAGTCGTCCTGGTTGTTTCCTTCCAAGGCCATCAGAGCTAATATGGTGGCGGCGGGGCAGTTTTTTTTCTTATTGGGCAAAATTAGATGCATCAGTAGTGTGTTGCTGGCCTGCGATAGTTACATTATGGAAATAAATGTTAGCTTGTGTGTTCCCCTGTCATATTCCATCACAGAATGTAGAAATAATAGTGTTGAAATCTTTCAGCTTGAGCTGGGCGTTTTCGGAAAGGCGATGACGGATATTGTAAAGTGTTCTCCTGAAAGATCAACTACGGTGGTGATGGCGTTGGTGGTGATGGTGATGGCGTTGGTGGTGATGGTGATGGCGTTGGTGGTGATGGCGTTGGTGGTGATGGCGTTGGTGGTGATGGCGTTGGTGGTGATGGCGTTGGTGGTGATGGCGTTGGTGGTGATGGCGTTGGAGAGAGATGCGAGGCCTTTTTTTAATTGACCTCGTTAGGTAAACCTTGTACTTGACACTTGAATACTTCCAGTGCGGTGGTCCCTGGGATGGTGTGGTCCCTGGGATGGTGTGGTCCCTGGGATGGTGTGGTCCCTGGGATGGTGTGGTCCCTGGGATGGTGTGGTCCCTGGGATGGGGTGGTCCCTGGGATGGGGTGGTCCCTGGGATGGGGTGGTCCCTGAGGTGTGGTCCCTGGGATGGGGTGGTCCCTGAGGTGTGGTCCCTGGGATGGGGTGGTCCCTGAGGTGTGGTCCCTGGGATGGGGTGGTCCCTGAGGTGTGGTCCCTGGGGGCACTACTGGTCCCTGGGCAAGGGTGGTGGTGCTGGCGTTGCTGTTGCTGCCCGCTCGGAAGATTGCTTGGCATTTCCTCTGGCCACGCTGCAGGAGCTGCTGTTTCTGCTGCTGGTGCTGTTTCTGCTGGTGCTGTTTTTGCTGCTGCTGCAGGAGGTGCTGTTTTTGCTGCTGCTGCAGGAGGTGCTGTTTTTGCTGCTGCTGCAGGAGGTGCTGTTTTTGCTGCTGCTGCAGGAGGTGCTGTTTTTGCTGCTGCTGCAGGTGATGCTGTTTTTGCTGCTGCTGCAGGAGATGCTGTTTTTGCTGCTGCTGCAGGTGCTGCTGTTTTTGCTGCAGCTGCGCGTTGCTGCTGCTGCGGTGCTGCTGTTTTTGCTTTGCACGGTGGCTGGTGGCTAAGCTCGCTTCACACACGGGAGGCCCTGGGTACGATTCTCCGCGGGTGGTACATTTCGTCACGTTTCCTTACACTGTTGTCCTGTTCACCTAGCAGCAAATAAGTTACCTGGTGTTAGTCGATGTTGGGTCGCTCCTGGGGGACAGATTAAGACCCCAATGTGAAATAAGTTAGCAGTCCTCGTGACGACGATTCTTGGTTATCCTGGGTGGCTACCCTCCGGGTTAAATCCGACGAAATTTTACTTACAGGTGCTGCTGTTTTTGCTTCTGCTACAGGTGCTGCTGTTTTTGCTGCTGCTGCAGGTGCTGTTTTTGCTTCTGCTGGTGCTGCTGTTTCTGCTGGTGCTGTTGTTTCTGCTTCTGCTGCTGTTTCTGCTGGTGCTGCTGTTTCTGCTGGTGCTGTTTCTGCTTCTGCTGGTGCTACTGTTTCTGCTTCTGCTGCTGTTTCTGGTTCTGCTGGTGCTACTGTTTCTGCTTCTGCTGGTGCTACTGTTTCTGCTTCTGCTGGTGCTACTGTTTCTGCTTCTGCTGGTGCTGCTGTTTCTACTGCTGGTGCTGCTGTTTCTGCTTCTGCTGTTATTTCTGCTGGTGCTGTTAGTGAAGAAATTAAGTTTTCTGTTGGTGGTTCTGTTAGTGGAGCTGTTGTTGTTGCTGTTACTGGCGGTGCTGTTGCAGGTGTTGATATTAGTGGCACTGTTGTGCTGTTTGCTGGTATTGCGTCTTTCTGTTCAGCTGGTTTTTGTTGCTGTTGTTGGCTCTGTTGCCGTTGGTGCTGACTTCTGTTATCCCCCCCCCCCAGTGTCTGTTGAACTCTGCCTCCTGGTTCATGTCTGCCACCATTGTTTTTTTTCCCCCACTTTATTCTCTCCACCCCGTTCTTCCCTTTGTCTTCCTCCGCTGAGTCTCCTCCTCCTCTTCCTTCATGGTCACACTTTTAGATATCTTCTTATTAGTGATATCATCTCCTCTTGATATCCTTTTCTTAAGTATCCTCTCAATTCTAGATATGCAAGATCTGTCTTGGGCGCCCTTCCCTCCCACGTGGTGTGTCCCTCCCACGTGGTGTGTCCCTCCCACGTGGTGTGTCCCTCCCACGTGGTGTGTCCCTCCCACGTGGTGTGTCCCTCCCACATAGTCTTCACAGGTACACATCATTGCCCTCTCTTAGCCTCATCACCTGGAGCTTGTTATAAGGGAGAGTTTCGCCTACCAAGGGCCTTTTTCGGGAAACGTTTCGCCCATCAGGCGCTTTGAGTCCTATGGATCGCTAAAGCTCTTCATGAGCGAAACTTTTCTTTAAAGATAGCTCACTTTGATTTGCTTTTGATATACCTTTGAGTTTCGAGTGTTTTTCTTCTGGGACAGGCTTGTCTGCTGCTTACCTGGTCAACCAGACTGTTGATGTGGCACCTAGTGGAGATGCTTTTCCAGTTTCCTCTTGAAAACTCTCTGTACTTATCCCAGCCGCGTTCCTGGTATCTTCTGGTAAGATGTCATATAGTGTGGAGCCACGGATGTTGATACAGTGTTCCCTTATTGCGAACACGGCGCCCCTGCTTTTCGTTGAGCTTATTTTGCACTTCCATAACTCACTCCAGTATTATGGCATTGTGAAGATTTGGGAATAGGCCCCTCGAGTGGCTCTGAGGGTTGTAAATGATATCTGTACTGTTCCAGTCTCTAAACGGAGCCGTCAACACTGAATAATACTCAAAACGAGAAAGCACAAGCGATTTGAACAGTGTCACCATAGCTACTGTTTCCTTTTTTTTTTTTAAGTTATTATCCACCCCGTCATCTTCTTGGCTGTTGTGACTTTCACCTTAGTGTTCTTTGAAGGAAAGTTCAACTGACAACGGCTTCCTATGGTTGCATAGACGCGTCTTTCATGTATGTGGTGGAGTGCGCACTTCCAAAACGTAAGAATATTCGCTTGTCGCTGAACCAAATTGACGTAAATTGTCGTAAAGGTTCGCTCAGCTACATGTGTTTTCATAATTCGTACGAGATACTCCGGCTGGAGAGATGGTAATGCGTCCGCAGGTTACTGCATCATTGCTGAAATTAAATATTTTGAACTTTGCAGATACTGTATGACATGTATACCCCGAGAGGTGTACGTCTCAGCGTATATATGCCGAGTTTATTTTAGTCTACCTTAGGGTGGTAAACAGTTTACGTGCAGCCTTGATCTTCGTCCGATCGATTGGCTTTAAACCCCTTTAATCAATCAACAGGTACTGTAACTGTATTGGAATCTTGTTTGACGTATCGTCAGTGGTCTCGGTACCTTACGTGTGACGACCCTCCCATTCTGTGTCGTATCTGTGGTAACTAGTTACCACAGACATGATCTACCATGTAGATCAGAGGAGCGGTGTAGTGTCCTTATACTCGTGCTTGTCTCACACAAAAAAATAAAAGCTAGCTTCCTTTTGGATTCTTGGAAGACTTGCTTGGGGGTAATGACATTCTTTTCAATAAATTCTTTTCTTTAAACGTCATAACAGATAGCCAACTATAAGTCTCTTTAGGTATGTCCGTCAGCGGCAAGTCCGTCAAACTGTTGTGGTATGTCTGTGGAGGTATATCGAGCTTTCTGTAAAGCGTGTGATGTTGGCGGGACAAGGATGGGATGTAGATGGGAATATGGATGGTACACAAGATGCAGAGGCATAACAGCTGGCATACGGTTATACAGATGAGACGCTGATGTCTCAACAGATGGAGTATATATGGAACTACTGAAGATGTAGTCATGGCAGATGGTGATGTGGGCATACAAGTCGTGGTGGTGAGGATGGTGGTGTACACACAGGTGGTGAGGATGGTGGTGTACACACAGGTGGTGGGGATGGTGGTGTACACACAGGTGGTGGGGATGGTGGTGTACACACAGGTGGTGAGGATGGTGGTGTACACACAGGTGGTGAGGATGGTGGTGTACACACAGGTGGTGAGGATGGTGGTGTACACACAGGTGGTGAGGATGGTGGTGTACACACAGGGTACCGGTGAGGATGGTGGTGTACACACAGGTGGTGGGGATGGTGGTGTACACACAGGTGGTGGGGATGGTGGTGTACACACTGGTGGGGAGGGTGCTGAGGACGCTGGTCCACGGGTGACACACCTTGGCAAACGTTCAACTTGGCAGCACATCCCCGTGTCCGTCAACCTTTTTTTTATTTTTTTTTACATAAAACCTTGTTGCATAACCTGAAAATTTTCCACTCGGTCTAGATTTAGATTTCGTAAATTTGATCTTGTTTAACTTACGAGAGGAAAATGACGTAGGTGACAGAAATGTTTTCGTGGGGACATATCGGATCATAAAATTAATTCTCTTGGATTTTTTGTCAGTAGCGAGGACATAGTTTAGAGGATTCTTGATTTTTTCCATTGCCTTGAAATGTAATAATTTTAAGGCTTGCTTGGGAGGGGTGGAGGGTAAGCACAGCAGCGAGCATATCGCTGGAGGCCCTTATTAGCCGGATAACTTGTGTAGCATATGCGGGATTGGCAAACATAGAATAGCATTTAGGAACTCAGATTGTTTAGTGTGTGTGTGTGTGTGTGTGTGTGTGTGTGTGTGTGTGTGTGAGCCCATCACAGCATGCAGTTTGGAGCCCCACATACAGATCACACGTGAGAATAAACCAGATTAAAAACAGATTTGTATTAATGTTGGTAGAATTACCGACAATATGTTGAGTAAAAGGACACAAGTGAAACTAATGTGACATTTTCTTGTGGCAACGTTTCGCTCTCCAGGAGCTTTATCAAGCCGTTAGTAACGGCTGAGAGGTTTGGGCTGCAAGACCAAAACAAATAAAGGATAGACCAGCAGGAGGGATACGACATTCAGGTTACTCATGAGGACTTATCTACGGGCAGATAGGGACAGACTGCTAGCCAAGGCAGGGGATAGGCGGGACAAAGGAGGATGGACGAAAGTTGGTGAGGCAAATGAACCATAAAGATGTCAGGAAATAACTTCTTCAGTGCCAGGTGGACATGATGTGAGATGACTGGTGTGGAGGCGCACTCCAGAGTCAGTTTTTAGAAGAGGTGTGACAGCCTACGAGTAGGAAATAAGTGAGAGCGGTCGAGTGGTGTTATAAGAGGCGAGGCCAGGAGCCCTAAAAGGGAAGGAGAGGAGGGTACCTTGATGCCGGCGATGGGCTCTTGATCTAATGAAGTTGCTTCCCCTCTCCCTGCCTTATATTAAACGTGATTACCTCTTCTACTGGCGCTTTCCCCAAATAATAATCACGCACGTATGCTGCGGATAATACTGTAGGAGACGAACACCCAGAAGTACGCTGAGCCGTGCTATCAAGGGTCAGTGAAGAACTACAGGAAAGGCGTGACTGTCTGCGAGAAAGGCGTGACTGTCTGCGAGAAAGATTGACAGTTTGACAAATCTGAAGCAACTAGGAGTGGACGCGTTTACCTGGAGAGAGTTCCGGGGGTCAACGCCCCCGCGGCCCGGTCTGTGACCAGGCCTCCTGGTGGATCAGAGCCTGATCAACCAGGGCGTGGTGAGATATGCCACGTAAACTCTTCCTCAATTAACATGGACATGTAAGAGGCAGTAAACGTGTCCCTTACTGTAGGTGATGCAAGAATAAGCTAAGATTTTAAGATTTTTAACCCCGGAGGGTTAGCCATCCAGGATAACCCAAGAAAGTCAGTGTGTCATCGAGGACTGTCTGTCTCATTTCCATTGTGGTCCTCAATCTTGTCCCCCAGGATGCGACCCACACCAGTCGACTAGCACCCAGGTACCTACTTGCTTGCTACGTGAACGGGACAACAAGTGTAAGGAAACACGTCGAAATGTTTCCACCCTTGCCGGGGATCGAACCAGGGACACTCAGCGTGTGAAGCAAGAGTGTTGCCTACTAGGCCATGGGACACGTGCCGTGTATTATCTGGAGAAGATACTCTGAGGCATTAACAGGATGGATAATGACGTTGCTTGAATTTAGACAAGAGCCGAAAAGAAATGACTGAAAATCCACCCGGAACAATGTCAGAAAATACAATTTGATTTTGTGAATTTAAATGCCCTGGATGAGTAAGTTTGATGCGGGTACTGTAGGGCCTATGAGGCTGAGAATCTGTAAAACTGGTTGTCAGAGGGGGCAGAGAGGCAGGCAGGCCCAGGAGCTATATATTTGCCCAAGCAACCTCGGCTAGGAGTGTACACACCCTGGTTGACCAGACATGCACCAGATAAGCCAGACTGTGGGAGTAGGCAGACTCTAGAAACCCATCACAGGTATACCTAGTAAATCGTTCTTCGGTGAATTTCTCGTAACGATGTGTGGTGTACCAGTTATGGATAGTAAGTAGTTTAGATTAGTTTGCTTCGGTTTTTATTTCTGTGAAGGTGATTATTGCCGCTTTGTTAGTTTTGCTTGTGCATAAGTAAGCAGTGAATGTGTGCACGCGAAGGTGTGCACGTCCTTGCTCACATGTGCACGTCAGTAAAAAGTGGGTTGACGAGGAAATAGCAGTTATTTTCATAGTGGTGATTTCACGTTCCAGGAAGGTCACTGAAGAAAGAATGTGGAGGTGGTGTTAAATGACTTATCAGCGATAACTTCAACAGTGTAGTGTTTTAACCACCTAACTCAACTTACTCCCCACTTTTGAATATCCCTTGAAATCTCCCCGCGCAGGGTGACACACACACCATCACCCCTTTTATACTAGATGTTAAGTTGTTCCCTTTGTGTAATCCGTATATAGTAGGATAGCCGCGCACTGCGTCTGTGTAACTATGATACATAAAGATTGGTCTGTAATTCAGTGGTAGGGATTTACATAGCCTTTCCTTGGCACCTTATTCTCCAACGTTTAAGAGTTCTCTCTAAATTAATAATTTTTTTATCGCATTCCAGCACTGGCAGGAAGAAGTGTTCGGTAGGCTGTGATGGATGTATGGGGCCAGCATTAACAGCCTGGCTGACAGGGCCGGCCTGCGGAGTATGTGTGAGAAGTCTCTAAAGCCCATCAGAGATATACCGTAGAACAGCCTCGTCTCCTGGGTGATAACTGGGAAATAAAGAAGGGAGGCAGTGCAGCAGCTGGTGTTCCTGCTGAGGTTGACGAAGATGAACCTGAGGGGTCGGGGTGGATGAGGATTTTTGTTATTATTAAATAGAATTTGGTACATCAAATCATACCACGGGCGGGGTTAGAACCCGCGATCAGCGAGTCATGAAACTCCAGATCGACGCTATTTGGTATATCGGCTGTGTGCTGGTATACTTGGAACGCAAGTTTATTTAATGGTTGGGAGCTTAACCATCATTCGATCTCATTGGACTCTGTCGTTTTGCAAACGCCGAGTTTCACTTTTAAGTTGTTCTCTGTGTGCGGTTTCTTTCTGAATGCTGCGTTGTTTGCTTGTTTGAGTTTTGCTTGTTGATTTTAGCCACCATTTTGTTTTTTTTGTGCATCCGTCACTGGGAGGGAAACTTATCCGGTTAGCGAGCAACACTTTTTTTTAAATTATCCTGTCATAAGAGAGTAAAACGGAAGCTTGTTTAAGGTTTTGCACTGTCAGGATTGCCGGTTTTCGTTGTCTCATGAACACATTGTAAGGCGGCAGGTAAATCTTAATTTGCAGTTACATTCCGTGTACACTTCCATTTACTTAGTCGTTTTTTAGTACCGTATTTCTGATTTCTATGATATTTACTTCGCAAATTTATAAAGCTTGGTGTGAGATCGGATCCCAGGGGCGATGATAGCCAGTGTGTGTGACTTGTTAATGGCCCAAGTCGGACCGAAACGTCGTAAGTTCCTTTTATGTGCGAGTTAATTGTGTGTAGCCAGGAGTTGTTGGAACCAGACAGCGTACCGCCGACAATATTGAATTATACAAGCTCGATACATCTCTAAAACACGGGGAAGGGGAGGGAGGGGGGGGGGTAGGTAATGTATCATTGACAGCTACAATCTCTCATGAGAGATATGTTGCATCGCTCGACGGAATGTCTGCCAACAGGATTTCCCGTCGGCATGTGTCGTTCCTAGCATCCAGCACCAAGGAGCGCCATGCTTAAGAACTTACGGCTTTCCTAACGTTCTGTAGCAGCGGAATTTACCAAGGCTCGCATGTAAGATAGCAAAACTTGCGAATAACACAGAATTACGGGAAATGCAGCATCCAGTGCCAGGACCGTCTTCTGTACTCTGACTATCGTAGCTATTTCCGACGATACCAAGATTACCTCTCAAGACTGAGTAGGGCCCTTTCTTAGGATTTTACGCCTAGCATGGACCACTCTCAACCCATGGTCGCTCATTTCTAGGAAAGTATGTCCATTTAGAGCCGGTCGTAGAATTTCTGACCTAGTGAAGACTGCTTGAAGATCCTTAACGCAAACCTTTATTCTCTGGAACCGGGATGCGGGTAGGGCGATACCTGGGAACCCAGATGCGGGTAGGATCATTCCCGGGAATCGTTGTCATCCACTATGACTCAGCTGGCATAATGTGGACTTGATTATCTAGCTGTCTGTAGTAGTAGCTGAGATAACAAGAGATGCATGGTGATGGTGAGCCACCACTGCTATTGCGCGCGTTTGTGTGCGCGCTAACGTTCTTCTCTCCCTCTTGTTTCTCTCTCCCTCCTCTTCATATCTGCCACTGTGCTCCCTTGCCATCACCTTCCTCTGGTGGTCGTACATCTGCAGCGTCAGCAGCACACGCCGGTGCCACATAGCACAATGTGTCCGTCGTACCTACTAAACTTAATAGGCCGAACTGAACTCCATTTTATTATATATATATATATATATATATATATATATATATATATATATATATATATATATATATATATATATATATATATATATATATATATATATATATATTATCATTTATGTTCAGATTGATTTCTGGCAAAAGTAAATTTTTAGTTTTTTTTTTAATTCGGCAAGAAACACCTTTGCCAAATAGACCAAACTCACCTGTTCGACAGATATTTTCTGAAGAGTTGATAAAGACTGGAGAGAGTGTGATGATAGTGTCAAGTGAAGACAGCGGTAGAAACTGATAGTAGTAGTAGTGCTGGTTATATTTGTGTTATTACTACTGTTCCAGCACCAGAGGAAAGCAGCACTGTACTGCGGAACAGTAGCTGCAGCAGCAGTACTGCAGTACAGTAGCTGCAGCAGCAGTACTGCAGTACAGTAGCTGCAGCAGCAGTACTGCAGTACAGTAGCTGCAGCAGCACCTCTGTATAGCAGCATCTGGAACAGCAGCAGCAGTGCAGTACAGCAGCACATGCAGCAGCAGCAAGATTGCGGCTCTTGGCTACATTGATCCCTGGAGAACGGTCCCCAATCCTCCAGAGGCGCTGAACGAGGTGGCCAGTCCGGCCTCCTGAATCACCAGTGCTTCAACCAATAGCTGGAGGTTATGTTTCCCCCCGCCCCTCCGTTGTGCTCCTGGGGGAGAAGGTTGTCTTACACCTTCACCCATGATGTTCCTTGGGTGGGCTGGGGGTCATCACCCACCATGGTGATGCTGGAAGAAGTGGCGGGGGGTTCTTCCCCCAGGAAAGGGTTATTTTAGTCATGGTGTTTCTGGGGAAGCGGGTTCTCTCTACCTCCCCACGATACTGCAGGATTTCAGGGTTTTTTTTTTGTGTGGGGGGGAGGGGTTTAAATACTGCACGTAATGTTTTTTTTACGTTGGAGGTGTCTGTCTGTGTGCATATATAATGAGAGTTTAGTTAATTTCTCTCTCATGGATTAAAGTATTTTTGACAAGTAGTGAACAGATTACCTGCAGCCTTAATGACCCTCGTGTAGTGAAAGGCTTTAAACCTCGTTAACCACTAAATGACTGTGAGCGCCTGAAGTCCCTCCAACTGTACTCCTTAGAACAAAGGCGAGAAAGATGCACGATACTCTTCACCTGGAAGATACTAGAGGGATTGATCCCAAACCCGAACACTTAAATAATTACAAATGAACACGAAAGGCTTGGCAGACATTGCAGGATACCTCCGGTTAAAAGCAAGAGAGCGATGAGTACACGGAGAAACAATTCAGGAAGTGTAAAAGGGCCACAACTCTTTAATACCCTTACCTTCATGCATAAGGGTAGGTGGGGGGGAGGATCGCCAGCCATTTCCTAATGTCTTGAAGAGGAAGCTTGACAGGATCCTGGTCATACGGGTTGTGATGCATACATTGGCCTGCGGGTGGCAGGCACCAACAGCCTGATCGATCAGGCTAGCAACCAGGAGGCCTGGTCTGGGACCGGGCCGCAAGGGCGGTGACCTCCAGAAGCGACTACAGACAAACTTCTGTCGTTGTGGCTCAGATTTGTCAAGGTAACGTCTTGCAAAATAACTTCCTGCAAACAGTGACCGTAGTTTCATTCCTAGTATTTCTTGAAGACCCTGCCAGTGCCAGTGTGTCTCCAGGCCAGTGCCAGTGTGTCTCCAGGCCAGTGTGTCTCCAGGCCAGTGCCAGTGTGTCTCCAGGCCAGTGCCAGTGTGTCTCCAGGCCAGTGTGTCTCCAGGCCAGTGCCAGTGTGTCTCCAGGCCAGTGCCAGTGTGTCTCCAGGCCAGTGCCAGTGTGTCTCCAGGCCAGTGCCAGTGTGTCTCCAGGCCAGTGCCAGTGTGTCTCCAGGCCAGTGCCAGTGTCTCTCCAGGCCAGTGTGTCTCCAGGCCAGTGCCAGTGTGTCTCCAGGCCAGTGCCAGTGTGTCTCCAGGCCAGTGCCAGTGTGTCTCCAGGCCAGTGCCAGTGTGTCTCCAGGCCATGCCAGTGTGTCTCCAGCCAGTGCCAGTGTGTCTCCAGGGCAGTGCCAGTGTGTCTCCAGGCAGTGCCAGTGTGTCTCCAGGGCAGTGCCAGTGTGTCTCCAGGGCAGTGCCAGTGTGTCTCCAGGGCAGTGCCAGTGTGTCTCCAGGGCAGTGCCAGTGTGTCTCCAGGGCAGTGCCAGTGTGTGTCCAGGCCAGTGCCAGTGGGTCTCCAGGCCAGTATCAGTGCCGCTGACATGTCCCAGATCATTAATGGAAACTCGGTTGGTGTTGGAAGGCTTTCAGAATGTGTCTCGGCAACTGGAACAGACTTGGAATGGAGTCAGTTTAATGTTAATGTATCTATGGTGATTGTACTGCATCTGTGGTGACGGTACTGCATCTGTGGTGACGGTACTGCATCTGTGGTGACGGTACTGCATCTGTGGTAACGGTACTGTATCTGTGGTAACGGTACTGTATCTGTGGTGACGGTACTGTATCTGTGGTGACGGTACTGTATCTGTGGTAACGGTACTGTATCTGTGGTGACGGTACTGCATCTGTGGTGACGGTACTGCATCTGTGGTGACGGTACTGCATCTGTGGTGACGGTACTGCATCTGTGGTGACGGTACTGCATCTGTGGTGACGGTACTGCATCTGTGGTGACGGTACTGCATCTGTGGTGACGGTACTGTATCTGTGGTGACGGTAACTGCATCTGTGGTGACGGTACTGCATCTGTGGTGACGGTACTGCATCTGTGGTGACGGTACTGCATCTGTGGTGACGGTACTGCATCTGTGGTGACGGTACTGCATCTGTGGTGACGGTACTGCATCTGTGGTGACGGTACTGCATCTGTGGTGACGGTACTGCATCTGTGGTGACGGTACTGCATCTGTGGTGACGGTACTGCATCTGTGGTGACGGTACTGCATCTGTGGTGACGGTACTGCATCTGTGGTGACGGTACTGCATCTGTGGTGACGGTACTGCATCTGTGGTGACGGTACTGCATCTGTGGTGACGGTACTGCATCTGTGGTGACGGTACTGCATCTGTGGTGACGTACTGCATCTGTGGTGACGGTACTGCATCTGTGGTGACGGTACTGCATCTGTGGTGACGGTACTGCATCTGTGGTGACGGTACTGCATCTGTGGTGACGGTACTGCATCTGTGGTGACGGTACTGCATCTGTGGTGACGGTACTGCATCTGTGGTGACGGTACTGCATCTGATGGTGACGGTACTGCATCTGTGGTGACGGTACTGCATCTGTGGTGACGGTACTGCATCTGTGGTGACGGTACTGCATCTGTGGTGACGGTACTGCATCTGTGGTGACGGTACTCCATCTGTGGTGACGGTACTGCATCTGTGGTGACGGTACTGCATCTGTGGTGACGGTACTGCATCTGTGGTGACGGTACTGCATCTGTGGTGACGGTACTGCATCTGTGGTGACGGTACTGCATCTGTGGTGACGGCACTGCATCTGTGGTGACGGCACTGCATCTGTGGTGACGGCACTGTATCTGTGGTGACGGTACTGTATCTGTGGTGACGGTACTGTATCTGTGGTGACGGTACTGTATCTGTGGTGACGGTACTGTATGATACCAGAACAATTGCTAGAATACTTGGGGAAGAGTCCATATGGATAATTCTGATGAATTTGTAATCATAAGAAACTGACTTGAGAAGGTTAGTAACTGATAGAAGGAATAAACTGTTGTGTGGAGAAAAGGTATGATTTAGTGTATAATCATTAGACTCCCTTAATTTTAGCTCCCTTCATGGTCCTTCACTTTCCTTACTTTCTCTCTCCTTCACTGTTCCTCGTCCTTCCCTGTACTCTCAGTCCCTCCCTTTCAACTCTGCCCTTCTCAAACTACCTTTACTCTCCCTTCCTCACTTCCACTTCCTTCATAGCCAGCCAAAAATATCTAAAACCTGGACCAGCCTGCTAGATGGGGATATTTCCGTCCGGAGAGATCTCGCCCACTGGGGTGCAAGGGGAGCCCTAGCACCCCAGTGGGTTGCTTGGGAGCGCCAGTGGGTTACTTTTCTTCGCGCGCTGAGATACAGTCAAACTTGTCTTAGGATTCTTTGTGTCGATGAGAGAGTCGCCAACCTTTCGCCAATTCTTATTTTCGTGAATGTCTTGCATGGGAGCGAGTTACTGAGGGAGAGGGAGGCTGCTGAGGGAGTAGGACTACGTGGGGGAGGCTGCTGAGGGAGTAGGACTACGTGGGGGAGGCTGCTGTGGGAGTAGGGCTACGTGGGGGAGGCTGCTGGGGGAGTAGGACTACGTGAGGGAGACTGCTGGGAGAGTAGGACTACGTGGGGGAGGCTGCTGGGAGAGTAGAACTACGAGGGGAGGATGCTGGAAGAGTAGAGCTACGTGGGGGAGGCTGCTGGGAGAGTAGAACTACGTGGGGGAGGCTGCTGGGAGAATAAAACTACGTGGGGGAGGCTGCTGGGAGAGTAAAACTACGTGGGGGAGGCTGCTGGAGAGTAGAACTACGTGGGGGAGGCTGCTGGGAGAGTAGGACTACGTGGGGGAGGCTGCTGGGAGAGTAGGACTACGTGGGGGAGGCTGCTGGGAGAGTAGGACTACGTGGGGGAGGCTGCTGGGAGAGTAGGACTACGTGGGGGAGGCTGATCAAAGAACTGCACACCAAAAAAAAAAAAATGGCTTACAAGACCTCAACATCCTCGTGGCTGCTGACTCGGGATGGTAAATAGGAGAAGGAAGATGAAGAGGAGAGAAACGGAGAAATGGAGATAGGGAAGAGAGGTAGCCAGAGCGAAGACGACTTCAAGAACGCGGTAGTGAGATATACTGGTAGAGAAAGCAACATTTATGTTGTAATGTGTATATATTAAGTCTGGGTATGTCGACATCATATTTGCATACGTATGTCTTCTGAATATATAAGGTCCAAACACGTGTTTTTTTATGCAACAAGAAAACCAATGTATAAAGCCGGGAGATAATACTTGTAATTAATGTCAATACAGAAATTTCCTGTATTCCAGGCAAAAGTTAATCTTAGATTGCAGTCAGTCGAAGGTACTTCGGCGATGAAGGGATCTTGATTCAAAGAATTGGAACTACTATTCCCCTCCTCGAATCATACCTGATTTCCTCCCGTTCCCAAAACCCTGATGGACATAACCAGATTGACCGCTTCCTATAACAATTTAAAAATTATAATTATTGAGCTTGCTGCACGATCCGAGGAAGGTATCCCTGTACGTCAGTGTACACGAAGGTATCCCTGTACGTCAGTGTACACGGACATATCTCCTGTACGTCAGTGTACACGGACATATCTCCTGTACGTCAGTGTACACGGACATATCTCCTGTACGTCAGTGTACACGGACATAATTTTTATAATAAAAAAAATGTAGGTTATTAGAAACAGCATTGAAGCTAAACTGGAGAGGAATTCTCTAGTTATCTAGAAACATCCTAAATTACACAAGCATGTTAGGTTTGAAGCCGCTCAGTCTTTGCATTATCAAGTTATCATTGTTGAAAGGTGAAGGCAGTTAGATGAGGCACTCGGAAAATTATCACATGAAAGTCAGCATTTCAGTTTTTCCCAAGTGTCTTCCATTACGGAAAAAAAAGGGAAATTGGGACTAAGGCCAAAATAAATCCAAACTTTTCTTTAAGTAAGATTTGCCTGCGTTTAAGGTTTATTAAGCTGCTGCATGAATGTTATGCAGGTTTAACCTGCGATAACCTAAACTCAAGCAATGTTTTTTAAAGGAAAAAGGCACAATACCGTCATGGTATTATGTCTTTCAGAAGACGCATTTTCTAGTTATTATTTAACCCTAAAATCAAAGCAAAACTTCCTGTGGGGGGGGGGGGCACATCAACATTAAAAATTTCAAGCCAACCAGAAGAGGCATTCTCCAGATCTTAAACAAAATATGACCACTGTTAAAATTTTCATACCGGTCAGAGGAGATTTTTCTCTGGGTTATCACACGGTGACAAATCTCGGAATGGCATATATATATATATATAACACTGTCCACGGTGCTTCCACGTATGCAAATATTCCCGCGAATCTTGCCCTTGATACAGTGCATCACCGTTGAAAATTTGAAGCTGATCGAATGGAGCGTTCTCGAGTTATAAACTAAAATTTTCGAGAGAAAAAAAAAATGTTCCGAAAATAGTGAAGTCTATCGTGCCGTTAAATTTAAAAATTTACGACGAGGCAGAATTTATCTTCGTTCAGTTTTCTTTTCTCGTTTATATTCTGTTTAAAATTCTCGACAGTTCTATGAGTTTTTTTTTTTTAATCCATTTTTAAATTTGCTGTCAAATTCTCACATTGGCACCCACACCAAAAAAAAAAAAAAGTTCCCAATTATGATGGATCATCGTTTAGGGCTTAAAGCCTATTATAATAGGCGTAAGTATTGCATAGATAAACTATTAAAATTGGCATATTAAAATTTACGCAGCTCCATTCCTCTTAAGGAAACCCACCAGTGGTGAAAGTTTGAAGTCGATCCGAGAAGGCATCTTTAGTAATTCATACTATTCCAACGACTCCAAGTTTTTTTTTTATAACAATTTAAGTAAAATTTTTAGTTTGGGCCAACTGGGGAACTTTATGGTGTCATCCTT
>NC_069444.1:18025786-18035786 GCF_026875155.1 Cherax quadricarinatus
CGCGCGCGTGTGCTTCTAGCGCAATTGTCTGGTTAGTTACACTTGCTTACAAAAAGTGTTTCCTGGTGTCTGTGGCTACGGTTGGCTGCATAGTTTCCTTCCGTGTCCTTCCGTGTCCAAGAGCTGGTTCTTCCTGGTATCTATGGCACGGTTCGAGGCGTAATTTCCTTCCGTGGTAAACAACTGCTCCTTGCTTACATTTCTGCCTAAGTAATTTTTAATGTGGTCATATCTCTACCTGTTTTCCGGTTATTGCAGCCGCTATCGTACGAAAATGCCATTATTGCTGTTCCACACGCAGGAAATTTCAGTAATTAACATTTATTCGTAGTCACGAGTATCGGCATTTATTCCAAATCACGGATATTAATATTTAATCAAAATTTCGGTTAACGTATATTAGCCTAGCTTTTTATATGATTTATAGATTTTTATTTGTATATTTTTTCGGCATGATACAATGTAGATATGGTTGAGTTTAGTGTACATGCAGAAAGTCCATTGTGCCGCAGAGCATTTCGGGCGCGGGTTAATAGCACAACCTATTTCCCGAGTTAGATGTTTTGTATACTAGCCTTAGACCAGTTGTCAGACCGGCAACAGTATGGCTGTCTACCTTTGAAGTCTGTAGTTTCATAGGGTTCCACAGCGGCGCTTTTTACTCTAGGTTTGTGAGGTGAGGTGGCATCTTTATAAGAGTTTAGCGGTGACTGGAACATTAATCTGGGGAGACGTTTCCCCAGCCAGTTGCTTATCGATCAATGGACTGATAAAGCCAATGATTGGCGAAACATCTCTCTTCAGTATCCTGATTGCCGCATGTCGTGTGTACTTCTGAGTTAAATATTTGTTGCCTCGGGAAGGTAGGTATGACTGGGTGTGGTATTATATAATATATATAATATATATATATAATTATATATTATAATATAATATTATATATTATATTTATATATATAATATATATTCTTGGTGTGGGGTGGGGGAGGTGAGGTTGGTAGGCAGTTGGCACCAAAATAGTGTAAGTGCATGTGCTAGTCTGTGCCCCAGGAACGTAATATGTGCTAGCTGGGTTCTGAGGATCCTAGAACTGTCTTGTGCATCCTAGGGATGTGTGGCGGGGTGTATAGTATTTTGGGTATCCCAACACGGCCTTTGTCTTGTGGATGTTTCCCGTCTGCCATTGGTACTTTCCTAGCATCCATAATACGTCTTATTGTTCGTGTTGGGCTTTGGTATTCATAATGGCACCTGAGAGTGTCCATCTTACGTTCTGTGAAGGTCAGATAATGGTTCGGTAGCACCTCTTCTGTGTCACTATTCACTGTCGTAAAGATCCTCTCTGGACAACTTTTTTTTCTCCCTTCACCCCCAGTTTACAGCCCCTCTCCCCCAATGTCCAGGACTAACAGTAACTCCATCTATAGGTAGAGTGTTTTTGAAGCTACTCGACCCATAGAATACTGAATATGCTCAGCTCCCTACTGCAGTGTACCAGCTCCCTACTGCAGTGTACCAGCTCCCTACTGCAGTGTACCAGCTCCCTACTGCAGTGTACCAGCTCCCTACTGCAGTGTACCAGCTCCCTACTGCAGTGTACCAGCTCCCTACTGCAGTGTACCAGCTCCCTACTGCAGTGTACCAGCTCCCTACTGCAGTGTGACCAGCTCCCTACTGCAGTGTACCAGCTCCCTACTGCAGTGTACCAGCTCCCTACTGCAGTGTGCCAGCTCCCTACTGCAGTGTGCCAGCTCCCTACTGCAGTGTGCCAGCTCCCTACTGCAGTGTGCCAGCTCCCTACTGCAGTGTGCCAGCTCCCTACTGCAGTGTGCCAGCTCCCTACTGCAGTGTGCCAGCTCCCTACTGCAGTGTGCCAGCTCCCTACTGCAGTGTGCCAGCTCCCTACTGCAGTGTGCCAGCTCCCTACTGCAGTGTGCCAGCTCCCTACTGCAGTGTGCCAGCTCCCTACTGCAGTGTGCCAGCTCCCTACTGCAGTGTGCCAGCTCCCTACTGCAGTGTGCCAGCTCCCTACTGCAGTGTGCCAGCTCCCTACTGCAGTGTGCCAGCTCCCTACTGCAGTGTGCCAGCTCCCTACTGCAGTGTGCCAGCTCCCTACTGCAGTGTGCCAGCTCCCTACTGCAGTGTGCCAGCTCCCTACTGCAGTGTGCCAGCTCCCTACTGCAGTGCACCAGCTCCCTACTGCAGTGCACCAGCTCCCTACTGCAGTGCACCAGCTCCCTACTGCAGTCTATCAGTTCAGGCTGATAATTTAAGTACCTACTTTGTGTAATCAATCCTGAGTGATGGAATACGAGAGGTAAACGTAGCTTTTGTTCCCGCAGTGTAACTACCAACAGACCTGGGTAGCCATACACTGCAGTATTTCCTTTTCTCTCTCTTTCTCCTTCCACCTCTCTCCGTATGTTTTCTTGTTTTCCTCTACTTCCCTCTCATCCTTACCTCCTTTTCTACCTTCCCTTCTCTTGCAGCGCAGTGCATCTCGAGAAGGGGGTTGTCGTTGTTACCCCCCCTCCCTCCCCTCCCTCTTCTGCCTTACTGCAGGTGCGGTGGGGTACTGGGGTACACAGGTGGGGTACAGGAGTGGTGGGGTACACAGGTGGGGGTCTAGGGGTAGCGGGGGAGACAATGTAGGCTACAGGTAGTGTTTGTCCCGCCTCACACACACGTGAGAAGCCTTGTCTTGGCCAGTGCATTACCATGGCCGCCTCGTGCTGTTGAATCTGCTGCTGCTGCTGCTGTTGTTGCAATTGATTCTGCTGCTGCTGTTACTATTGAGTCTGCTGCTGCTGTTCTTGCTGTTGATTCTGCTGTTGCTACTGATGAGGACGCTGCTGCTGGTGATGCTGCTGCTGTTACTATTGATTCTGCTGCTATTGAGTGCTGCTGCTGCTGCTGCTGCTGCTATTGAGTCTACTGCTGCTGTTCTTGCTGTTGATTCTGCTGTTGCTACTGATGACGCTGCTGCTGCTTCTGTTGCTGATGTTACTTCCGTTCTTGTTAATATTGCTGTTACTATAGTTGCTGTTGCTTCTACTTGTTGCTTGTTGACAAACACGAGAGGCTAGTAAATAAGACATACAATGCGGGTTGTGACATTTTATTGTAAAAGCGTTTCTCCTACCGTGGATTAAATCTCCGATGGACGGAACATCTCAGTAAAATGCATTGTATATGTTTATATACTGTCAGTATACTGTTGCATTGCAGCGAGTGGGAAGACTCGTGTCAGTATTGCTACTGCAGTGCTCCTTCACTGTTATGTTGCTTCTGATGTTATTACTTGTCTGCTGCTGTTATTACTGCTGACAGACTGTGCTTTAACTCGTGTGCTTCACGGGTCGTATTATCCCGTTTCTTCTATCGTACCTTCTCCGTGCTCATGAATTATACTGTCCGCAGACCTGCATGTACCAGTCATTGAGAGAAACAACACTGCGCATCTTCTCTTTCTCTTTTTTTTTCTTTTTTCTCTCTTCTCCCTTCCCTCTCCTTCCCTCCCCCCCCCCCCCATTTCCATCATCACTCAGGAGATGAAACTACTACAGAAGTCAAGAGGCCTGAGGGTCTGCATTATCTCGAACTTCTCTCCCGAGGCGTCAAGAAAGCGGGCAAACCATACCACGGGCGGGATTGAACCCGCGGTCAGAGAGTCGCAAAACTCCAGACGGTCTGGAGTTTTGAGACTCTCTGACCGCGGGTTCAAATCCCGCCCGTGGTATGGTTTGTTTGCAATCGTGTCATTACGATTTCGCGAGTCAAAGCGGGCAACATCAGTTTGTAAACTTCGACAAACGTAACAACGATCCTTCAGTCTCCTGTACATAAAACAAGTAATAAGAGTACGCAGCTCCAGCATGGAGCCCTCTAGCTTGTCAAACATGTCAACGTGCTTAACGTAGTCGGAAGGCTTAAAATTAATAGCGTCTTAGCCATGCTCTGAGGCGACTGAGATATCTCCACAAGAGTTCCATTCCCCCCCATGTATGAGACTGTTCTAAGAGGTGGTAATTCTCAGGTGATAGTAACTCCAGCTGTGAACATTAAAATGGTATAAAATACCGACAGGTTGTTAGGTAAGACACATATGCAACAGTTAGGTATCTTTATTTCGAGAATAAAGTAGGTATCTTTATTTCGAAATAAAGATACCTAACTGTTGCATATGTGTCTTACCTAACAACTCCAGCTGTACCGGGACGAAGCTTTTGAAGCTGTTGATGATGACAGCCAGCTGGAGAGCTGACTCGAAAATGAGAGAGAATAGGAAGAGATATTATCACAATATGCGAGATACTGAAGGGACTGTACACGAATGGTATACAATACCGACATGATGAAGAATTAGACGCATAATAATATCTTCTACAAGTACATGTACAAGGTATACAGACCATAGCTGACATCAGTGACATACTACTATATAGAAAGCCCCTTGTTATGCTGAGCATTTCGGGTAAATTAGGTTAGTTTTGTCCCAGGATGCGACCCACACCAGTCCACTAACACCCAGGTACCCATTTTACTGGTGGGTGAAGATAGGCAACCGGTATAAAGAAACACGCCCAATGTTTCTACCCTCGCAGGGAATCGAACCTAGACCCTCGCCGTGTGAAGCGAGAGCTTTATCCACCAGGCTAAAGCTCTCGCTTTACAAGGACATATTGATAAAGCCACTGGGAGAAACGTCTACAAATTAAAGATACCCAGATGTTGCACATGTTTCATTCTTCAAGAAACTGAAGAGGGGGGGGGGGACAAGAATAAGGGGAAGGGGGACAAGAATAAGGGGAGGGGGGACAAGAATAAGGGGAAGGGGGACAAAATAAGGGGAGGGGGGACAAGAATAAGGGGAGGTAAGTGAAGGGAAGGGGGGACAAGATTAAGGGGAGGTAAGTGAAGGGAAGGGGGGACAAGAATAAGGGGAGGTAAGTGAAGGGAAGGGGGGACAAGAATAAGGGGAGGTAAGTGAAGGGAAGGGGGGACAAGAATAAGGGGAGGTAAGTGAAGGGAAGGGGGGACAAGAATAAGGGGAGGTAAGTGAAGGGAAGGGGGGACAATAAGGGGATGCAAGTGAAGGGAAGGGGGGACAAGAATAAGGGGATGCAAGTGAAGGGAAGGGGGAACAAGAATAAAGGGAGGTAAATGGTAGTTGCACACACAATGTGTATCACAGGAAAATAAGGGAACATTGCTCCAGTGTGATGATGATAGTTGAAGATTGTAAGCTATAGGAAGACAGTTATTAGAGCTGTTCTCTAATAGTCTTCACAGTGGGTGTGGAGACGGTAACTCCAGGAGCTGCAGCTCTGCGTGATCCCACTGAAGGATAAGGTTGGTCTCAAGGGCTGGAGCTCAACTCGCGCGCGCACACAAGACTAGTACAGATTAGTAGGATGGTGCATACTGGAGCATGCAGTGGCGCAGACTTGCGAATACTGGAGCATACAATGATGTGAAAGGTGAACGTTTTTGTGGCGAGTGTACTATTGTCCGTGTTCACGCACGCGCGCACACGAACGAACGTACGATACAGCTCTTGGGACCAGGAGTGTGTGAACCTAGTAGCGACAAGGGAAGAGGCAGGACCAGGAGCTGTGACTCCAGCCCTGCAGATGAGTCCAAGGGATGTTAGTAAGTATTTGTTCAGTCATAGAGTTGTCAGGCAGTGGAATAGCCTAGAAAGTGACGTAGTGGAGGCAGGAACCATACATAGTTTTAAGACGAGGTTTGATAACCTCGTGGAGCAAAGAGAACCCAGCAGCAATCAGTGAAGAGGCGGGGCCAGGAGCTATGACTCGATCCCTGCAACCACAAATAGGTGAGTGCAAATAGGTAAGTACACACGAGACGTGTTTACGAACGTGGGAGGGAGGGGGAGCGGGAGCGCAGACGTCTACAAAGGCACGCTCGTGTGCGATCGCGCGAGAAACACTAATGTGGGTACAAAGAGTTACCCGAGTGATGAGCAGCGCCAGAGAACACTGAGAGGGAGAGACGGGAAGACAAAGAAAGCCACCTTCCCCCCCACACAGACAATACCAGCTAGCCACATACAAGGAGGCACAGACGCGTACATAGGCAGACAACTTTCTTCAATCTGTCTGATCTCCCTTTCTTCCCACCCTCCTTTCTCCCCTTTCCGTCTTTTTCTCTCTCATACTCGTTCCATCCTTGCTATCCCTCTCCGTCTTCCTTTACTACTCCTCTCTTCCTCTTTCGTTCCTCCATCTTGCCAACACCAAAAATAAAAAGGTTACTTATTCCTTTTAAGTGCTGAGCAGTTTTTGTGAAATCATCCATTTGTAACGACCTTGTAGAGTACCAGGTTATTACTGTGTGAGAACGGTCCCTCACACCTGAACCTGTCTGGTCTGCCTGTCTATGGTTGTCTGTAAGTGGGGTACGTCTGTCTCATTTCTCCCCGAAATGCTTTGCATAATATTAGGACTTGGGTCAGAATATACAATTCAGTGTTTTCGTAAAACTGCAAGCAATCTGCAGAACCGTCTGGTGTAGCTTCAATATAGTATAAGGAAAGAATATACTGCAGCCCGCAGTAACAGCCTAGTCGATCAGAACCTGATCCACCACGAGGCCTGGTCTCAGACCAGGCCGCGGGGGCATTGACCCCCGCATCCTTCTCCATGTACACTCCAGGTATACCTGTGTTTGGTCTGTGTGTGTAAGAAGGCAGTTACCTGTCTGGACGTGTTTATTAATTTTTTATTTGTCGGGCGGTGTCAGGCGAGTGTGTAGCACTGATCAGACACACGGAAGAGGAGGAGAGGGCAGATGAAGTAGAATAAGGGGCTTAGGCAGGTGGGAAGGGCTGACAACTGGGGAGGGAAAAGATGATTGCTCTAGGAAGATGGTGGAGAAGGTAATACGTGGAAGAACGCAAATTGGAATGAGGGGGATAGAGAATAGAAGATTATTACAAAGGGAAGGGGAGAGGGGGCTTAAGAGGGAAATGAAAATAGAGGGAAGAGAGATAATAAATGCTGGAATAAGTATTGGAAGGTGGGAAATATACTGGAGATGAGGGTCTGTCTACCCGGGAGGTCTGTCTATCCAGGGGGGTCTGTTTATCCAGGGGGGTCTGTCTACCCGGGGGGTCTGTCTACGTGGTGCTCCCTATATTGACACTTCACCTCGCCCACACATACACAGTCTGCACACAGTGCAAGCACACTCAATGCCCGCACATGCACACCCGGACGCTTGCTTTTATGCAACCCTTAGGGAGGGTGGGGGAGGCAGGATGATAATGGATGCTACCTCAGTTCATCCTGCAGGTGTTATTGTATGGGTGACTGCACCTGACTGGAGGTGAGCTGTTCACTTGCACTGGTCTCGTTGTTCTCGGTTATCGTCTCTCCCGTTATCATAAGGTGGATGAAATGGCACATTACTGGAGAGAAGGTGGACGTTTATGAGGGGAAACTTGATCAAATGTCCCTTCCCAAGTGCCTGATGGCTGTAGGCCCGAGGGTCGCTAGCACCAACAGCCTGGTGGACCAAGCAGTGAGTATCTGGCCACACGTGGAGACAAATTGTGGAACAAGCATGCACGAAGGTCAAGCAGAGTCAAGCAGGCATGTGCGTAGGATGGCCACGCAGGTGGGCATGGCTGGTCAGGAGTGTTGAGGGCAGGCACTGTATGGCTGGCCAGCAGTGTTGGGGGGCAGGCAGCGTGCATGGCTGGCCAGCAGTGTAGAGTTGGACAGGGATCAGGAACGTGTGCGCTGCATTAATTAAAACCGTAATGAAGTAAGCGGCGTGATGAACGAGGCAGCGGAAGTGGACCACAGTGCCAATATGGGCCCGCGAGTGTGGGCCCGCGAGGTGCTAGCTTACAGTTGATTGCTTGACCCATGCTTGGCCATCAAAGTATCAAGTGTAAGAGCGACCCACCTCGTCACCCGGGAGTATTTAACTAAGCTGTGAGGCCTCACTCTCATTGTGACATTATTCAGTAGTACCATAATATCCCTGCGTGGAAAAACCTTTCATCCAACACTTAAATATTCCCTGCGAAGTTTGGACCTTCCTTACACTGACCTCAGCAAGTACGAAGTTCTTTACAGTGTCACACAGTAATTTTATCTGAATGTGGCCCCATCGTCGTGTTAGTATCATGGTAATAACATGCTATGCATGGAAAAAATTGTACACAGTTCTGGATGCTAAGGTAATGTTTCATCACTCGTGGCAAAAATGTTCCCTTCATTAAATGTCCTGTACTTTAAAAGTTTCTTTTTCGACGACCAAAAAAGTTTTCTGTTGCACACGTGCCTATTTTTATTGTTTCTGTAGTCATGGGGCGTTGAGATGAAAGGGGAAAGGGCGGGAATTTTGGTTCTTACTTTCCGGCGGCCTTGGGATTGAACCTAGGATGTTTCGGTTGTGAGCCAAAGCAGCCTTGTAAGCTGCTCGGCCCAGAGTGAATTTGTTGATTGGATTCACTCTTCCCAGGCTCCAGTTGTTCATGCATCGATTCCATGGAGGTGTTGGGTGGACGGTTGAGTAACAGCAGTGAAGGAGGGAGAGGGGAAACTTAACTGATGGAAAAGTGAACGTCGATGGAGTGATAGGCGGGATGAATGATGGTTGGAGAGATGTGAAGGAGGGAATGATTGAGGAAATAGTGGAGATGGGAGAGGAGCGAATGATAGGAAGGGCGAGTCGGAATGATAGGTGTTACTGGAGAACGTATGATAAAAGTTGCCGTTAAGGGAGAGTGATAAGGGTTGAAGGGATGGGGGTGATAGGCATTGGAGGGAGGGGGGGGGCATGTTGTATCTCAACATCATCGTTGCATCATTCACAATTATTCCTTAAGTTTCACAGAGCAAAACATACCGCAACTTCCCCGAACCAAACTTGTGTGAATAAATTTGGATATGTTTGAAGCCTTTTGAGAGACTGCGGCTGCCTCTCTCTTTAACTTGTAAAAAAGAAAATCAGAAATTAGTGAAATTTTCTTAGTCCATTTTTATTCCAGCTGAAGAGGCCGTGTTGTAGGACGCTGTTATACTGGCTTCTCGTTAAAAGGCATTGTTCTCTAACTTTTAAAACACTGACGTTTAGATTGGGAGCCTTTTTTTTCTGTTACTACGTCAAGTATCGTCATCGCCGTCTTGGGTAATTTTGAATTCAGAATACCTTTTTAGATTTTGCTGAAATGGCTAGTATATTCTGCATCCCACATCCATGCTGTGAAGGGTATCGTAAGAGCATATGGATACACGAGAGAGACGTGAGATGGTCAATTGTTTACATTAGCATGAGTGTTGCTGGTATCAAAGTAATGGCGTATAATACCGACAGAATGAGGAATTTGACACATGTGCGACATCTGTCTTATTGGAAGAGTTTCGTCAACCAGTGGCTTTTAACCGTTCAGTAGAGAGATGTCAACGACAGTCGGTGGTACCCAGATGCTGCACTGGTCTGATTCCTCGGTGTTTTGCTTGCTTGAGAATTGCATTTTACGGGTGTATCGAAAGAGTGAAGTGCTATTTGGGGAATGGGGGGAGAGGGGGGAAGTGGGAGAGAAGGAAGTGTATCCCGTTACTTACACTTGAGAATTACTGCAGAAAACCTACTGGCCAGTGCCAAGCAGTATTAATTAAGAGTTGGATTCGTTACTAAAGTGTGTGTGTGTGTGTGTGTGTGTGTGTGTGTGTGTGTGTGTGTGTGTGTGTGTGTGTGTGTGTGTGTGTGTGTGTGTGTGTGTGTGAGACAAATTATATACAAAGGCCAGATGAACTGCGTATGAGTATCCTAAACCCAAGTTTTATTCATTAGTTCCCCCCCTCGAGTTTTTTTTCCCCCCACAGAAGTTACTCGTGAAAGTCCATTTGCAGTCAACTCGTTTTGGAATGTTAATGTTTATTTGCAGTTACATTTTTAAGCCTCGCTCTCGAGTTTGTATATTAACTGATTTGTTTGAGGACGTAGTCTGCTTGTGGCCTCG
>NC_069444.1:18040786-18073286 GCF_026875155.1 Cherax quadricarinatus
AGGAATAAAAGGGGATATACCCTTCGTTAATTTCGTTTTCCATGTTTTTTTTTCTAATTTCTTTCCACTTCCCTTCGTTACTTTCCCACTTTTCCCCCCATTTCATTTCCTTACCTTTTCCACTCCTTTCCTTGTAGTGTTTGTTCTCGAGAAATCGTGAGGCCGGGGGGCGTTGACCCCCCCCCCCGGAACACCCTTCACGTAGACTCCAGGTAGGGACTGATTCCCTAACTTTCTACCTCTCCAGTCTTCTGTATTGTAGTGATAGTCACTGGTGGGCGAAACGTCTATAGAATAGAGATCCCCAGATGTTGCATCATTTTTTCTTGTGGGTTGAGGTTGGTGGGTGGAAGTGCAGCTAGGAAATTAAGCTTTGTATATTCTTAGTTTAAAGTGAAAAGTATTTTTGAGTAGAATACTGAGTTGTTATAGTAACTTGACAGTCTAAGCAGTTAATTGAGCCAGAATTAAATTATCATTTAGTGTAGTTTTTCTAACTGCCGGAAGTAATTTCCAGAGTGTACACACACACACACCCTCGCAGTATACGCAAGGCTGCCTTCCTGCTTTTATTTCACAACGTCAATTTCTTAACGTTTTAAATTTCTTCCTCAAAATTTGTATTTTTATTTTAAATTTTGTTAGGTTGGTTGTTAGAGCAGGTGTTGGTGGGTTGTTAGAGCAGGTGTTGGTGGGTTGTTAGAGCAGGTGTTGGTGGTTGTTAGAGCAGGTGTTGGTGGGTTGTTAGAGCAGGTGTTGGTGGGTTGTTAGAGCAGGTGTTGGTGGGTTGTTAGAGCAGGTGTTGGTGGGTTGTTAGAGCAGGTGTTGGTGGGTTGTTAGAGCAGGTGTTGGTGGGTTGTTAGAGTAGGTGTTGGGGAGTGTTAGAGCAGTGGTAGCGCCAGCAGACATCTATCTTCGGTGGCAGATATTAAATCCATTTGTCATGGTACAGTGATGGGGCGCTGTTGTAGGTAATGGGGGTCATTGTTCACCTGAAATGGGTAGGCCTCACCTCTGCCTCCCATCACCACCCACTCACACTGCCTCCCATCACCACCCACTCACACTGCCTCCCATCACCACCCACTCACACTGCCTCCCATCACCACCCACTCACACTGCCTCCCATCACCACCCACTCACACTGCCTCCCATCACCACCCACTCACACTGCCTCCCATCACCACCCACTCACGCTGCCTCCCATCACCACCCACTCACGCTGCCTCCCATCACCACCCACTCACGCTGCCTCCCATCACCACCCACTCACGCTGCCTCCCATCACCACCCACTCACGCTGCCTCCCATCACCACCCACTCACGCTGCCTCCCATCACCACCCACTCACGCTGCCTCCCATCACCACCCACTCACGCTGCCTCCCATCACCACCCACTCCACGCTGCCTCCCATCACCACCCACTCACACTGCCTCCCATCACCACCCACTCACACTGCCTCCCATCACCACCCACTCACACTGCCTCCCATCACCACCCACTCACGCTGCCTCCCATCACCACCCACTCACGCTGCCTCCCATCACCACTCACTCTCACTGCCTCCCATCACCACCCACTCACGCTGCCTCCCATCACCACCCACTCACGCTGCCTCCCATCACCACCCACTCACGCTGCCTCCCATCACCACCCACTCACGCTGCCTCCCATCACCACCCACTCACGCTGCCTCCCATCACCACCCACTCACGCTGCCTCCCATCACCACCCACTCACACTGCCTCCCATCACCACCCACTCACACTGCCTCCCATCACCACCCACTCACACTGCCTCCCATCACCACCCACTCACACTGCCTCCCATCACCACCCACTCACACTGCCTCCCATCACCACCCACTCACACTGCCTCCCATCACCACCCACTCACACTGCCTCCCATCACCACCCACTCACACTGCCTCCCATCACCACCCACTCACACTGCTCCCATCACCACCCACTCACACTGCCTCCCATCACCACCCACTCACACTGCCTCCCATCACCACCCACTCACACTGCCTCCAATCACCACCCACTCACGCTGCCTCCCATCACCACTCACTCTCACTGCCTCCCATCACCACCCACTCACGCTGCCTCCCATCACCACCCACTCACGCTGCCTCCCATCACCACCCACTCACGCTGCCTCCCATCACCACCCACTCACGCTGCCTCCCATCACCACCCACTCACGCTGCCTCCCATCACCACCCACTCACGCTGCCTCCCATCACCACCCACTCACGCTGCCTCCCATCACCACCCACTCACGCTGCCTCCCATCACCACCCACTCACGCTGCCTCCCATCACCACCCACTCACGCTGCCTCCCATCACCACCCACTCACGCTGCCTCCCATCACCACCCACTCACGCTGCCTCCCATCACCACCCACTCACGCTGCCTCCCATCACCACCCACTCACACTGCCTCCCATCACCCATTATAGATAAGACACGTGTGCAACAGTTGGGTATCTTTGTTTCCGAAGCGTTTCGCCGATGCAGTAGGTTTCATCAGTTAAATGCAGAGGAGACTAAATGTGGAAACAGAAGCAATGGAGAAGATGCAATCAGTCCATGAACCGGTCAGTCCTCTCCATAGCTGCACCTTCTACCCAGCTGTATAGTCCTTGTGGCTTAGCGCTTCTTTTTGATTATAATTATAATGCACATTCTACCCCTTTCATTTATTCCCTCATTTCCTGGATAGGCTACGCTAGATGCCGTCCCCTAGTCGTCTGAAATCAGTATCTTGAGTTTCTTTGTGAAATTGCATAAGGGTGTGAAATGCTCAGTGTTTATCACGCGGACCAATATTTTTATTTAATAAAGTCGACAAAGTGGGACTTGATGAAATGCGGTTACCTGGTGGTTATTCCGGGGATCAACGCCCCCCGCGGCCCGGTCCATGACCAGGCCTCCCGGTGGAACAGGGCCTGATCAACCAGGCTGTTACTGCTGGCCGCACGTAACAGGTGATTGTTTGCATGAGCAACATCCTCCTCTCAGAAGTGGACGAAGACCTACTTCGACTAGTGGATGGTACCACTATGATCCCGCTTCATGCTTCGCCTCACCTGACTACAGTATATAAGCCACGTCTACGGCACTATGCTGTACATTCTACAAGAGTGATGGACTGAACACATCGACTCCAGGTTGAGGGACTGATTACCTCAAACTACTCCTCTCCTTATATTCTGCTTTGTATTGAACTGATGAAGCCACTTGTGGCGAAACGTTTCCTCAATAAAGATTCCCATATGTTGCACAAGTGTCTCAATCTTCAACTTGAACATTAAAATGGTATAAAATACCGACAGGTTGTTAGGTAAGACACATATGCAACAGTTAGGTATCTTTATTTCGAAACGTTTCGCCTACACAGTAGGCTTCTTCAGTCGAGTACAGAAAAGTTGATAGAAGCAGAAGAGACTTGAAGACGATGTAATCAGTCCATCACCCTTAAAGTTTTGAGGTGGTCAGTCCCTCAGTCTGGAGAAGAGCATTGTTCCATAGTCTGAAACAATATGGAGTTGAAGTGACAGGATGGAGCCTTATATAGCGCCAGGTGAGACGTAGGTCACTAGTAGAGGTAAGAATGTTGTCGTTGGGAGGTCAGGTCCTAACCTAACCTAATGCAACATATGCATCCTAACTGTTGCATGTGTGTCTTGCCTAACAACCTGTCGGTATTTTATACCATTTTAATGTTCATAAGAATTAAGAACTAGGCGTCAACACCGCGTACTGAATTGTTTGTCATCGTAAGAGCACTTGACTCGGATCATTACTGATTCCGTCGCGACGGGTCACCACACCTGCTGGCTGCAGATCTGCTAGTATCTCAGCCTCAAAGTAACTTAATTTGAAAGGTGGTCAGTCCCTCTGCCTTTACAAGTGTTCAGCTTCGGAACCTCGATCAGTATTTTCTTGCGGTATATAGTGTACCATTATTACAGTGATTTCGTTCAAACCTACGTCGCAGGTACCCAGTGATGATGAATATATAATGAGAATTTTATTCGTTAAATTAGTCAGGACAGACTTAATGAATTTCATCGTTGTGTATTTTAAAGCTGTAATATAATGTTATGCTCAGAGTATATTGAAGTGTGAAGTTATTTTTTTATCCCAGCTCTGCAGCAGTGATGGTACACTGTTGGGTAGCTAGATTGATACTTTTATTGGCGTGAGTGGTGGATAGCTAGGATAAGATACCGTTCTTTTGTGAACAGTTGAGGTTTATTGTTTGCATGTGAAGGGTTGTCAGCCCATGAAGTACCTGGCTTACAGCTGGTAACTTACAGCTGGTAACTTACAGCTGGTGGGTTTTCCTTTGTGGTGGTGGTTCTGGAGAGGTAGGGCAATGAGAAGCGCATGAGGCGATAGTTTCTGGAGAGGTGCAGGGAAGAGGGTGCTAGAGGGGAGGGGTTCCAGGGAGGGGTATCTGAGGGGGAAGGGGGGGGTAAGCAGTATTAAGATGGATGTTATTGGGAAGGATCAGAGACGTTGGAGGTCAAGAGGGGATTCAAGGAATAAAGAGGAACTAGAGTAGGACGAGGTGATGGAAGAGGAAGAGGAGGAGGAGGATAATAAGCTGAGGTGTGGTGCGTGTTGCTAGCACCAATAGCATGTTTGAGTAAGCCACCCAGGGCCCCAGAGAGTGCTTTGTTATAACTTCAGATTAGTTTAATTTTTGGTGAGTTAATTTTAATCCGAGTTTGGAATGCATGTAGGTCTATGAGGCTACCGTACGAGGGTTAATTCTGATAAATTAGACACATGGGGAACTCTTGGGTATCTTTATTGAGGGCACCTCTCCTGCCTACGGTTTATAAGCTGCTTCTCCGCCCATATGCCGTATTCTGTTCAAGATTGATGGACTGACCACATCGACTCAAGGTTGAGGGACTGATTACCTCATTCTCCTCCTGTTTTTCAAGTTTCTCCTATGTATGGACTGATGAAGCCACTGTGCGGCGAAACGTTTCCTCAATAAAGATACCCAAGAGTTGCACATGTGTCTAATTTATCAACGTGTCGGTTCTCTGAACCATTCATCTACAAGGGTTAATTCTGCATGTCACCTGTACACCACCAGTAGAGTTGAAGAATGAGACTGTGCAATATTTTGGAATCTTTATTGAGGAAACGTTTCGCTACACTGGATTCGTCAGTTTAATACAAAGACGAACGTCGGAAATAAAGGTAATCAGTCCCTCAGCCCAGGCTGAGCGATGCACACTGAACAAGCAAATCTGGTAATGAATTAGACTCATGTGCAACTTCTGGGTATCTTTCATTATAGACGTTTCGCCATCCAGTGACTATATACATTCAAGGACATAATTGGAAGACTAAACTCTATGAACATTAAAATGGTATAAAATTCCGACAGGTTGTTAGGTAAGACACATGTGCAACAGTTAGGTATCTTTATTTCGAAACGTTTCGCCTACACAGTAGACTTCTTCAGGCGAGTACAGAAGAGTTGATAGAAGCAGAAGATACTTGAAGACAAAAGAACTATATACAATCAGTCCTCGGAGTTGGACAGATTATCTCATCGTTTGTATATAGTTCTTCTGTCTTCCAGTTATGTCCTTGAGTTTGTATTGGTAAAGCCACTGGTTGGCGAAACATTCTACAGTAAAGATACCCATGTCTAATTCATCTTGTCGGATTCTGTAGTCTGTGTGCTGGTCTACAGACTACATCTGTGTGATCCGTCACGGTGATTGGTGTAACGTAAACTTAGCGTTATCGGACCCCCAGTGGAAATAAATCTTGACATTTCTGGGTTATCCTAGGTTCTTTACACACATGCTGCTATGTATGATAATCTGTGTAACAGTATTTGTGTATGCCTGAATAGACTTAGTAATCTGCAATGTGTCAGACACCAGATGTGCTCTCCTCTCCGGGATTTCTACAGTACGGAAGTCTTCAAGGTGGGGTGTCTGGTGGGGGCATCTGGGGTGTCTGGTGGGGGCATCTGGGGTGTCTGGTGGGGGCGGTCAAGCTGGTGGTGCTTACCACTGCCAGGTGCACCCACTTACTACTCTCCTTGATGCCATTTTCTCACGGGAAGAGCGAGCCAACATGTCAGTCAGTAGGAAAGTGACTCATGCTAGCCCCACCCCGCTCCTTACCGGGTCTAGCCTGCGCCGAGTCTAAATTAATTTAAAACTAGTTCAGAAATTGGAGATGGAGCTTTATTAAACGACGTTTCGGCCTAGGGCGAACCAAAACATCGTCTAAAGATTGATATGCAGTTTGTGGGTTTAGGAAAAAGTTGGGTGAAAATAGTTTCGAGAAGGACACGTCTTGTATGGGTCAGTAGGCCTGCTACAGTGTTCCTACATTCTTGCGTTAACCACGGTATTGTGGTATATAGTTAATTTTGTTCGCTATTCCTTCTCCAGTATCTGGTTGTTTACCAGTGCATTTATAGTATGAGAAATTCCCGAGCGAGTGAACCTCATGGCAGTGGTTCAGGTTCAACGAGGCAAGCACTAGTGTAAAGTTTCTCGCCAGTAACTTCACTGTTATCAGAGAAACCACTGAACCCTTGTTGGGGGTTCAAGGCGATGAACACAAGTGTCCAGTTGTCCTACAGTGACCTTATAACCTGGAGGGGTGTTTCGGGGGTCAACGCCCCTGCTGCCCGATCCTTGACCAGATCTTGTAGTGCATCACAGCTCCCACTTTAAAAACCTTGTGTCAGTGGTTGAGGTTCAGGTAGGCAAGTGTCCCGTGATAATGTGACTCGGAGCAAAGATTGAGGGAATAGATAAGGTGGAATAGGAAGATACTAATGACGCAGAGGATATCCTCTTATGATAATGATGAGAGTCAGGAAGAGTAGGGTGAAGAAAGCGGATGATAATGCAGAGGAGAATGAGAAAATGATGGCGGCGTCGAGAGAGGATAATGAGGTGGAAGAGGTCAAGAGTTGCCAGAATTCTTTCAGTAGGAACTTTACCTGTGGCGTTTGTAACTGATGGTGAGGTACTGTCTGTACAGGGTGAGGGAGGCTGGCCCAGTATCTCCCTGCCTGGGCACAGGGTGAGGGAGGCTGGCCCAGTATCTCCCTGCCTGGGTACAGGGTGTGGGAGGCTGGCTCAGTATCTCCCTGCCTGGGTACAGGGTGAGGGAGGCTGGCTCAATATTTCCCTGCCTGGGTACAGGGTGAGGGAGGCTGGCCCAGTATCTCCCTGCCTGGGTACAGGGTGAGGGAGGCTGCACCCAAAAAACGTTCAAATTTGAACGTTTTCCGAGATAAGTGAGAATGGGGGTACTCTGTGATCAGGTCCTGCCTCCTCTATCTTCCGTGGGGAGTGGGGATATCTTGGTGGTGGTGGTTGGGATAATGGGCACCAGGGTTTGAAACACCAGCCACACGACAACAATGCCCGCGTGAAGGATAATCTGTCCTCCGTCATACCCATGCTCTTTCCCCCATCCCACACCTCTACCCTCCTAGCCCACGATCCTCTCCTACTCCCACAAATCCCTCACCAGTTCCCCCCCTTCCCTCTCACTTCTCACACTCGCC
Organism: Cherax quadricarinatus; assembly: GCF_026875155.1. Classification (NCBI taxonomy): domain Eukaryota; kingdom Metazoa; phylum Arthropoda; class Malacostraca; order Decapoda; family Parastacidae; genus Cherax; species Cherax quadricarinatus. The sequence continues at coordinate 18,048,368 of NC_069444.1, forward strand.
TTAATCCCTCGCTGTGCCCTCTCTACTCTCACACACTCCTCAAACCCCTCCTCATCTTCTAATAACGCTCCTCCTCTACGCCTCCCCCTCCCATGAGACCCCCATGACCCCCTCAGGACCCCCCAGGACCCCCCGGAACCAGGTTCGGGTGTGACTGCAAACAGAGAGCCTTGTATGGGTGAACTGACCACGTGATACTGGTGATCCCCATGATGCTGTCACCCCACTTCCCCATAACCTCTCATCAGGACTGGAGTTACTATCACTTGGGAATTGCCATCTCTCAAAATAACCTATCCTATACACAGGAGAAATATAATTTTTCTGACGATATCTCCATCCCACTGCGACGGCAGGATGTATTAAATACCAGAGAATTGAAAAAAGTATGGTTGTGTGTTGTGTGTGTTGTGTGTTGTGTGTGTTGTGTGTGTTGTGTGTGTTGTGTGTGTTGTGTGTGTTGTGTGTGTTGTGTGTGTTGTGTGTGTTGTGTGTGTTGTGTGTGTTGTGTGTGTTGTGTGTGTTGTGTGTGTGTGTGTGTGTTGTGTGTGTGTTGTGTGTGTTGTGTGTGTGTGTGTGTGTTGTTGTGTGTTGTTGTGTGTGTTGTGTGTGTTGTGTGTGTTGTGTTGTGTGTGTTGTGTGTGGTGTGTGTGTGTTGTGTTGTGTGTGGTGTGTTGTGTGTGTGTTGTGTGTGTGTGTGTGTGTATATATATATATATATATATATATATATATATATATATATATATATATATATATATATATATATATATATATATATATATATATATATATATCGGTAACAACACTGCGACTAGCCGAGGACTCGAACCCATGTCGTTTTGGCCCGCCTCATGGCGAGCGAAAATCACATGACGCCCTAACCCACAGGACCACTCAATCCTACAAGAATCGAACACCCAGCAGAGCTAGGTATTTTACCTTGATCCGAGGACATACGGTGGTGTGGGTGCCTTTGAGTTAATTTCATTCTACTCCCCGTTTGGTGTACTAGCCTCCACACGCAGTATATATATTATTGTAATCAGGAACGAGTGGTATTTAATAAATAACACTGCGACTAACCGAGGGCTCGATTACCATGAGGCGGGCGAAAACGACATGGGTTCGAATCCTCTGCTAGTCGCAGTGTTTATTGATTAAATACCATTCGTTCGTGGTTACAATAATTATTATATATACATACATTGATATGTTTACTGTGGTCTTATTGCTCATACAGTGGAGAATAATTGTCATTATAAGCCTATGAATATATAATGGTTTAGAATTCTTTCTTTTTAAAATTCGAAGCTGCCGTGAGTGACGAGCCTTTACTGGAGTACTTGACGATATTCTCGTTGATACTACTGCAGTCTCCCGGCTCAGGCTGGCACTACTGCAGTCTCCCGGCTCAGGCTGGCACTACTGCAGTCTCCCGGCTCAGGCTGGCACTACTGCAGTCTTCCTGCTCGGGCTGACACTACTGCAATCTCTCGGCTCAGGCTGGCACTACTGCAGTCTTCCTGCTCGGGCTGACACTACTGCAGTCTCTCGGCTCAGGCTGGCACTACTGCAGTCTTCCTGCTCGGGCTGACACTACTGCAATCTCTCGGCTCAGGCTGGCACTACTGCAGTCTTCCTGCTCGGGCTGACACTACTGCAGTCTCTCGGCTCGGGCTGGCACTACAGCAAGTCTCCTAGCTCAGGCTGACACATTTTCAACGCTTGTATGAGCACCATCCTGTGTGGTTGAATATGACAAGGAGACGTGCCACCCACTGTGTGGTTGAATATGACAGGGAGACGTGCCACCCACTGTGTGGTTGAATATGACAGGGAGACGTGCCACCCACTGTGTGGTTGAATATGACAGGGAGACGTGCCACCCACTGTGTGGTTGAATATGACAGGGAGACGTGCCACCCACTGTGTGGTTGAATATGACAGGGAGACGTGCCACCCACTGTGTGGTTGAATATGACAGGGAGACGTGCCACCCACTGTGTGGTTGAATGACAGGGAGACGCGCCACCCACTGTGTGGTTGAATGACAGGGAGACGCGCCACCCACTGTGTGGTTGAATATGACAGGGAGACGTGCCACCCACTGTGTGGTTGAATGACAGGGAGACGTGCCACCCACTGTGTGGTTGAATGACAGGGAGACGTGCCACCCACTGTGTGGTTGAATACGACAGGGAGACGTGCCACCCACTGTGTGGTTGAGTACGACAGGGAGACGTGCCACCCACTGTGTGGTTGAGTACGACAGGGAGAGACGTGCCACCCACTGTGTGGTTGAGTACGACAGGGAGACGTGCCACCCACTGTGTGGTTGAGTACGACAGGGAGACGTGCCACCCACTGTGTGGTTGAGTACGACAGGGAGACGCGCCGCCCACTGTGTGGTTGAGTACGACAGGGAGACGTGCCACCCACTGTGTGGTTGAGTACGACAGGGAGACGCGCCGCCCACTGTGTGGTTGAGTACGGCAGGGAGACGCGCCATCCACTGTGTGGTTGAGTACGGCAGGGAGACGCGCCATCCACTGTGTGGTTGAGTACGGCAGGGAGACGCGCCACCCACTGTGTGGTTGAATATGACAGGGAGACGCGCCACCCACTGTGTGGTTGAATATGACAGGGAGACGCGCCACCCACTGTGTGGTTGAATACGACAGGGAGACGCGCCACCCACTGTGTGGTTGAATACGACAGGGAGACGCGCCACCCACTGTGTGGTTGAATACGACAGGGAGACGCGCCACCCACTGTGTGGTTGAATATGACAGGGAGACGCGCCACCCACTGTGTGGTTGAATATGACAGGGAGACGCGCCACCCACTGTGTGGTTGAATATGACAGGGAGACGCGCCACCCACTGTGTGGTTGAATATGACAGGGAGACGCGCCACCCACTGTGTGGTTGAATATGACAGGGAGACGCGCCACCCACTGTGTGGTTGAATATGACAGGGAGACGCGCCACCCACTGTGTGGTTGAATATGACAGGGAGACGCGCCACCCACTGTGTGGTTGAATATGACAGGGAGACGCGCCACCCACTGTGTGGTTGAATATGACAGGGAGACGCGCCACCCACTGTGTGGTTGAATATGACAGGGAGACGCGCCACCCACTGTGTGGTTGAATATGACAGGGAGAACGCGCCACCCACTGTGTGGTTGAATATGACAGGGAGACGCGCCACCCACTGTGTGGTTGAATGTGACAGGGAGACGCGCCACCCACTGTGTGGTTGAATATGACAGGGAGACGTGCCACCCACTGTGTGGTTGAATATGACAGGGAGACGTGCCACCCACTGTGTGGTTGAATATGACAGGGAGACGTGCCACCCACTGTGTGGTTGAATATGACAGGGAGACGTGCCACCCACTGTGTGGTTGAATATGACAGGGAGACGTGCCACCCACTGTGTGGTTGAATATGACAGGGAGACGTGCCACCCACTGTGTGGTTGAATATGACAGGGAGACGTGCCACCCACTGTGTGGTTGAATATGACAGGGAGACGTGCCACCCACTGTGTGGTTGAATATGACAGGGAGACGTGCCACCCACTGTGTGGTTGAATATGACAGGGAGACGTGCCACCCACTGTGTGGTTGAATATGACAGGGAGACGTGCCACCCACTGTGTGGTTGAATATGACAGGGAGACGTGCCACCCACTGTGTGGTTGAATATGACAGGGAGACGTGCCACCCACTGTGTGGTTGAATATGACAGGGAGACGTGCCACCCACTGTGTGGTTGAATATGACAGGGAGACGTGCCACCCACTGTGTGGTTGAATATGACAGGGAGACGCGCCACCCACTGTGTGGTTGAATATGACAGGGAGACGCGCCACCCACTGTGTGGTTGAATACGACAGGGAGACGCGCCACCCACTGTGTGGTTGAATACGACAGGGAGACCGCGCCACCCACTGTGTGGTTGAATACGACAGGGAGACGCGCCACCCACTGTGTGGTTGAATACGACAGGGAGACGCGCCACCCACTGTGTGGTTGAATACGACAGGGAGACGCGCCACCCACTGTGTGGTTGAATACGACAGGGAGACGCGCCACCCACTGTGTGGTTGAATACGACAGGGAGACGCGCCACCCACTGTGTGGTTGAATACGACAGGGAGACGCGCCACCCACTGTGTGGTTGAATACGACAGGGAGACGCGCCACCCACTGTGTGGTTGAACACGACAGGGAGACGTGCCACCCACTGTGTGGTTGAACATGACAGGGAGACGTGCCACCCACTGTGTGGTTGAACATGACAGGGAGACGTGCCATTCACTGTGTGTCATATAGAATAGGACAGCAGCACACTAAAGAATCTATTTTGGTTAATAATAAAGTTGAGAGTCCCATGATCTCATGGTCTCCTAACCTAATGGCCTTTATCTCAGGGTCCCGTTACGCCATAGTCTCCTTTTAACCCCAGGGCCATGGCCCATGGCCCTGGGGTTCAGAGAGTAGAGAAACTCTGGAATCTCTTCAAAGAGTTCCGTGCCTGATGATCCTGCGACTAACCCATCCAAAGGTAAATGTCAGTTTTAGTCGTCACATACCTGACTGTTTCTGAGGTCAAGTGTCCGGAGGTCATGTGTGCCTCTTACCCTCTCCCCAGCACCTCCCTCCCCCATACGTCAAATGACAAAAAACCTCACGTCAGTCTCGCCTCGCCAGAATCTTTCTCCATTTCTACTGATTAGCAAAATCCACATTTCTCTCAACACTTTGCAACCCTGATATTTCCCAGTCTCGTTTTATGACAGCTTAGTTCGTAGCTCCCGCGTCTTTAGACGTGAGTGATCAACAGCAGTTGTGGTTAATGTTTGTTAACCACTGTATCAGTATGTTGTGTGGTTATAATATCAGCGGAAACTGGTAAGTGTGTGTGTGTGTGTGTGTGTGTGTGTGTGTGTGTGTGTGTGTGTGTGTGTGTGTGTGTGTGTGTGTGTGTGTGTGTGTGTGTGTGTGTGTGTGACGGTGGAGGTGGTGTGTGACGGAGGCGCCACTGCTCATTCGACACCTACTCAAGTTGTCGTGCAAGAATCAGACACCAGACAGCTCGCTTTCCTCCTCTGTTATTGTTGTTGCTTGTGTTGCTGTCAGTGTTCGTGTGTTGCTGCTGTGGCTTTTGGGGCAGTTCGTGTGTTGCTAATGTTTGTGATGTTCTTGTATTACTGTTTGTATTGCTGTTGCATGCGTTGCCGTTGCTTGTTTTGCTATTTATGTATTACTGTTGCTTGTTTTACTGTTCTTGTAGTGCTGTTGCTTGTATTGCAGTTTTTGTATTAATGTTGCTTGTATTATCAGTGTTCGTGTGTTGCTTTTCTTGTATTACTGTTGCTTGTGTATTCATAGTGTTTGTGCTTGAGCGGCGCTGCTGATGAACCCAGGTAGCAAGACGGGGGGGCGGGGGCGTTGTGTGGTAGCGGAAGTGTCCTTATGCCTGCGAGGTGCCTCGTAAGTACTCACCGGAAGTGAAGATCATTACGACGTACTTTTGTGGGAAAGGCGTTGGTATCTCCAGTGTTAGACGTCTTGGTAATCACAGTTGGTGCACCACACTGTGGGAAAGTGTGTGTGTGTGTGTGTGTGTGTGTGTGCGCGCGCGCGCACTCCTATTTGTGATTGCAGGATTCAAGTCATAGCTCTGTTTTTTTCTGTGTCCATAAATTCCCTTTCTCTTGTACAGTAAAATTTCGCCTTAAAATTGTGTGCCCTGTCTGCCGTAACCCAGGAGTGGTTAGCTCGTCTCCACACACGACACAAGGACGTGGAGTTGGGTTGGTGCCCGAGCCAGCTTGGTGACCAGGGTCATGTTGGTGTCCCGGGACATGTTGGTGTCCTTGAGAAATGAATGGGTTGATATCGAGGCGAAGACTGGTGTAAGGAGCTTGCTCTGTAGCAGACCTCTGCTACAGAGGTCACATAATATCCATGATGAGGTCACATTATGTCCATGGTAAGTGGCTGGTCGGGCGGAGCTCTGCAGAGAAGCAAGTTAGTGTGTTCGTCAGGAGGCGAGTGCTTGGCCCCCCTCCTCTTTTTCCAGTAAGAATAGCCACTATGAGACGAATCTATCATATGAGGACGGGGCACATGGGTCTGGCTCGCAACCTTCTCTTCGCAGGTGCTCATGTCCTTCCCTGTGCAGCTTGTAATGTGACGCTGACTGTTGTATATATTTCACTGCTTTCCCGCGACTTAAGCTTTTCCACGAGGTGCCTCTAGGGCCCTCGGGGAACTTTTCAAGAATATCTAACATTAGTATTTTAAATGTAATTTTAAACGATACTGGCTATTTTAACTTGCATATGACAGTGGTTTTTATTTAATTCATGCTAGTAGCTTTTTGTTTGTTAATTTTATCTTTTTTTCGTAGGGGTTTCATTTCGTTTTTATTACCAGGAATAATGAATGATGTACATAGTCTTGAAACTTGAAGATTACTCTATCTGCCTACTTCTTTACGATGGAGAGGATAGTGTGGAGCGGAGGATGGCAGACGAGGGTTTGGAATGAAGGGAGGGGGAGGAAAATGGATGGAATAGTGCAGTGGAGGGAGGGAGGGAGAGGAAAGGTTATGAAAGGATAGAGTAAATGGAGGGAGGGAGGGTTGGGAGAGATGATAGATAGAGGGAGGGAGGGAGGGAGGGTAGGTAGGTAAGTAAGTAGTGTGGCATAATGGTGTAGTAGTCAAGTGATGAGCGGAAGTGGGTGGGCAGGTCGAGGAGGGGGTGAAGGGAGAGTAGAGAGCCCCCCACCATCCTGGGTACGCCACCTCACCTGAAACAGGTGTGTGGGGCACCTCATTCACCTGGCGGGTGTAGCTGCCCAGACCTGGTTGTGATAGCACCCCCCCCCCCCCCCCTCTCTCTCTCTCTCTCTTCCTCTGTCTCTGTTGTCGGCTTCTTTTCCCCCTCCTCCTTCATCTTCCTCTTCTTGTCCCCACCCTCTTCTTCTCAAGTTTCCCCACATAGCCAGATTTTTCCCCACACAATATAACTGTTTCATAGTATCGTAGGGTAGCATCGCACTGCTGATGTACCTAATTTTCCCCTTAACAATGAATCGTTTTGGTACATGTTAATGAAGATATGTAAATAATTAGTCAAAACGTGTTACAAAAATGTTTATTAACGTGATTCAATTTCCCCCTCAGGTATGAGCTGCGGTAAACACGGAAGATGAAGCATACGTGAGTAAACAGTGTTGAGTGTAAGTGCAAATGTAATGAACATGGAATGTAAACAAAGATTCTGTGAATGTAAACGAGAGAACTTAATGCAAATGTAAGTAAATATATTTGACTTGCATTTTCCCTATGATGCTTCTGGGGGGATGGGGGTCATCACCCCCGCGGCCTGGTACCTATTCCAGTCCTGGTTGTTGATTTGATCGGCTAGGCTGTTAATCTTGGTCGCCCACAGTCCAACTTATGAATCACAGCCCTGATCAGGAGGAACTTAACAAGTTCCCTTGTAAAGACAGATTTCGTTGGTATTTTGCCTTGTACACGAAGGGAGAGCGTTGAAAAGTTGGGGACCTGTGACATGAAGTTGTTCTCTCTTGCTGTACCTTGCACAGTCTACCAAGTCTCTTGCTTTCATATGGAGTGACTTCACTGTGCAGGTTTGGGACCAGTCCCTCTAGGATTTTCCAAGTGTAAATTCTGATGTACCTTTCTTGCCTACGTTTCAAGAAATACTCGAGGGACTTGAAGCGTTCCCAGTAGTTCAGAACTTTAAGTGAATTTATACGGGCAGTGAAAGTTCTCTGAACGTTTTCTAACTCGGCAATCTTTTCTGTTTTGATAGCGGCCGTCAGTATGCAGAAGTATTCCAGCCGCCTGGAGAGAACAAGTGATTTGGAGAGCATCACTCACTCAGTATTTGCTTTGAACCTGCTAGTTATCCAGCCTATCATTTTCTTTACTGTAACGATAGCACCATTGTTGTGATCCTTGCATGTGAGATCTTCCGTTGTAAATGTTGATGTGTAGTGAAAAGAAGGTATAAGTAGCCCGTCAGGGTTGTGACGACCCTTGTGGCGTCACTGTATTATGACGACCCTTGTGACGTCGCTGTATTGTGACGACCCTTGTGACGTCACTGTATTGTGACGACCCTTGTGACGTCACTGTATTGTGACGACCCTTGTGACGTCACTGTATTGTGACGACCCTTGTGGCGTCACTGTATTGTGACGACCCTTGTAACATCAATATTGTGACGACCCTTGTGACGTCACTGTATTGTGACGACCCTTGTGACATCAATATTGTGACGACCCTTGTGGCGTCACTGTATTATGACGACCCTTGTGACATCAATATTGTGACGACCCTTGTGACGTCACTTGTGACGACCCTTGTGACGACCCTTGTGACGTCACTGTATTGTGACGACCCTTGTGACGTCACTGTATTGTGACGACCCTTGTGGCGTCACTGTATTGTGACGACCCTTGTGGCGTCACTGTATTGTGACCCTTGTGGGTCACCTGTATTGTGACGACCCTTGTGGCGGTCACTGTATTGTGACGACCCTTGTGGCGTCACTGTATTGTGACGACCCTTGTGGCGTCACTGTATTGTGACGACCCTTGTGGCGTCACTGTATTGTGACGACCCTTGTGGCGTCACTGTATTGTGACGACCTTGTGGCGTCACTGTATTGTGACGACCCTTGTGGCGTCACTGTATTGTGACGACCCTTGTGGCGTCACATGTATTGTGACGACCCTTGTGGCGTCACTGTATTGTGACGACCCTTGTGGCGTCACTGTATTGTGACGACCCTTGTGGGTCACTGTATTGTGACGACCCTTGTGGCGTCACTGTGTTGTGACGACCCTTGTGGCGTCACTGTGTTGTGACGACCTTGTGGCGTCACTGTTATTGTGACGACCCTTGTGGCGTCACTGTATTGTGACGACCCTTGTGGCGTCACTGTATTGTGACGACCCTGTGGCGTCACTGTATTGTGACGACCCTTGTGGCGTCACTGTATTGTGACGACCCTTGTGGCGTCACTGTATTGTGACGACCCTTGTGGCGTCACTGTATTGTGACGACCTTGTGGCGTCACTGTATTGTGACGACCCTTGTGGCGTCACTATTGTGACGACCCTTGTGACGTCAGTAGGTGCTGGCGTCACCTGGTGCGAGGTAACAACTCCGTTGTAAACATTACCAGGTGCTTCTGGGAGATGGTCAGCAGGACACTGAATCTCCCAACCCTAGGTGGAGGAGGCCTGTGTGATGGCCTCCTCCACCCGTGAACCTTGTAAACTGCCCTCACGCTCCTCTCCATCTACTGGCCCTTCCCTCCCTTCACGGGCCTTTGAGGGGGGGATCTTGGAGGGGTGGAAGGAGGGGGATGTTAGGTTGACACATTGTTGAGGTGATCAGCTCTGGAGATGCAATCAGACGAGGCGGGGGTGATTGTGGAACCACCCTCCTTCCCCCCTCCCATATCCTCTCTGGCCACTAGCCCCTCTTGCCCTCTCTGGCTACTAGCCCCCCCCCTTCTTGCCCTCTCTGGCTACTAGCCCCCCTTCTTGCCCTCTCTGGCTACCAGCCCTCCCTCTTCACCTGCCTGGCCGCCAGTGCTCCCTCTTCGCCTGTCTGGCCACTCTTGTCCTGTCTATCCACCTGGGGAATAAACTGATGAATATTCAACCTTGAAGATTGACAGCTAATAGAAAAATCCATCAAAATAAGAGCGTATCACTCATCTTCAGCATGGCGAAGTGGCGCTGTACAGGGCAAGTTGTTCTCAGGCTCAAGTATACATGTTGTATACATGTTCATAAGTCTCTCATGGACCATACATAGTTATGTCCTTTAGAGGCGGGTCCGGTGGGCCCTAGAGACTGGCAGCAAGTTGTACAGGGTCGGCAGGATGTGGGTATTTGGCTCTCCTTCAGTAGAAATAATGACTTAGAAACGTATCTCCGTCGATTGAAGATCGGGAACACTCATCTCGCCCATAGTTACCTGTTCGCTGGCGTCCTTGCCCCTCTCCTTGGCCTGATCGACTAGGCTATTGATGCTAGCTGCGCGCGGTCCATTGTATGTACCACAGCCTTGCCAAAGGTTGGTTAGTAATTTCCATGATACACGGAGAGGGTGTTGAAAAGTCGAGGACCTCTGACACTTTGTTGTGGTCTGATATTGCTGTCTTCAGTACCATTATGTCCCGAACCAGTTCCTTATTGTTCGTGAATAAGTCTAGGATGTTTGGTATTCTGGTCGGTTCTGCTGTCTACATATAAATTTTGTGCAGAGGTTTAGTAACTGTGATGCTTGAGATTGTTAATCCAAACTAGCTCTAGGAACGGTCAGCAGACGGGGAATCAAGCCTCCACCCCGTCGCTGAATGACCCACATGGGTTTAGCGATTAATACGAATTATTAAAAATTAAAAAGGCTCCCTGGATGGTTGGTGCCTACCAACCAGCTACCTACAAAGAGGCAGACGAGTGAGGGTGAGGGAACTGTGACCTGAGATGAAGATTGTGATAAGCCTCAGTGATGAGGCGGAGGTAGGAGGAGGCAGGTCACACTGAGTAGGGCGAGGCGTGAAAAAGACCAGGATTTACGGCAATCACGAGATTGGTGAGGGAGGGCATGGGGTGGGATTAGGGAAAGGGTGGAGGTATTCGCCAGCTTTCCTCCAAGGGACTTGTTTCAGGGCCACGTGATCGTCGAAGTCATTTCTCTTCACTCACTTTCCTTACCACTGCCTACCAATCGAAGCCCTCCACTCCCTCCTAACTCACCATCAATAGCAACTAACCCCTCTACCACAACCCACAACAGTCGCAGCTGGCCCCTCCCCACCACCACCCCAACAATCACCACAACTTCTCAGATGAAGTAGTTTAGGAAACTCCAAACGAATTAGTATTTTTCACCCGAAAGTTAACGAAGACAAGATATTTACTAAAGGAGAGCGAGTGAGTTTGGTATGTTGGTGGTGGTGTGGATTAACCTGCAAGTTGTGATGGTGTAGCACTTTACAACTGTCTTATACTTGTAAACTGTGATACTTGGAGTGTGTTCCGGGGGTCAACGCCCCTGCCGCCCAGTCCATGACACTTGTATTTACAACTGCCTTGGTAGGTGTAAAAATTCCTGTTCTCTCCCCACAGGATATAGGGGTATGTCCAGTTAAATAAAAGCCTACCAATTGTCTTATGGACGGTAGTGATTTTTTCTCCCATTCATGGGGGCTAATTTATTGAGCACACCCATACATAATGTCCAGGAAGAGCATCATAACATGTACTAAAAGGGTCTAGAAGGGAAAGGAAGGGTGTGAGAAAAGCTTCATAATTCTGCCATGGGGTTAGGTTACATAAAGACGTCCAAGTTTACACAGACCTTATCTTGAGGGACTCCAATAGATCCCAGCTCTTGTTAGTTCCCTTGTAGCTAAAGTAGTTAGTTAACCTTAAGATTTGTTCGCTGGCTAATGATCCACTTTGTCCCTTCGGAGAGTCCCGTGCCTTCTTTTCCTCCTTCGGAGAGTCCCGTACCTTCTTTTTCTCCTTCGGAGAGTCCCGTGCCTTCTTTTTCTCCTTCGGGGACCTTTCTTCCTCTTTTCCTCTTTCGGAGAGCCCCCTCCCACTTTATTTTTCATTCAGAGAGACAATGTCTATTCTTCCTTCGACAATCTGTCCTCCTTTCTTCCTCTGGCGAACCGCCATCATTGCCTCTTCTGCAGGCATCCTCTCTGAAACTCCTCGTTCTGTCGCCCCTGGAAGCACTGCCAGGGGGTGGGCCGTGACTGCCCCGTGGGTCTTGATGCCCCCAGGCCCCGCCATTCGTCTTCTCCGCCCCACACACCTGTATCACCCCTGACCCCGCCACTCCTCTGTCCCACGACCCGCACTCACCTTGCGCTCTCCTCAAACAGCTGGTGTGGGTCATGAGAGATGGTACTAAGGGGAAAATACAAAGACATGACAGAACTTCCTCTATAACGAATTTGAAGAAGCTCGTCAATGATCGAAAAGTTGTGTAATACATTTATTACGTCACTTGTCGCCATTTTGCTCTCGAATCAGCTGTTTTTTGTTGACATGATGATATTGTTGTTTCTTGTTTTGATTAATTTTATCCTTGTATATTTTCCTGAATGAGCTACAAGGTCCAGGTGTATCGTAAATGTTACTACTATTGCTGCCTGGAGGTTCAGGGGGTGAACGCCCCCCGCGGCCAGGTCGTCGACCTGGCCTCCTAGTGGAGCAAGGCCTGATCAACCAGGCTGTTACTGCTGGGCCCACGTGGTCCAACGTACGAACCAGAGTCCGGCTGATCGGGCGAAGAAGAGAAGGAATATATCTTGCCTAGCTTTGTTGTCTCGTCCAGCAGCAGGGTATAAGATGGAGAGATGAGTAAAGAATACACTCTCTCTCTCTCTCTCTCTCTCTCTCTCTCTCTCTCTCTCTCTCTCTCTCTCTCTCTCTCTCTCTCTCTCTCACTCTCTCTCTCTCTCTCTCTCTCCTCTCTACACTCTCACACTCACACACTCACACACTCTCTCACACTCTCACACACTCTCACACACTCTCACACACTCTCTCTCACACTCTCACACACTCACACACTCTCTCACTCTCTCACACACTCTCTCACTCTCTCTCTCACTCACTCTCTCACTCTCTCTCTCACACACTCTCTCACTCTCTCTCTCACACTCTCTCACATCTCTCACACTCTCTCACTCTCTCTCACACACTCTCTCACTCTCTCTCTCACACTCTCACTTCACTTGTACTCGTCTTTCTCTTCACATCCCCTGCTTCCTTCCCCTGTGGTCACCTACTTACCCAGGAAGACTGCTTATCACCAGCTGTCCTGTAGACGGGCCTCTGACGTCTACTCTCATTTTAACAGTACACAAATATCCCGCACATGGGAGTATGAAACTTATGAGGATATTTCGGTCCGTCTTAGACCAGTAACTAGTTACACGAAGCGTCAATATCAGTTTCTGGTATGAGAGTTATTTGTGTATTGTTCCAGACAACGGTGTTGACTCTTTCATTTTTTGACTGTTGTCTACTTTCCAGGTTTATGATAAAGCACTGAGTGTTTTTTTTTTTAAGTTCCTAGTATATGGTGTCCTTACATTTCTTCTTTCATTCTGTTTCCCTCCCTTTGTTCCATTTCTCTACACATTTACCTTGTGACTAGACTCATCCTTCCACACCTGTCAGTGTACGCCTCGAGGAACCTTTGCTTCCTGTCTGCCTTCCTTGTCCAGCCTCCTCCCTGGTACACTCCTGCCCTCCTGGTGGGGGTGAGGGAGAAGGCAGCACCGTCCTTGGTTGCATAAGGGTTATACACAGTGAGGGTATCATGCCCGCCCTTCTGCCTGCTGTGAGGGGCTAGGGTGGAGTTACCCCAGTACCTACCTGTGGTAACTTCCAGGGGTCATTGCTCCCTGTGACCGGTCCCAGATCTTTCCAGGTTGATAGCCTGATTAGTCAGGCTACTGGTACGAGCAGCGAACATTACTACCACGACAACACAGCTCGACTGATCAGGAACGGACTGAGTTAGGGCTTTAGTAGTTCGTTTGAAATATTTCAAGGCATTGATTACTCCATGAAGGTGTGTAGCACTAGTGTTGTCGCCCTATGAAGGTCGGAGGTAATTCTTAGTCTTTGTTCCTGGTCTTTTTAAGTAGCATTTCAGAGCTTTTGTTTTCTCGATAGCAGTTCACTCGTGTTCAAGTCAACATGAACACGAGTGCCACACACCTTCATGGAGTAATCAAAGCCATGAAATAAATATTTCAGACGAGCAACTGAAGCCTTCAGTCCGTTCCTTTTACCAACAGATGTAAGAAGCATTCACTGACAAAGGTAGACGGTTTCAAAGGATAACTGGACCATAACAAATGTCAAGCTGTGATGGCTGTGTCTGACTGCGGGTGGTAGGCACCAACAGTCAGGCTAACCTACGTAGCAGCCAATAAGAAGTCTGGCCTCAGGCTGCACTGCAAGGCTTCAACCCTCCCTCGAAACCACTCACGGGTACATCACAGGTACCGCCCTATGAGTCTGTGTCTGTCAGCCACCTTCCCCCCCTCCTTTACCCTCCTCCATACCCCTCCCAACCTCTCCCAGCCCCTCTTACCCTCCTCCATACTCCTCCCAACCCCTCTTACCCATCCTCCCTTTTGCTCCTCTACCCCCCTCCTCCCTGAGTGTTCCAATAGGTAACCGCGTGTTAGCTGCGTAATGTTGTGGGTCGCACCCGGGGGGAAAATACTGTGCAAATATGTTAGTCCTAGTGCTGCTGAAACTCGTTGCCAGGGCTCAGTAGCAGCACTGGAAAACTGAACACCTGCTGCAAGTGTTTAAGTGTTGGGGTAAAATGTTTGAATGATGTTTTTTGAATAATAGCTGGAAACAGATCCCCTTTGAGAGAGTAGTTTCCTCACTCTCCTTTTCCCAGCTTCACCCTTGATTAGGCGAGGTTCGCTACTCGCGCCACTAACACAGGTGTGGTCCGGTACTGTGATGAAAACACCAGGTGTTAAGCGAGAAGATGCAGGTGTGACACTAGACGGGACGATAGGGCATGTTGGCAGCTGTAATATGGTAGTGGGGGGTTGAAGTTGGGGTGGGTGGGGTTGGTCATAGTTCGTAGGAAGTTGAGTGTGGGATTGATGTAGGTAGTGGTAGGATGATGGTACTGTGGGGTCGTGGTTGTTGATGATTAAGAGGTAGTGTAGTAAGGTTGGTTGTGGTTGGTTGGTAGGGGGGCTGTGAAAGTTGTGTTTATGGTTGCTGGTTATGGTTGGTCTGGGTTTATAGGGCTGCACTAGTGTAGGCCTCAGTGTCAGTGACTCCAGGCAAGGTGAGGGTTGTCAGGAATGTTGATATATTAACAGAATCACTAATAGAAAATAATCCTGTGTGTGTAAAGCGATGTAGGCTCGATCCTCCTTCCGGGGACTGTCTGCGCGACGTCCCAGACTACTGCAGGTTAGCGTCGTCAGCAAAATCAGAGTCGTCACACTTTAGCCTGTTTCATGGCTTCCTGAGCAGTGATAGTCTTCAGTTCTCGTGATAAACAACACACACACACTACTGTAGATGATGGTCGATCTTTATTTTGCGAGAGAGAAATGTGAATTCTGGATAATTTCTAATTTCGCTTTTGGCGTTTTGCTCTTTTTTTCCTGGCTGTTTTAAGTTTGTTTGGTAGTGTTGGTGTTCAGTGTTCGTTGATTTTCTCTGATTTTTATCATTTTTGTGTTTTCGTTTTATTGTTGTGAGCGCTGAGTGACCTACCAGGTCAACGTGAAGAATGAGATATCGCCAGCCAGTGGCTTCGTCAGTTCAATACAGAGAAGAACGGTGTAAGACGAGTCTGAGAAATCAGTCCCTCAGCCTGGAGTTGTGTTCACTCCGTGAATCAAGAGAAGTACAGCATATGCTCGGAGAAGTGACACATACTGTAACAGCAGGTTTCCTAAGCCATTTACATCATAACAGGTTGAAGTGAAGAATAGAATTGTACAATACCGTGAACGGAATAGAACACAGAGTACACAAATAGTACATAAATATCCCGAACATGTGAGAGAGTAATTTGACTGTTTCTCTGCTCTTTAAATATCACAACTACAATCCTGGGCATTGTATAACATTTTTTTCTTCAGATGCTTTTTGTTTATCTAGCCAATTTATGTCGTGTCGAATATGTAAAACTTGCGATTTTGGCTTAAATAGCAACGCTCTTCTTGCCGAATAAGGCAAGCGAAAATTTATGCATGCAATAATTTCGCAAAAATCATTCTGAACCTAACAAAAATACATTTGTTTGCTTATTATTAAATTATTGTAAACTTATCTAAATATATTTAGTTGGATTAGGCTAAATTAAATTGTGCTTGTTTATGTATGTATATATATATATATATATATATATATATATATATATATATATATATATATATATATATTATATTTATATTATATGTCGTGCCGAATAGGCAGAACTTGCGATCTTGGCTTAAATAGCAACGCTCATCTTGTCATATAGGACAAGTGAAAATTTGTGTATGCAATAATTTCGCCAAAATCATTCTGAACCTAAGGAAAAAAATATATTTCACTGTGTTTGTTTAGTATTAAATTACTGTAAACAAATCTAAAAATATATTTTGTTGGGTTAGGCTAAAATAAATTGCTCTTGTTATAATAAGGTTAGGTAAGTTTTCTAAGAATCTTTTGATGCAAAATTAAAATTTTTTACATTAACATTAATGAAAAAAATATATGTTTAAACGTATAAGAAAAAATTTCAGAAAGGACTTAATTTTAAACGAGTTCTTGCTAATTGACCAGTTTTACATATTCGGCACGACATATACATATACATACATAATATATATATATATATATATATATATATATATATATATATATATATATATATATATATATATATATATATATATAATAATTTTTCTCGTGTGGATGACGGGTGGGCTACCGGGTGTCTGTAGATATTATTAAAACTCTCTGCAGACTAGACCTGTGTTTGCGAAAAATTACTGGTTCACGTAGGGTTTTATTAACGTGGACAAATCTTGCCATACATTATCTGTTAATGGATCCACGGACCATCGCCCCCGGGTCCTGTCTCGGACCAGGCTTCCTAAATTTGATTTCTTATAGGAATAAAAAATATTCACCGGGTAAAGTGTGTACTGAATAAATGTAAGATTTCCAGTTTCCTCTCATACTGGGCGATAAGTGAATGTGGACGACCCAGTGACTGTTACATCCTGGGTATGGGTGAGCTCATTGTGGTGGTGATTGGGGAAGGGGTTGATCCCGAGATCTGGTGACACAGATGAAGGAAGATGAAAGTTGTGAACACAGACATTAACTCCGGTGCTTCAGTGAAGGAGCAAGAATTAAGATAAAATGAGAATGTTCAGAGAGTAAATGCTCTGCTGGTCTACACGGTGTGGCGAGGCAGTGTTTGGAGGAAAATCTGGAACGCCTGCAGTGTGTGGGGGCTTCCCTGTGGCAGTGTGGGAACCCGGGGGGGAAATGGAGAGATTTTGGTAGAGGGGCAGTCACTTGTCACTCACTGCTTCCTTAAGAAAATGACGTACGTAGCAGTACACGTCAGTATGCGACTTTGGAGAGGGTGTGAGAGGACGGTGATCACCAGCTGCTCAGCTTACACCACCACCAGTGTCTACCCCACAGCTGGTATCAAAGCCTCTTCCTACCTCCTCCATCACTCCCTTCTCTTTATTTGTCCCTTCTATTGTTTCTTCCTTTCCCCTCCTGTTTTATTCTTTTCCTGTCTCATCATTTCTCTTTTATCTTCCATTTCTTTTTTTTTTCCTCTCCTATCTCATCCTCTTTCCTTCTTCCTCTCCTCCCCATTCTTCTCTTCTCTTATCTGGGCAAAGTTTCTCCAGCCTCAATACACTTTTGTTGTATGTGGCATGGATATCTCTGGCAGAGAGGGAGGGAGGAAGGGGAGGGAGTTGAGGGAGGGAAGAAAGGAAGGGAAGAAAGAGGACTTGTGGCAAGGTATTTTGGGGATCAAGGTACATAGGGGTGATTAGTTAGTGGGGAGGATCCCTAAGAGATGGGAAGGATGGCAGGGGGAAGGCGTTGGTAAGTGGGGGTCTTGAAGGAAAGTGGTGGCAGGGGATATTTTAGGAAGGAAAGTGTCAAGTTAAGGGAAGGTTAACGAGGGAAGGTGGTGATGGACTGCCAGGGGTCAGGGCTACACACTCGCTACGACAAGTAATTAAGGGGAGCTATTGGTGGTCAGGTCTCTCGGTGACTGGGCGATTTGTGAATGTGGATGTTGGTGGTGATTAGTAGGAATGTTGGCAGTGGTGACTGGGAAATGTTGGTTGTGATGGTGGGATTGGTGAAGAATCGACCAATATTTTAATAATTTGACGTTGGTGAATAAGTCGCATGTGCAGTACTAAGGCATCTTCATTTTCTAAACATTTCGCCTATGCATTATAACTTCTTCAGTCGAATATAGAAGCGACTAAAATGAGTGTCTGCTTCTGAGTCGCCTCTGTATGCAACTGAAGAAACTTACTGTGTGGGCGAAAAGTTTCAGAAATAAAGATGTGTTGCACATGTCTTATTCGTCAACTTGTCGGTATTTTATACCATTGTAATATAAAAGCTTTGAGTATCATATTACATATTATGGTTGCTCGGTGTTGGATATGTGGCAGTAATATCTGTGGTGGTGTAGTCGCTCATAAATCTTGTTGATTGCGGTGGTAGGGGGATGTATTATTGTGGTTGTAGGGGGGTGGTGGTGGTAGTGGATGGTCCTGATCCGGGGCGGCTGGGGCAGTGGTCCCCCGGAACTCATCAACATTGGGTGGTCAGGTGTGGGAGGGGCGGCGCAGACAGGACAGGAATGGCTGTTCAAGACAGCAGCAGCAGCAGCAGCAGCAGCAGCAGCAGCAGCAGCAGCAGGTGGATGGCGCTGAGGTTCTTTACGGAGGGACAGTGAGGACCGCTGACCCCTATGGCTGCCTCGTCCTCTCTGGGGGTCCAGTATGGAGGGATGGCTAGTACCCCTGACCCCTGTGGCTGTCCTGTCCTCGCTTTGAAAATTACCGTTCGTTCCTCAGGCTATCACCCGAGGCTCATTTGACGCTCCTGAAGCTCGCCTAGGCTCAGAGCTCCTTAAGACTACTGTAGGAGCTCACCTAGGCTCCATTGGAGATCGGAGTTTATATAGACAGTTGATATATAATGTCTTGCCGAATAGGCAGAACTTGCGATCTTGGCTTAAATAGCAACGCTCATCTTGCCATATAGGACAAGCTAAAATTTGTGTATGCAATAATTTCGCCAAAATCATTCTGAACCTAACGAAAAAAATATATTTGATTGTGTTTGTTTAGTACTAAATTATTGTAAACGTATTTAAAATATATTTAGTTGGGTTAGGCTAAAATAAATTGCTCTTGTTATAATAAGGTTAGGTAAGTTTTCTAAGATTCTTTTGGAGCAAAATTAAAAATTTTTACATTAACATTTATGGCAAAAATATCTTTAAACGTATAAGAGAAAATTTTAAAAAGGACTTAATTTTAAATGGTTCTTGTAATTGACCGTTTTACATATTCGGCACGACACACACACACACACAAAACACACACACACACACACACACACCCCACACACACACACACAACACACACACACACAAAAACCCCAAAACACACACACTATATATATATATATATATATATATATATATATATATATATTATATTATATATATATATATATATATATATTATATATATATATTTATATATTTTATATTTAGGTCTTAGTATTGATCCTGGAGGAAGATCACTCATTACTCTTTCCCTTGCTGTCTTGCAGGTGCACTCTGATCTACTGGATCATTCTGCCCTTTATTCATACCTATGAATTAGTTTCTGTTTTGATGTGTCAAAGGCTTCCTTGCTTTCTTCAGTGCTCTAATATCCATTTTATTTACAATATTCTCCAAAACATTGGTAGTATGTACGTAAGACGGTGTAAGAAGTCCGGCTAAAGGACTGTGCGACGGTGTAGAGACTGTAAGGAGACAGTGAGACATGGCCACAGGCTAACTGGTTTTTCTGTACCTTTTCTTGACCTTTTTCTTCGGATAATTATCAGCAGCCGCTCAGCGAGCACCCGTTGTTTAATTTAAGACTCACGGGGAGACCTTAACCTGCTGCGTTGCTAGTTACTGATTACATTTTGCAGGAAACTGTTTGTGCACGCACGCACGCTTGGATTGCACTCCAACAGCCAGTTGTTGGACCACATCTGCAGCCTATGTAGGTCTTCTGTCTGTAACTTTATAATCTTCGTTAGTCTTTCTTCGTCAACGTAATTAAGATGTACAGATTGAATTGTTGTAATTTAACCTCTGCTGTTGCATTTTAGGTTTTGTTATAGCCTCATTGACCGGCTAGCTCGCTGGTTCGCTTGCTAGCTGATTGTGTGTTGGGTTGCCTGGCTGACTGTTGTCTGCATATGTTTGGGTAACTTTCATGACGGAGATCACTTCCTCCAGAGCGTCGAAATCTCCATGGGCTGGTTGGCTGTGACCAGGAGCGCACGCGCGTAGTAAGTACTTTCGACCCGTCTCGCCCTCACACGCTCGCAGACGCACTCAACTACGTCTAAGAGTACTTGCGAGCGTAATCACTCTGAAAAGTAAAAGTGCTCTTCAGTAGACAAGCCAGAACTACATGAGATTAAACTAGAGATAGAATTTTATCTCGAGTTTCACTTGGAATTCTAAGTAAAACTATATATATTTTCCTTAACAGTTCCTATAACTGTGAACCAAAAAAACTGGCGCTTAAGTGCACTATATTCTAATTAAACTATTAAAATAGCTCTGTTCATCTGATAGACTTTTGAGGACGGGACGACATGCATTGCTCTGCTGCTATAATAACTGCAAATAGCTAGCTTTTTTTTTTTCACAAATTTGTAAACATCCAGGCTGTTGGAGCACTTACCAGCTGTCTTAGTCTGGAAAACTATGTTATGTTAGAAAATAATGGAGGGAGGGAGGGATTGGAGGGAAAGTATGGCCAGTCAACTGTTCTCTTGCAGAAACATCCTTCTTGCTCTCAGAATATTAAGAATAGTCCTGTTCGTCAGTACGCTCTTGGACTGTTAGATTGTCCAGATCGTTCGCTGTTGTAATGTAAGAATATTGTGGTCGTGTGTCGTGTGTCTGTGTGTGTCTGTGTGTGTCTGTGTGTGTCTGTGTGTGTCTGTGTGTGTCTGTGTGTGTCTGTGTGTGTCTGTGTGTGTCTGTGTGTGTCTGTGTGTGTCTGTGTGTGTCTGTGTGTGTCTGTGTGTGTCTGTGTGTGTCTGTGTGTGTGTGTGTGTGTCGTGCCGGTACCTTCTCCATTACACGCAGTTCAATCCCCTCTACCCTTCACTTCCCCACCATCTCCAGATACTCCCCACACCACCTACACCTCTTGCATCTACACATCTCGCACCTACACGTCCTACACCCCCACCTCTGCCTCCTTGCAGAGCAGAGATGGGAGCAAGGAGGAAATTCCTAAAGCAGCACCTTGACTCTACTTCGATTTCCCACGGTGGTCACTTCCCCCCTCCCTCTTACTCCCTCCTCCTTCCCCAGGCCTCCTTCCTTCCTTGTTTTAAGTCATTCCCTCTCTTCGTTGTCACTCAAGACTCCTTCCATTTCTCCTCCACCTTTCATCTTGCTTAAGCTTCCTTCTATTTATCTGTTTGCCCCCGTCCTCTCTTCTAGAGAAAGGTGTGTGGGAGTCCCAGCTTACTAAAACTGCCATTATTGTGCTACTGGTACTATTATTGTGCTACTGCTACTCTTGTGCTACCTCAGTTACACTCGAGTATTTGTCAGTACCTGCCACAGCCTCCCTAGAAGCTGCGAGACACTGGAGGTGCTCGTGTATCATGGTGTGGTGGTCAAGAGAACGGTGGAACATTGTTCTTAATACTAAGTGGGATATTTACTGTGCTTGTGTATGAGTGTTCGGATGCGAGTGTTTTCTGTGGCATAGTCTTGTGTGCGCGTTCTTCCCCTCTTCCCTCCCCGGAGAATGCCTGTATTATCTCAAAGTAAACCCCACGTACACGTACGTTATTCCCACCTCTCCTTCCCTGTCACCTTTCCTTTCCTTCCACATCTCCTTCCCTCCCACTCCTTTCTGCCTCCCAATCTTTTCTTCCCTTTGTAGCAGAGACGGTCATGTTATTTACTGTAGAAGTGACCTTGATGGAAGTAACAATGTAGAGGAGCCTCCCTAGTCCAGGTGCGGAGGACAGGTGTTGGAGAGATTCTCCACTTGGGTTGGGGAAGGACAGGTGTTGCTTGGAATGCCTCGTCTGTGTTGGAGGGGGGGAGGGCAGGTGTTGCTAGGATGTGGGGATAGGAGGAGCGCGGAGGAGGAAAGGGGGGGGGTCAAGGTGATGGTAGGGAGGAGTTGGAGGAAGGGGGAAGCTGGAGGGCGCATTAGAAAGAGGTGGTGTAGCAAGCACTTGAGAAGGACCACTGGATAACAGGAGGTGAGGATGAGAGTAGTGGAGAAGGCATCACCAGCTGCCTGCGCCACCTGCCGTACCACACCTGTTGGGTTTACCTGAAGTCGCTTCCGGATTTCACCGCCCCTACTTCCCGGTCCCGGACCAAGCCTCCTGGTTGCTGGGCTGATCGATCAAGCTGTTAGTGCCCGCAGTCCAGCATATGCATCACTGTCAACAGTATTACTGTGTGTGTGTGTGTGTGTGTGTGTGTGTGTGTGTGTGTGTGTGTGTGTGTGTGTGTGTGTGTGTGTGTGTGTGTGTGTGTGTGTAAAGTCGTGCCGAATACGTAAGACTTGCGGTTTTGGTTTAAATAGCAACGCTCTTCTTGCCGAATAAGGCAAGCGAAAATTTGTGTATGCAATAATTTCGCAAAAAATTTATGACTTGAAAAAGCCCACTGTGTGGGCGAAACGTAGTCAATAAAAGATCACATTATACTGCGTGTGTGTTTATATTTCCATTGTGTCGGTATTTTATACCATTTATTTCCAATGCTGATCAGTTCCTTACTTTTCACTGGAGTTGTTGCACCGTCTACCAAGCCTCTTGTGTTAATAAGCGGTAAAATCGGTGGGCAGGTTTGTTACCAATCCCTCTAATATCTTCAGGGTGTAGATCATGATGCATCTTTCTCGCCTACGTTCTAAGGAGCACAGTTCTAGGGACTTCAAGCACTCCCAGTAATTTATGCGTTTTCGTTGATACGATCTGTGAAGGTTCTCTGCATATTTTCCAGCTCAGCAACGTCGCCTGCCTTGAAGGTGGCTGTTACTGCACAACAATATTCCAGCCTAGAGAGATCTTGGGATCTCTTGTTCTGAAGGTTCTAGTTATCCTACTTAACGGGATCTCTTGTTCTGAAGGTTCTAGTTATCCTACTTAACATTTTTTGTTCTTGCAGTGTAACGCTACAGGGAACGCCTTTGTTATAGAACGTTTCGCTCAGTGATTTTTCTTCAGACTTGAAAAAAAAACTTCCTTTAGGCGACACTTAAAACAAAGGCTTGTTTTACTGTTTTATTATACTATTTGTTTTGTCTAGTTAGTGAGCCACCTCGTACACCGTCTCTGCTTACAGCACAATCACTTCTAGTGATGGTGACGGCTGTGCAGTGCGTCACTAGTGATGGTGACGGCTGTGCAGTGCGTCACTAGTGATGGTGACGGCTGTGCAGTGCGTCACTAGTGATGGTGACGGCTGTGCAGTGCGTCACTAGTGATGGTGACGGCTGTGGAGTGCGTCACTAGTGATGGTGACGGCTGTGCAGTGCGTCACTAGTGATGGTGACGGCTGTGCAGTGCGTCACTAGTGATGGTGACGGCTGTGCAGTGCGTCACTAGTGATGGTGACGGCTGTGCAGTGCGTCACTAGTGATGGTGACGGCTGTGCAGTGCGTCACTAGTGATGGTGACGGCTGTGCAGTGCGTCACTAGTGATGGTGACGGCTGTGCAGTGCGTCACTAGTGATGGTGACGGCTGTGCAGTGCGTCACTAGTGATGGTGACGGCTGTGCAGTGCGTCACTAGTGATGGTGACGGCTGTGCAGTGCGTCACTAGTGATGGTGACGGCTGTGCAGTGCGTCACTAGTGATGGTGACGGCTGTGCAGTGCGTCACTACTGATGGTGACGGCTGTGCAGTGCGTCACTACTGATGGTGACGGCTGTGCAGTGCGTCACTACTGATGGTGACGGCTGTGCAGTGCGTCACTACTGATGGTGACGGCTGTGCAGTGCGTCACTAGTGATGGTGACGGCTGTGCAGTGCGTCACTAGTGATGGTGACGGCTGTGCAGTGCGTCACTAGTGATGGTGACGGCTGTGCAGTGCGTCACTAGTGATGGTGACGGCTGTGCAGTGCGTCACTAGTGATGGTGACGGCTGTGCAGTGCGTCACTAGTGATGGTGACGGCTGTGCAGTGCGTCACTAGTGATGGTGACGGCTGTGCAGTGCGTCACTAGTGATGGTGACGGCTGTGCAGTGCGTCACTAGTGATGGTGACGGCTGTGCAGTGCGTCACTAGTGATGGTGACGGCTGTGCAGTGCGTCACTAGTGATGGTGACGGCTGTGCAGTGCGTCACTAGTGATGGTGACGGCTGTGCAGTGCGTCACTAGTGATGGTGACGGCTGTGCAGTGCGTCACTAGTGATGGTGACGGCTGTGCAGTGCGTCACTAGTGATGGTGACGGCTGTGCAGTGCGTCACTAGTGATGGTGACGGCTGTGCAGGGCGTCACTAGTGATGGTGACGGCTGTGCAGGGCGTCACTAGTGATGGTGGCGGCTGTGCAGTGCGTCACTAGTGATGGTGGCGGCTGTGCAGTGCGTCACTAGTGATGGCGGCGGCTGTGCAGTGCGTCACTAGTGATGGCGGCGGCTGTGCAGGGCGTCACTAGTGATGGCGGCGGCTGTGCAGGGCGTCACTAGTGATGGCGGCGGCTGTGCAGGGCGTCACTAGTGATGGCGGCGGCTGTGCAGGGCGTCACTAGTGATGGCGGCGGCTGTGCAGGGCGTCACTAGTGATGGCGGCGGCTGTGCAGGGCGTCACTAGTGATGGTGGCGGCTGTGCAGGGCGTCACTAGTGATGGTGGCGGCTGTGCAGGGCGTCACTAGTGATGGCGACGGCTGTGCAGGGCGTCACTAGTGATGGCGACGGCTGTGCAGCGCGTCACTAGTGATGGCGACGGCTGCACAGCGCGTCACTAGTGATGGCAACGCCTGCACAGCGCGT
>NC_069444.1:18078286-18108286 GCF_026875155.1 Cherax quadricarinatus
TGGCACCTGTTCCAATCTCATTGCTGATGTGTCTTGTCAAGGCTCCGAACTTGTCTTCTTGGTGCTTAATTAGGTAAGGGTTTAATGGTGGCGCATCAACGTATTTCTTGCATTTCTTAAAGCTGCTGTTGATTTTTTAAAAGTTTCTCTTGCCTTTGTGAAGGCAAGAGCAATCATGTATATTTTTCTAAATGTGTTTGCCTTCTTTGGGCTAGCATGATCCTCCTAGCCTCCTTCTTTGGGCTAGCATGATCCTCCTAGCCTCCTTCTTTGGGCTAGCATGATCCTCCTAGCCTCCTTCTTTTGGCTAGCATGATCCTCCTAGCCTCCTTCTTTTGGGTAGCATGATCCTCCTAGCCGCCTCCTATTGGGTAGCATGATCCTCCTAGCCTTCTTTTGGCTAGCATGATCCTCCTAGCCTTCTTTAGGGTAGCATGATCCTTCTAGCCTTCTTTAGGGTAGCATGATCCTCCTAGCCCCCCTTCTTTTGGGTAGCATAATCCTTCTAGCCTGCTTCATTCTATACCCATCCCATTACTTCAGTGTGGGTGGTTATGGGAGGCTGTTACAAGAAAGGGCTGTCAATTCGTATACTTGCGTTTGCAAGTGTTGAGTCCTAGCTTTTCGTCTTGCCTTCATCGACAGGCTTTCCTGATTCTTGGCCTTCAGAACTAAATTGTATATTACAAGGGTTCATGAAATTGTCTATAATTGCTGCTAACATATCCGGCAGTTCTACTTGCCGAGAACGAATTTTCTAACTTCCCCGAGTCGTCTGCGTATCCGGCTTCTGCATGTCGGATGGTTTCCTATCATCTCCAACCACCTGTCGTTCACTCTGTCGTTGTTTACTCTTACCCTGATAGTTTCACTCTTCATGATGGTATCTACCAAAGTTCTCCGTTACTCGTGTTATTAGGTCGAGTTCATTACGTTGTCCTTACCTTGTAGTCCAGGTACCTCAGTTCTGGTATCAATCTTTGTGAACTGTTGAGATCTTCTCTAGTTCGTGGTTAACAAGGTGAAGTTTTCGGGATGCCTTATACCACAGTAAGAGTCTAGCGGAAGTTGTTTATAAATGACCTAAATAAATGTTTTAAGGTGCCTGAAAGCACTTGTTAGATTTATTAGTTTTGCTTATGCAGCTGAACTTAGATTTCTGGTACTTGTGTCCGACATGTTCGGTGTATTGTTTACTAACAAGTATTTCTCCTTTGCCCGTTGTCTCCATTTATTCTCCTCACAGGTTGTAATGCCTGACCTTCTTACCTCTTGTATTCTCATTTCTTTGCACTCGCTGGGTTTTAATTCTTGAAGTTCACCTTTCCTAACTAAATTGGCAGCCTACCTAGAACTTGTTGGCGTCTCTCCTTGTCCTCTCTAGTTACTATTTTCATTAATTTCACATTATTTTCCACTAATAGAGATACGTAAGATTCAGTTCATGTATATATCAGGGAAAGTAGTTTAAGCCCTGATCTTTGCAAGACTCCACTTCCACCACTATCTCCTTTTGGCCTTTGGCCAGACTTCCTTGTAGAGTGGCTGTTCAAGCAGGCTGTTGCCGTTAGCGGCTCGCTGGCCCACATGGCCATCACACCCTGCTTGATTTAGAACCTGGTGGAGGTAGTGATGCAGTTTCCTCTTGAAGACTGCTACATTAGTTCCGGCAATATTTCAGATATCTGATGGTAGCAGGTTGAATAGTCTTGGGCCATGGATGTTGACACTGTGCTCTCTTGTTTTTGTAGCACCTGTGCTTTTTCTCTGGATATGTTTTACACTTGAGCACCTTTCCTGTTACTCATACCTGCTTCATTGGTTATATCAGGCTCATGTATAGAACTGTGGTGTCATTAGCGATGGTGGTGGTGAAAATGATAGTGTGGGTGGTGGTGGTGAGCACAGGTAGACTCGCAGCCCTTCTTGGTTACTAATGGATGCTGGCCAGATGACGCCAGATAATGGTAACGGGGAGACTGCACTTTGTGTCTGACCCAGGCTCTTGTCCTGCTGGTTATGGTTGTGGTTGTGCTAGTGGTGGAAGTGCTGGTGGTGCTAGTGGTGGAAGTGCTGGTGGTACTAGTGGTGGAAGTGCTGGTGGTACTAGTGGTGGAAGTGCTGGTGGTACTAGTGGTGGAAGTGCTGGTGCTGCTAGTGGTGGAAGTGCTGGTGGTGCTAGTGGTGGAAGTGCTGGTGGTGGTACAGGTTTTGTTGGGAGGAAGAAAGACTGGAAGCACGTGCCACCATACTGTACCACAATTGTGGAGAAGTGGTGTCAGTATGCACTGAAAAGCTGTAATACTCCAGTGGCACATTTTAAGTATCAATAGGGTTTCTTGGACGAAATTAAATTCATTAGACACAAATAACAAAAAAGGCACAATACCGTGACTGGAACGATACACAACTACCACTACTACCTCTTCCTGCCTGTATATACCCGTCCTGCTCTACTTCTCGTTAGTGTGACTTTGTAAATGGTCCAAGTCGGACCGAAACGTCGTCGTAAGCTCCTCTCTTCTACGTGCGGATTATTTGTGTATCATTAGACACAAGTTGGCAATGTGCGTGATGCCTGCCATAGTCTACCCAAATCCATCTTTCCCTCTCTCCATATCTGTCCTTACCTCCGTGTTTCTTTCACATCTTCCCTTATTTCCCTGTTCTTCATTCCCATTACACTTCATTCTCCTGTTCAATGGAAACGAAAACGTGTTAATGTTGTGAAACAACATAGATAAGTTTAATTTTGTACTGGGTGGACGGGTTAGCCAGCTGAAAGTTACTGTCAGATGAACACTGAGCGGGTCGTCATACGTCTAAGACCCGCGTCAGGACAAAATCTTCCACATCTCCACGTCAGCAGCAGCAGCGGTGGGAGCGGGTATGATGAGGGGTCTGTTTTCCTCCAGGGTATCCTGGGACTACACAAGACCCCTTATTTCCTCCACCTGTACTTGCTCACACTTGTTTCTTTGTCCTTGCTCATCCTGGAAGGAGTGTGGGCTAGTAGTCGGGGTGAAAGGGTAATGGTGGTGTGGATGGTGGGGTAATGGTGGTATGGATGGTGGGGTAATGGTGGTATGGATGGTGGGGTAATGGTGGTATGGATGGTGGGGTAATGGTGGTATGGATGGTGGGGGTAATGGTAGTTAAGATGTTACCCTATTTTGTATGGCATTTTCATTATAGGAACTGGAGTTCAATCCCACCAAGTGCAAAGTCATGAAGACTGGGGAAGGGCAAAGAAGACCGCAGATGGAGTACAGTCTAGGGGGGCCAGAGACTACAAACCTCACTCAAGGAAAAAGATCTTGTGGTGAGTATAACACCAGGCACATCTCCTGAAGCGCACATCAACCAAATAACTGCTGCAGCATATGGGCGCCTTGCAAACCTCAGAACAGCATTCCGATATCTTAATAAGGAGTCGTTCAGGACCCTGTACACCGTGTACGTTAGGCCCATATTGGAGTATGCGGCACCAGTTTGGAACCCACACCTAGCCAAGCACGTAAAGAAACTAGAGAAAGTGCAAAGGATTGCAACAAGACTAGTCCCAGAGTTAAGAGGTATGTCCTACGAGGAGAGGTTAAGGGAAATCAACCTGACGACACTGGAGGACAGGAGAGATAGGGGGGACATGATAACGACTTACAAAATACTGAGAGGAATTGACAAGGTGGACAAAGACAGGATGTTCCAGAGGCTGGACACAGCAACAAGGGGACACAGTTGGAAGCTGAAGACACAGATGAATCACATGGATGTTAGGAAGTATTTCTTCAGCCACAGAGTAGTCAGGAAGTGGAATAGTTTGGGAAGAGATGTAGTGGAGGCAGGATCCATATATAGCTTTAAGCAGAGGTACAATAAAGCTCATGGTTCAGGGAGAGTGACCTAGTAGCGACCAGTGAAGAGGCGGGGCCAGGAGCTTGGACTCGACCCCTGCAACCTCAACTAGGCGAGTACAACTAGGTGAGTACACACGTAAGGGAGCCTTTGTCTCCTAGTAGGACTGAAGGAGGTAAAGGGAAGGAAGAAAAATAAGTACCCCAAGGGAGAGTGAGAGTGAATCAGTGCTGGTAGGAAGCTGGGATGACACAAGAATATTGTGTGCAGATGGCCTGTAATTTCAAGGAATAAAATTTTCTTTCTTAATATTTAGGTTCTCATGATTAACACGATAGATGGCGGTGGGTGTTGAGGAAGGGGGGGGGAGGTTGAAGATTGTTGTTGGGGTAAGGGGGTTGAAGCGCTGGTGTGATTGGTGGTGGACTGTTCTCCCCTTTTCTTCCTTCACCTTTCCCCTCTTTTCTCACCCTTTCTTTCACACCTTCCCCTCTCTCCATCGCTCTTCTGCTCCCTTATGTTATTATTGTAGTTCGTCAATTAATCACAACTCTACATACCACTCGGGTGCGTGGATATCTGGGTGGGTAAGCTGGGTTAACATGTGTTGTTGTGAGTTAACCCAACCCACAACACCACATGTTAATGCAACTCACAACACCACATGTTAACCCAACCTACAGCACCACATGTTAACATGTGGTGTTGTGGGTTGGGTTAACATGGAACCATGGAGATGTGTTATCCGGCCCCATCGCCTTTGAGGTATCTAGCTCCCTTAGCAGCCTCTTCAAGTCTTCCTGTGTGTGGGGGGGAGGGGGGTATATGAACATTATGGGTATGGGTTTACGATTGAGGGTCTGTACGAGAGATGACGATAGGTATGGAGATCCAAGCAGCCAGAGAGACGAGCATTTAGGAAGGGTGAAGAGCACCCTAACCGGTAAGCAGGTAGGTAGGGAGGCTGGTAGGCAGGTAGGTAAGCCAGGAGGCTGGTAGGCAGGTAGGTAGGTAAGCCAGGAGGCTGGTAGGTAGGTAAGCCAGGAGGCAGGCAGGCAACCAGACTGAGGCAGACTTGGTAGATCCTAAATGAAGGCAAATGTTTTAGAGGAGCTGGCATCAGCCTTGCCGTTGTGTGTGCAGGTGTGTGGCGGATATCCAGGTGTGTGGGGGTGGTAATGAACCAAGCTGCTGTACCTACGTATACGCAACAATGTTTTTCCTGCTTCCTCTTTTTTTTGTTCCCCCTAAGAGAGGGGTCTCGCATTTTCTGCTAAAGCTTTTTGTTTGTCCACACACTCTGAAAACAAAAAATTTAAACAAGCGTTACATGCCCCCAAGGAATGCCATTTCGTTCAAAATATCATGTATAATCTATATTTTGCGTGCGTACTTATATGGATGTATGTATGTATGTAGTATGTATGTATGATGTAATATTTTATAAATATTTTTTTTTTTTTTTTTTTTTATTATCACACCGGCCTTTCCCCACCAAGGGGGGGTGGCCCAAAAAAAGAAAAACTTTCACCATCATTTACCCATCACTGTCTTCCAGAAGGGGGGGCTTTACACACAGTTTTTAAAAAGCAACATTAACACCCCTCCTTCAGAGTGGGCACTGTATTCCCATCTCCCGAAATCAAGTCCGGCCTGCCGGTTTTCCCCCGAAACCCTTCAAAATGTTACTTTTCTACCTCCAAAAAGCCCCGTCAAGTATTAAAAACCATTTTTCTCCTTCACTCCTATCAAACACGCTCACGCATGCCTGTGGAAGTCCAAAACCCCTCGCACACAAAAACCCCCTTTTTAACCCCCCCCCTCCAACCCCTTCCCAGGCCGACCCCCACCCCCCCTTCCTTCCCCTACAGATGATACACTCTTGAAGTCATTCTGTTTTGCTCCATTCTCTCTACATGTCCGAACCACCCCAAAAACCCTTCCTCAGCCCTCTGGACAACAGTTTTGGTAATCCCGCACCTCCTCCTAACTTCCAAACTACGAATTCTCTGCATTATATTCACACCACACATTGCCCTCAGACATGACATCTCCACTCCCTCCAGCCTTCTCCTCGCTGAAAACATTCATCACCCACGCTTCACACCATATAAGAGCGTTGGTAAAACTATACTCTCATACATTCCCCTCTTTGCCTCCAAGGACAAAGTTCTTTGTCTCCACAGATTTCCTAAGGCACCACTCACTCTTTTTCCCTCATCAATTCTATGATTCACCTCATCTTTCATAGACCCATCCGCTGCCCACGTCCACTCCCAAATATCTGAATACGTTCACCTCCTCCAACTCTCCCCCTCCAATCTGATATTCAATCTTTCATCACCTATTCTTTTGTTATCCTCATAACCTTACTCTTTCCTGTATTCCCCTTTAATTTTCTTTTTTTGCACACCTACCAAATTCATCCACCAATCTCTGAAACTTCCTTCAGAATCTCCCAAGAGCACAGTGTCATCAGCAAAGAGCAGCTGTGACAAACTCCCACTTTGTGTGTGATTCTTATCTTTAACTCC
Organism: Cherax quadricarinatus; assembly: GCF_026875155.1. Classification (NCBI taxonomy): domain Eukaryota; kingdom Metazoa; phylum Arthropoda; class Malacostraca; order Decapoda; family Parastacidae; genus Cherax; species Cherax quadricarinatus. The sequence goes on from NC_069444.1 coordinate 18,084,676, forward strand.
ACGCCTCTTTGCCAAAAACCCTCGCATTTACTTCTCTTACAACCCCATCTATAAATATATTAAACAACCACGGTGACATCACAAAATCCTTGTCTAAGGCCTACTTTTACTGGAAAAAATTTCCCCCTTTCCCAATACTCTAACTTGGGGCCTCACTATCCTCGTAAAAAAATCTTCACTGCTTTCAGTAACCTACCTCCTACACCATACACTTGCAACATCTGCCACATTGCCCCCCTCCACCCTGTCATACGCCTTTTCCAAAAACCATAAATGCCACAAAGACCTCTTTAGCCTTATCTAAATACTGTTCACTTTTATGTTTCACTGTAAACACCTGGTCCCACACCCCCATACCTTTCTAAAGCTCCTTTTTTCATCTGCTATCCTATTTTTCCGTCTTACTCTTAATTCTTTCAATATAACTCTACCATACACTTTACCAGGGTACACTCAACAGACTTATCCCCCTATAATTTTTGCACTCTCTTTTAAACCCTTTGCCTTTTACAAAGGACTATGCTGCTCTCTGCCATCCCTAGGTACCTTACCCTCTTCCATACATTTATTAAATAATTGCACCAACCACTCCAAAACTATATCCCCACCTGCTTTTTAACATTTCTATCTTTATCCCATCAATCCGGCTGCCTTACCCCTTTCAATTTTAACCTACTGCCTCACGAACTTCCCCCACACTCACAACTGGCTCTTCCTCACTCCTACAAGATGTTATTCCTCCTTGCCCTATACACGAAATCACAGCTTCCCTATCTTCATCAACATTTAACAATTCCTCAAAATATTCCTTCCATTTCCCAAAAACCCCCTAAACTCTCCATTTAATAACTCTCCTCCCCTATTTTTAACTGACAAATAAATTTTGTTCTCTAGGCTTTTTACTTTTTAATCTCACTCCAAAATTTTTTCTATTTTCAAAAAAAATTTTTTGAAAACATCCCCACCCACTCTCTCATTTGCCCCTCTTTTTACATTGCTTCCCCACTCTCTTAACCTCTCTCTTTTTCTCCATATACTCTTCCCTCCTTGCATCACTTCTACTTTGTAAAAACTTTCTATAGCTAACTTTTTCTCCCTTACTACTCTCTTTACATCATCTTCCACCAATCGCTCCTCTTCCCTCCTGCACCCACTTTCCTGTAACCACAAACTTCTGCTGAACACTCTAACACTACATTTTTAAACCTACCCCATACCTCTTCGACCCCATTGCCCATGCTCCATTAGCCCCTCTATCCTCCAATAGCTGTTTATATCTTACCCTAACTGCCTCCTCTTTTAGTTTATAAACCTTCACCTCTCTCTTCCCTGATGCTTCTATTCTCCTTGTATCCATCTACCTTTTACTCTCAGTGTAGCTACAACTAAAAGTGATCTGATATATCTGTGGCCCCTCTATAAACATGTACATCCTGAAGTCTACTCAAAAAGTCTTTTATCTACCAATACATAATCCAACAAAATACTGTCATTTCGCCCTACACATATCGGGGTATACTTATTTATCCTCTTTTTCTTAAAATATGTATTACCTATAACTAAACCCCTTTCTATACAAAGTTCAATCAAAGGGCTTCCCATTATCATTTACACCTGGCACCCCAAACTTACCCACCACACCCTCTAAAAGTTTCTCCTACTTTAGCATTCAAGGGCCCCTCCACAATTACTCTCTCACTTGGGTTTAAGGCTCCCCATTTCATTCACTTAACATCTCCCAAAATCTCTCTCTCTCCTCTGCATTCCTCTCTTCTCCCGGTGCATACACGCTTATTTTGACCCTTCCGCATCCAACCCTTTACTTTAATCCACATAATTCTTGAATTTACACATTCATATTCTCTTTTCTCCTTCCATAACTGATCATTTAACATTACTGCTACCCCTTCCTTTGCTCTAACTCTCTCAGATACTCCAGATTTAATCCCATTTATTTCCCCCCCGAAATCTCCCCCACCCCCTTCAGCTTTGTTTCGCTTAGGGCCAGGACCCAAATTTTTTCATTCATAACATCAGCAATCATCTGTTTTTTGTCATCCGCACTCATATTATAATATATATAATTTATATTATTTTATAATATAAAATATTATATAAATATTTTAATATATTTAATATTTTTTATTTTTATATAAAAATTTTATATATATATATATTTTTGGTGTGTGAAAAAGGGAATTCGAAAAGAGCAGGCGAAATATACACAAACACTGATTTTTGGCTAAAGGGAGACTCGAACCTAAAAAACCTTGGAAAGGTACGCAGTGTTTACCAATCTCCCCCCAAAGGGCCCAAATACCTTTGGGGCCCCTTTGCGCTAGATTTTTGCCCAAGGCAGCCAGCAGCTTCGGGAAAAGGGTATTGGTCCCAGTGTGGGAGTTTGGGGTAAAGCACTGCGTCCTTTTTCCCAAGGTGTAGGTTCGAGTCTCCTTCAGCAAAGATCAGTGTTTTGTATTTTTCGCCTGCTCTTGCAAAATTCCTTGCATTGTTAAATCTTGTAAGGCTGAGCTGCAGGGGAAAAATGAAAAGCTGAAACCCTTTCCCCCTAAAAAGCTGGTCCTTGGATAAAAGTTAGCGCAAGTGGACTAAGGTTTTGGTCCAGTGGGGTAGATTGGAAAAGCATTTGGTACCTTTTTCCAAGATTCGTAGGTTCGAGCTCCTTCGAGGATCTGTTTATATTATATTTAATATAATTTATAATATATATTATATATATTTATATATATTATTTTAATATAAAAAAATTTATTAATAATATATTATATGCCGGATAGGTAAAATTTGCGTTTTTTGGCATAAATGCAACGCTTTTTTTGCTATAAGGCAAACGAAAATTTTTTTATGCTTTAAATTTTCGCAAAAATCTTTGAACCTAACGAAAAAAAAATATTTGTTTTTATTAAATTATGTAAATTTATTGAAATATTTTTAAATTTGGGTTTAGGCTAAATTAAATTACGTTTATAAAAAGGTTAGGTAAGTTTTCTAATGTTCTTTTGGTACAAAAAATTTTTTAACATAAAGAAAAAATGTATCTTGAATGTGTAGAAATTTTTTTTAAAAAGGATTTAATTTTAAAATATTTTTTGCAAATTGCCCAATTTACCTTTTCCCCCCCGACGTATTATAAAATAATTAGGTTTTGAATAGTTTTTACACCTTTTTTTTTGCTCTTAGCTTTATCTTTGATAAAATTTTTGTGTTCGAGGCTTTACTCTGGTGCAGTCTTTTAGATTGCTGCTGTGGGGGCCCCTTTGGGCCCATACATCCATCCCCGCCGGGTTTGATGGGGCCGTGGAGATATTGTTCATTTTCCCTCTTTAAACCCCCACACTTGCCCCCAGCTTTTTTTGAAAACTTTCTTGTTAGATGTTAAATAGTCCGGGGCCCTTTACATTGTTTTCAATTTCTTATTGTCCCGGGGCCCCCCTGTTTTTTCACTGGTTTATTCCCCCATTTCCCTCTCATGTCTCACTCAGATTTTATGGCAGTGTTGGGTTTGGAACAGTGTTCGGGACTCCCCCTGCATGTCACCCTGCCGAGGTAAGAGCGTATTTTTTGCAATATTTTTGCTACTAAAGAGATAGTTGGGAAACCCGGGTGTGAGGGGAAGCAAGGAGAGGGGAGTGCAGTGCGTGAAGGGTGCTGTGCGGAAGGGGGGCAGTGCTGTGGGGGAGAGGATAGCAGTTTCAGTATTTATCTAAACACCCGAGAGTCGTTTTCCCTGGCTTAAGAGCCTTCCTTCTTGCTGCTTGTGGGGACCTTGTTTGCCTCCCTCCCCTACGGGAATTTTGGGTTTGGGGTGACCTGAATTAAATTTCTAGAGGTTGAGGCCGGGTTTAAATTTGGGTTTTGTTTGTGCTGCCGCACCCCGCCCAAACCCGTACCCGAGACAATTTTTAAATTTTTAGTTTTTTTTGGGGGGTTGGATAGTGGGCAGAGGCTGGTGGTGGAGAGGGGGGATAGTGAAGGGGGGGGAAGGGGCAGAAAGTGGAGAGACATTTCCCCCAGGTCCTCCCCCCACAAACGCCACCATTAAAATCCCCAACCGTGACTACAGGATACAGTTGTTTCATCATGGTTGGGCAAGAGAGAGGTGTCTTCGCCAACACTGATTTTCCTGCCCTATTTTTCCAGGGTTTAGCGCATCTCTTTAAAAAAAATAGTAATTAAAATAAAATAAATATACTCAACTGCCCCGCTGTCATTTTTCTTTAACTAATTAAAAGACTTCGTCTATCTGGGTGTATGAGGCGAGAGTAGGTTGTGGGAATTTAAAGGGGGGCGAATAACCTTTCCAACCCCCCCCTGAGTAGTACAAACTCTGGTTTCCCCCTTTAAATAGTAATTTCTTTTGGCATATATGGCGGGTGTTTTCCCCTTTTGTCGGAATTTTCTGTAACTTTTAGTTACAAAAAGGTTTGTGTAAATTTAAAATTTTTTTAATATTTTTTTTGATAGTGATTTTTCTGTTTATGGGATTAAATTAGTCGTGACAGTTTATTATAAATCAAGGGGGAAGCACTAAAAACCCTAGGATTTTACAGCGTATGGGGGATGGAAGGCATTTAGGGTTAATTCAGGGAACTGGAGCACAGATCCCAATTCCCCAGTCAAGAGCCCTCACCAGCGCAAGGGAGAGTCGTGACAGTAAGAGTGGGGAGTCACAGTAATTTTTTAAAATAAGACAATTGTAATGGGCAGATATATTTTCCCTTAATGCAGCACGAGTCAAAGTCTTGTACGGTAAGCGTCACGGCCCCCGTGAGAGTCACCGTGATTGTCAGGGCCCCGTGAGCGTCACCCAAGACCTAGCCCTCAGCATCGAGGAATCCACGTAAAGAAAATTTATCTGTTTTTAGGTGTGATAAGACCACCTCAAGATCAGTAGGTGAGGGTAAGGAGGAAAAATAGGAATTACAGGGAAAGGGAAAGGGAAAGGGGGGGAAGTCAGGAATTTGAGGGGGGTATGATGGTGGTAGTGTTAAAATTTTCTCTTCCGCGGTTTCAGATGATACCCCACTTTCGCCTCGGGTCAATCTCTTAAGTTGTTATTAAAATATGCAGGAATAAGAGCTATTTTAAAAAAACGTTTTGGGAAAGAATAACGTAAAGTTTTTTTATTTAAACAAGTAGAAATCTGTAAGATTTTTCCTGCCCTTAAAGTGTTTTGGGCGGAGAGACCAACATACTCCCGAGTGCAAAATATTTAACAGTTCAGTTTCCCCATCGTTTTAAAAAGAAAGGAGTAAAAACCCCGGATGGTTATTTCCCGAAGAGATTTTTTTGTGTGTGTGGGGTGTTGTGTGTGTGTGTGTGTTTGTGTGTGTGTGTGTGTGTGGGTGTGTGTGGGGTGTGGTGTGTGTGTGTGTGTGTGTGAATATAACCCCCCCCCTCCCCCCTAAAAGCAGTATTGTGTGTATTTGGAACCTAACGTGTAGTGGAATGTACGTTTTAAAAGTATGTACAGTTTCACGTTCACCATAATTTTGTAGAGTGCCGCAATCAGTGTTCCTTTGGTGCTTGATCAACGGGCTGTTTCCCCACCGCATAAATAGGGAGACAGCGACTAAAATTGGCCTTAACTCCTCTTGTAAGAGGTGGTAATGGGGGAATTTTGGAGTTTCTCTTAATGCTCTCAAAAATAATGTTCTCCCACGCATGAAAAATGGCATCTGAATGGAAAATTTTTAGTTTTGTTGTCGTCGTTGTTGTTGTTGGTGTTGTTGTTGGCTGTTGTTGTTGGGGTTGTTGTTGGGTGTTGTTGTTTGGCTGTTTTTGTTGGTGTTGTTGTTTTGGGTGTTTTGTTGGTTGTTGTTGGCTGTGTTGTTGGCTGTTTTTGTTGGTGTTTTTTTGGCTGTTGTTGTTGTGTTGTTGTTTGGGTGTTGTTGTTGGGGTTGTTGTTGAATGTTGTTTTTGACTTGTTGTTGGCTGTTTTTGTTGGCTGCTGTTGTTGGCTGTTGTTGTTGGTGTTTTTTTTGGTTTAGTGTTGTTTTTAAAAACTTTTTTGGGGGGGGGTGGTGTTTGACTCGGGAAAAAAATAAAACGCAAAACTTTGATTTCCAAGTTTAAAATTTTAAAAAAAAAAAAACTTAGAACGACAGGGCGAAACTGTGGCAAGCCGCCTAAATTACCAGATGGTACTCTAACCACTCACCATACCGCCTAGTAAAAACCACAAATATGTTATCTATACCTATGGAAAGGGTTTGGTGTTTTTTGAATATCGCACATAATGCACAAAATTACTGTAACACACTACCGATAACGTAGTAACATACATAAACCAACACACGCAACCCCCGCTAATAACCAGTAAACCACATACCTATAACGCGAAAATACTAAAAACCCCACACGCAAACCCGCTACAAAAAACTTCAGTAACACAAATAAATAACAAAAAGGCACAATACCCTGACTGGAACGTACACAAATAACCCGCACTTTAAAACAGAATTTACGCGACGTTTCGGTCCGCTTGGACCATTGAAAAGACAGTGGCTTTGTCAATGGTCCAATGGACCGAAAGTCCCGGTCGTAAAGCTTCTGTTTTTTATGTCGGGGTTTTTTGTGTTCTCGTAAAAACCCCCAACCCTATAACGCAGTAACCTAATAATACCAAAACACGCAAAACTCCGCTACTAACTCTATAAAAAACCACAAAAGTATAAAAAGCAGTAACCACATAATACCCAAACACGAAACTCCGTACATAACTCTCAGTAAAACCAATACCCTATAACCAGTAACACTACTAATACCAAAACGCAAAAACCCCCGCTACATAACCTTTAGTAAAAAACCCCATACCCTATAAGCAGTAACACTCATAATACCAACACAGAACACTCCGCTACATAATCTCAGTAAACCACTCCAAACACTTTAACACAAGACAGTAAAAGAAATTCAAAAACATTAAAACCACAAAACAAACTCGTATACACGCGATAACACAATATACCCACAACAAAAAGGTAAAACGGCAGGCAATAATAGAGACCAAGACAATAAGCGCGTGCATCCGGGAAAACAAAATATGCACAACAATCCATGACACCATCAACAACAAGTTTAAGGACAATTAAATTTTTTTTAAACCCCCAAAAATTTAGCTTTAAAAATTACGTTTAAAAAAATGGGGCGAATGTTGTGTAGTTTTAAGTAAGTTTTAATAACGGGGTTAAAGATCACAGTGTAAAGAAAGGAGGTAAATATCCGAGGTGTTAATATCGGGGTTAAATATGGTAGTTTAAATTCTTTTAAGTCGAGTTAAATGAGTGAAGATTGATGGGAGGACCCAGTGTGAGAACCTGTGATCCAAAATTTCTGAAAAAAAAAAAACTGAGAAATCTGAGAATTCTCTCAAATTCCTCGTGTGTGTGTGTGTGTGTGTGTGTGTGTGTGTGTGTGTGTGTGTGTTGTGTGTGTGTGTGTGTGTTTGTGTGTGTGTTTGTGTTGTGTGTGTGTGTGTGTGTGTGTGTGGGAGCAACCTCTTATTTACCTTCGAGTTTCAACATTTTTCTCCTCTCTGAGCCCTGCCTTGGGCAACATTCTGGGTTTTAAATTATTTCATTATAAGGAACTGTAAGTACCGTATTTTTCCCCAATTAAAAGTTGGGCTGATGCCATTATGGGTAGTTCCAAGACAGCTAAAGAATGAAAGTATGTTTATAGGATTTATATATATAATTATTTCATTTATTTATTTTATTAGGGGGGAGGGTTACACCAGTAGAAATATTAGTGAATTGTGCTGATTTTTGGTGTTGTAGGGTTGCAACACTCAGCCAGGCGATGACTATACCACGGGTGGGGTTTGAACCCGCGGTCAGTGTCTCAAAACTCCAGACCGTCGCGTTAGCCACTGGGCCAGCTAGCTTTAATAAGATTCATCCAACTAGGTATATTTCTACACCATAGGAAGGTTAGCATAGGCACCACTGTGACCACAAATCGCAAGTTTTTACAGACGAATCTCCCGTTAGTATGGCCGTGACGAACTCTAGCTCAAGTCCCCTCAAAGCCGTCAACATGACTCACGGACTCGGACCGCGGGTTCAAATCCCACCCGTGGTATGATTTGTTTGCATTCGTGTAATTATGATTTCGCGAGTCAGGTGATGACTGTGGTGGACGCTGGTCCAGGAAGGAGAGCCGCGTCGCCCTTCCAGCTGCCACCTACATTTGGTGTAATATTCCTTGTTTGTAGAGCTGCCAGACTGATTTAGACATGTAGACACATGTAGACACATGAAAAACAACGTAGGCAAAATTATCTTCATTAGTATTTTTATGAATTTAGGAGCTCTTGTTAGATTAATGTATTTCCCGGTTGCCGAACGCAACTAGGTGGTCATTAGTGTGTGTGTGTGTGTGTTTTAGCTGCATGTGCCATCTTTTGTTTGATCCAGGGTAGGAGAGGGTGGTTCTGATTCCATGGATCAAGAACCCTTCGAGTATCAAAGCACTCGCGCATGAAATATTTACATGCATTGAGAAACGCTAAACCTAAATGGGCCAAACAGCGTTTGTTGCAAGGTGCTGTGACTAACGGGTTTAGCGAATTTAAAAAAAAATATATATTTTTCTGATGTCAGCGCAGAGAAAATTTTATTCATTGAAAGGCGCTAAACCCGTTGGTGGATTATACTGTGCTGAAAAATTTTTGCCTAGGGGGAAGGTGGGTTGGGGGGGGGGGCATCTTAGTACTCTGAACTTAAAGAAAATGCTGGACTCTAGGTCCATGGAGTGAGTCATTCAGTCCAGGATAATGTGAACCTCCTTGAAGAGAAGCCGGCTCTGGGGTTTCCCCTGACGCCGGCTCTGGGGTTTCCCCTGACGCCGGCTCTGGGGTTTCCCCTGACGCCGGCTCTGGGGTTCCCTGCGCCGCTCTGGGTCCGCCGGCTCTGGGGTTTCCCCTGCACCGGTTCTGGGGTTCCCCTGACGCCGGCTCTGGGGTTCCCCTGACGCCGGCTCTGGGGTTTCCCCTGACGCCGGCTCTGGGGTTTCCCCTGACGCCGGCTCTGGGGTTTCCCCTGACGCCGGCTCTGGGGTTTCCCCTGACGCCGGCTCTGGGGTTTCCCCTGACGCCGGCTCTGGGGTTTCCCCTGACGCCGGCTCTGGGGTTTCCCCTGACGCCGGCTCTGGGGTTCCCCTGACGCCGGCTCTGGGGTTTCCCCCTGACGCCGGCTCTGGGGTTTCCCCTGACGCCGGCTCTGGGGTTTCCCCTGACGCCGGCTCTGGGGTTTCCCCTGACGCCGGCTCTGGGGTTTCCCCTGACGCCGGCTCTGGGGTTTCCCCTGACGCCGGCTCTGGGGTTCCCCCTGACGCCGGCTCTGGGGTTCCCCCTGACGCCGGCTCTGGGGTTTCCCCTGACGCCGGATCTGGGGTTTCCCCTGACGCCGGCTCTGGGGTTTCCCCTGACGCCGGCTCTGGGGTTTCCCCTGACGCCGGCTCTGGGGTTTCCCCTGACGCCGGCTCTGGGGTTTCCCCTGACGCCGGCTCTGGGGTTTCCCCTGACGCCGGCTCTGGGGTTCCCCCTGACGCCGGCTCTGGGGTTCCCTGGCGTCCAGAGTCTAGTTGAAGAACAAACTTTTGCTGATACTGCCATCTCTTTCACAGATTTGATCAAGCTATGTTTTAGTCTGTTAATAGAAGCTATATCAGCTAATATTTTGGTCTATAGAGAACAGTGGTTCGTAAGCTATTTTGATTGGTACCTTTTCGTTGGTTCTCGCTCGACAGTCCTCTTAGAATTTTAAGGAGAACCTTCCACTCTAGTTGGCATCTCATTGACTCGTAGATATGTACTAGAACATGGTAATAGCCCCAGCCCCTTTAATGTTATGTTTTAGTAATCTTGTCTAAGTTGTACTTCATCAGTAATTACGTATTCCCGTATTTTCATTGTTAGTGTAGTAATTAGGTATCTCTTGTATCACTTTCCCCAGTGTAATTTAACCTCGTAATTAACGTTATAAGTAGCGTTTGTGGGGTAAAATGCTCTATCGGGAGTTAGAGGAAGCTCGCAAGCCTTAAGTATGACACAATGCCTACACTCCCACGCCCACAAACCTGCGTTCCAGTGCCCTCATTCAGGCGTTCCCAGCACTCCGTAGCGTCCTGCGCCTATTCCCCTAGATACACAACTTTTCTCCCCTGCATTAGCTCCTAGACTCTGTCTGGCGTAATGCGATTCCTTGATTGTACCGGAGCCACTTTCTTGAGCTGGCAACTGCAATTGTAGGACCTCCACGTGCCAGGCCTCCGTCTACACATTCACATACTTTGGGTGTACTTCTTCATCCTGGCGAGGGGAAGTACACCCAGAACCGGTGTGTAAACCTGTCTTGGGTAGGTGGATATGCTCTCTTCAGGGCGGTAATGTGTTGATTTTCCGTCACCAGGGTGACCCACCTCCCTGGTGCTGCAGGGCGCGCTGCTGCCTTCACCCATGTCACCCGCATCACAGCCGCTCCTCCCCCCCCCCCCCCTACCACCACTCGTCTGTCACCCGCATCATTGCCGCCATCCCCATCCCCCGCCACTACCAGCACCATCATTGTGGATCAAAATACCGTAGTTAACTTTTCGGCTGATAAACGTAGCGTAGTCACGCTCACCAGGTGATACTTTGTAGTGCTGGACACGTGAATATAGATTTACCTGTGATTTACCTGTAAATTGTTTACAGTTTTTCTACTTTCTCGGTCAGGCCCTTTTTTAATTAAAACTAGATACATCATCAGTGTGCTGCTACTGTATTTTGTATGATAGTTAAACAGTGGGAACAAATGCTAGCTATGTTTCTGCCTTAGTCTGTCACGCAGGACGGGGATCATGAAGGGTGTTGAAAATGTCAGTTTGTGCCGAGAAACCAATGGTAGACCAAGCAAGCAGCTTGGTCTACCAGGCTGTTGCTTTTGGTGGCCGGATTGCCTACATATCCATCACAGCCTGGTTGATCTAGCACATCAGAGGTAGTGATCCAGTTTCCTCTTCAAGACTTGCACACTTGTTCCAGCAATATTTGTCTGCTGGTTGCAGGTTGAGTAGTCGAGGTCCACGGATGATGACAGTGTTCTCATATTAAGTCCGTAGCTCCCCTGCTTGTTGCTGGGTCTATTTAATACTTTTATATCTCTGTCCCTCTCTAGGGAGTAAATTTTCAGTTCTTTGAGACCTTCTTTCTGGCCAGTAAACATACTGTTTCCCAAGTTTTGCCCTCTCGATCCTGCCTTGAACGACAGCGTCAACACTGAGCAGCGCTCCAAGCCAAAGACCGCAAATGATTTGATTAGTGTTGCCATTGGCATTATTTCTCTTGTCTTGAAAGTTCTCATTATCCACCTCTGTCACTGTCATGGCTTTTGCTGCATTTGTTTGGTCTTATTTAATATAGGTCACCAGACAGTATTGTACCCAGGTCTTTTACGTAAGTTTTTCGCTGTATGTAGTGAACCTCCTATGTTTCGTATACAGTGTCGGTTTTGAGTTCATTTTCGTTCATTTTTGAGCAAATATTTGTCACCATTGAGCATGTTAATGTCTACCTCCTCCTGAATGGCTATTTACATCGTCTTGCAGTTTTTCAGTCGTCCACCAAGGTACCTCGGGTGCTAATTTGTGAGCTGTCTGCAAAGGATGTCCACTAAGCTGCGTTTTTTTTTTTAAATCTATGATACGAGAATGAGATAGGCGCCAGGACCGTGCTGCCTGGAGGTACTGAGCTTTTTACTTTGCTAAGGATAGATTTTATAGGCAATAACAAGGTGATTAAGGTAGCCTTTGCGTGGGTAGTGGCAACGTGTACCCACCGGTGGTCGCGGCGGGGTAAGTGGTAGTAGACGTTTGCCTTATCTTGCTCACACCAATTACCTTTACACCGAGCCAGTCTACCTTAAGGCTTCCTGCCAATTATCATAATGTTAAAAACAGTCCGGTAATTGTGTGAGGAGGGGAGAAAACCTGTTGTAATCTTGTATACATTTGAATATTGGTTAATTGCTTGCTATCGTTGTGGCTCGGCGAGTTCTTGTTGCTGGAATATGCAGTGTTTCTATGACATGTTACCAGAGTTATTCTACTCCCGGAGCCTGGTCAGGCTTCCTCGTTGACTGCCTGATCAATCAGGTTCTTGCTTCCATGCTACCCGCAGGGTTACATAGCCACAAGAACCTGGCTGATATGCACTCTAGATAAGGATAGTTGATGCACTAAAGGTGACAAACGAGTATAAAAAGTCTTGTCTCTGTGTTCATACCTTCGGCTTTCAGCTGAAGGATCCGTGTTAGATCGAGAGGCGAAAAAAAAACCACACCACGGGTGGGGTTAGAACCCACGATTAGTGTCTCAAAACTCCAGACCGACGCGTTATCCGGTGGCTAACGCGTCGGTCTGGAGTTTTGAGACGCACTGATCGCGGGTTTTAACCCCACCCGTGGTATGGTTCCTCTGCAATCGTGTCATTACCATTTCGTGATCCACGAGAGGCGAATTGGTGACGTTAGTCGTGGCTTCTTATACCTGTTGTCTTGATTCATTTAACAGTGAATAAGTAATGAATAGTTATCCAGTGCTGTGTGAGACATCCTGGGAGGTTGTTACCCTAAATTTGGTCTTCAGTTAAGGTAGGATGACGACCCTTAACTGGAAATTCAGTTATAAATAAAATGTTGGTATTTGTTTGTTATGAATCTAAATTTTGTTCTGATTCGGATTCTTAAGTTATGTCCATTGGCATTGTTGGTTTCTGGCCTCTTGGGTCGTATCGTACCTGCTCTTGAAACTGTGTATGGAGTTTGCCTCTACCGCTTCCTCGTTCCATTTTCCCACGACCGTCGTAAGCAGTGTTGGTGTGAGCAGACATTGGGCAGACTGGTCAGGTGGTGGTGTGCATGCTTGCTGCTTCCTGTACCTTCCCTACCCTCCCTCACCCACCCAGCCTTCTCTTCTATCTTCCCTCTCTCCCATCCCACGCAACTTCATCTACTACCCCTCCTCCTCCCCATAACCTAACCCTCCTTCCTACCCTTCCCTCTCATCCCACCCACCCATCCATCCATCTATACTACCCATCTACTCACCTTTCGCTATCATCCCTAGCATACACCCTTTGTGTGTGTGTGTGTGTGTGTGTGTGTGTGTGTGTGTGTGTGTGTGTGTGTGTGTGTATTTATAAGTGTCTGCACATATTGTATGCGTGTACATACGGTATGTGTATATTTTTAAATATAACCATTGCTAGGAACCAGTTGGCTTGGTCCGGGACCGGGCCGTGAGGGTCGGTGACCTCTAGAAGCGACTACAAGTAGCCCACAGGTAGTCTTTCACTGCACTACACCACTTCAGTGTTCAGGTTAACACCAGGACATCTAGTCCTCTCACATGTGCTTGACTTGATGAGCAATGTTTGTTCCCAAGTGACGGTCACTGCAGCTCTGCTGGAAGGAAATCTTTGAAGCTGTCGTAACTGATGAATCTTTAATGGAATACTTGACGATATTCTTATTGACACTACTGGAGTCTCCCAGCTCAGGCTGACACTACTGGAGTCTCCCAGCTCAGGCTGACACTACTGGAGTCTCCCAGCTCAGTGACCCTGACTCACCCTACTGGAGTCTCCCAGCTCAGGCTGACACTACTGGAGTCTCCCAGCTCAGGCTGACACTACTGGAGTCTCCCAGCTCAGGCTGACACTACTGGAGTCTCCCAGCTCAGGCTGACACTACTGGAGTCTCCCAGCTCAGGCTGACACTACTGGAGTCTCCCAGCTCAGGCTGACACTACTGGAGTCTCCCAGCTCAGGCTGACACTACTGGAGTCTCCCAGCTCAGGCTGACACTACTGGAGTCTCCCAGCTCAGGCTGACACTACTGGAGTCTCCCAGCTCAGGCTGACACTACTGGAGTCTCCCAGCTCAGGCTGACACATTTCAACCCCTCAGGTAACCTAGTCTCCAGTCGGTGATGGAATCTGGGCTCGCAATTAGGCTAACTATGGTTCCCCACTAGGGTGACACTACTGTATACACAGCTCAGGTGAGCACACTGGAGTATCCCACTTTAATAAATCCCACTCAGTGACACTATGTTCTCCCGCTCAGTATTGACACATAACTGATCTCCACCCACTACACTCTTGATTCCCACCCACTGCCCTCTCATTCACACCTCACCTGCCCTTCCTCCCAGCTCCCAGGCCCACTCTCATCCCCACCCAGCTACACTACCTCCCTCCTCCACGATCTCCCCCTCCCGTTCACAACGGTTCTTGGGCATTTAAGACCCCCGCCCAGCCTCCCCCCGCCTTGAGACACTCCAGTCCTCGCCTTTGTTTACCTCGTGTAGTAGTGTCTTAAAACCCCCGGAGACGTAGTAACCTGTAGTGTGTGCGTTTGTGTGTGTGCGTGTACGTACGTACATACACAACTATGCATATATTAACATGTTTGTATACGAAGATGCACAGTCCACGACACTGGAGAAGACACGGGTATAAAAATGGACTTTGATTGTGACGACGTTTCGCCCTGGGTAATAGTCAGTTGACCGGACGATGGTCTACACACGGAGCCAGACTTCGTCATGGTGAAAACCTATCCTGCAATTGTGCCTTTTCTTTGTTTCCGTACCTGTGACCGGTCTTGAGAGTTGTACTCTGGCAGCCGGACCGCATCTCGGCTGTCGAGTAACCAGGCTGTTGCTGCCTGCGGTTCGCTGGCCGCCATCACAATCTGGCAAGCTGCTGGGCCTCCAGCAGCAACAGCCTGGTTAACCAAGCTAGAACCAGACTATCCTGGCCTACGGTCGGGCTCCAGGAGTAGAAACACACTCGAAACTCATCAAAGGTAAAGGTAAGGAATTCAGTTTCCTCTCGAGAATTTCCACCTTCGTTCCGGCAGTATTTCTTGTATCTGTTGGTAAAACATTAAACCTTATCTTACTACCGAATCTGCGCTTTATTTGGTTTATTTTGACACTTGTGCTTCGGGCAGCACTTGCCGTCAGCACTTGCCGTCAGCACTTGCCGTCAGCACTTGCCGTCAGCACTTGTCGTCAGCACTTGTCGTCAGCACTTGTCGTCAGCACTTGCCGTCTAACGCACCACAAATCTACATGAAAGGTAGCAACAGACTCTTAGCTGTTTTCAGTGTTACTTGATACGTTTCTCTAACTTTCTGATAATCCGGGCTGTGATGCAGTGGTTATGTTGGGACTGCGTATGGCTAGCACCAACAGCCTAACTAAGTGATAGCGCCATCAATCTAGAGGTCTCGTTTGGTACCGATCCGGAATGCATTACAGGTATCTTTCAGGACTAACGGGTGGGTAGGCGGGTGGTTAAAAGTTATGTTTCCACAGCTAGTTACATCAGTCCAGCTGCAACATTGACCACACCAGCTGCAACATTGACCACACCAGCTGCAATATTGACCACACCAGCTGCAACATTGGCCACACTCAGATCTGCGATTGTGAAACTGTAACACACGACTTAGACTCGGAGGACTATACCTTATTGATTGTTTTCGTAATGCCGGGTTAGCTGTTCATGCCTGGGCATGCTGTATAGAAGAGGAATTAACAGGAGTAAAATGGAGTGAAACAGGTGTAAAGGAAAGGAGAGATTAGGAAGAGGAGCGTGGAAGAAGGGAAGATAGAGAGGAATAAACAGAAGGGCAAAGTGGTGGTGGTGGTGGTGGTGGCGGAAGGTTGGCGATTCCCCTCCATTAAGTAACCTCCTGAGGCAGGCAGTAGGAGGCTAATGGTTGGGTATTGGGAGGTCACTGTCAGGCGGGATTCTGCTGACGAGATTAGAAGAGACGCTGCAGTAGTGGCTGCTGGTGGTGGTGACGGCAGAGGTGGTGTGGGGGTAGTGCCTATTAGTACAGGTTGTGATATGGTTGTATTAGCTGATAGTTTGTGGTTAGTGGCTGTTGGAGGTTTTGTTTTGGATGTGGTGGCTGTTGGAGGTTGCGTTTTGGATGTAGTGGCTGGTGATTGACGTTATGGTGTTAACGACGATGTAGTGGTGATGGTGTAATAGTAGAGGCTAATGAAGCTGGTGTAGATATGGCGTCCGTAGTGGTGGTGGCCGCCGGAGGTGTTAGGTAAGAGGTGATGGAACGGCGCATGAGGGTATGCAGCTAGGCCGGGTGGATGTTATTGATGAAAGGTCTATTAAGATTGGTGGTGTTTATATGCTTTAACTGGAGATTGAAATAATCAGAGGCCTATGGAAGGCTGTGTTCTGAAACTGATAAACGCTGGAATTGGTGGTATTTATTGTAAAGTCTTGCGACACTGTACCGAGGGTCCAAGATAACCGAAGCTGCATCCTTAATGATAGAAAGATGCTCTGGGGACGCCCGTGTAACTATGTACACAGATCATCCTTAGGATGGACCCTGGTGTAGTAGTGATCCTCGTGTTACTAGATCCTAGAGTAGCAGCGTGGGGAGCTGCAAGTCCTCTACCATCTTCCAGGGGTCCCCGACACCAAGACGCCAATTGCCGGGCCGCAGCCTCTCTCAAGGACACCTGTGGATCTTCTCAGAGATCTCCTGCTTATGCTTGAAGTTCTTAGAGCAGTTCTTCGGTAATGTTGCCAGAATGTTGTTGTTTCATGGGTGAGGTGAAGTGATCAACACGGGAGGACGTGAGGAGCTGATTGAAGAGTGGGACGTGGAGGAGGAGGGGAGGAGGAGGAAGGAAGGATGCCTGTAGAGGCCACAGCGCCTCGGGCATAGTGGGTACTAACATGCCAGGCATCACCCTATCTGTACTACCCTCCTCACCTCCTGCCGCTGTTCATCCACCACCAGCTCCTCGCAGCTTCCTGCTGCTGTTGGTCCATCATTACCATGTCTTCTAAGACTCGTCTTAGTAGTTGTTGATATACTAGGAATTACTAAAGACTAGGCGCTAGTAAGTTACTATTCTAATCAGGGTGAATTGCTAAACCTGCAAGAGTCGTACAGCGGCTACGGAGTGTTAACTTGTCAGGTTTGATTCAAGGGAAGGAAGGGTAGCTGCAATTCCTTGGATCAATATCCCTTCTCCGGGATAAAGGCATCTCCACCTGAAGGGAGAAAAATGTAGGGGAGGCAATAGCTGATGGGACTGGTATCTCTTGGGGGACGGGAGCTCGAGGTCGCTCTTGAGTGGGGGCGATGGAGACCCAGGGCTAATATGCCTTGAACATACTTCAGCTGGCAGGAAGTCGATCCTTTCAAGACACTGGTTTGGATTCATGTTATTTAAGATATCTTCCCAACATGGTTCACCTGGTCCCAGGTGATGTTCTTGTTGTTGAAGTTGTATTTGGTGAAGACACCTTCAAAGCTGCGTGCATTTTTTTTTTTTTTTTTTGAGGTGTGGGCGGCTTAGTCTGAAATAGTGTATTGTCTTTATTAACATTTGTAGCAGTTGTTACTAGTGGTTCCCCGTGTAACTGTCAGTGGCGGACCTACATTTTTGGGGCCAGAAAGCTTGAACTGTTATAGGGGCACCTTCGCAACCCCTTCTCATACAGTAGACCCAAAAAATTTTAACCAATGTGGACTAAAGTCGCTTTTTGGGCCCCTCCGGGATAAGGAGACCTGAAGCTTAAGCTTCATTAGTTTCTAGCAGATCCACCACTGAACTGGGTATTAGTGGGATCACTAGTAAAGTGAGCTGGTGTTGGTGCTGCAGGAAAGACACAGGTGCAGAGCAAGCTCGTATTGCAACATATCAGTCTAGAGATTGTGTTGGTATCGTATTTGATATTGATGGATGGACTATAGAGGTTTGTCACCTTGGCTGACTGGTGGTCTAGTTTTCCTGCCAGACAGGTTAACGTCAGCGTGTTGCTGTGTCATCCAGTCTGGTGACCTTGTGTAGCTGTGGTGACTGGCACTAGTCATTGTTGTGGTGGCGAGTGTGGCACCAGACATTGTTGTGGTGACGAGGCTGGTGATGTGGTGGCGAGTGCAGCACCAGTCATTGTGGTGACGAGGCTAGTGCGGAGTGTGGTGGCCATCTAAAACCTTAGCCAACACTGAGGTAGCAACTTATGGTCATTTGTCAGCATCGTCCTGGGGAGAGGGAAGAGGGGAGGGAGGCAGGTGTGTGGCTGCTTGTCGTTGTTATAGTGGGCTAAATTCTCCATGAAGAGAGTAGCGTTGCTGGGATGGAGGAAGGTGGTGATAGTGGGGACGTCAGTGATAGTGGTGGTAAAGGTGGGGACGTCAGTAGCATACGCAATTACCACTGGCTTCACGTGCTCCACGGCCACAAATGATCACTCTCGTTTTCTAGCGGGGTGTGCCGAGGTAAGGTTAGATGTGTGGGAAGGATAAAGTTCCGATACCGTGGCTGGAAAAATTCTCAAATGTAGTCTGTGTAGGACTGACAGAAACTTCATTTATATTTTCTTCTCGAAAGTGTGGTTTACAAAGAACAGAAAGACAACATACCGCGACTTGAACAATACACAAATAACCCGCACATAGGAAAGAGAGGCTTATGACGACGTTTTGGTCGGGCTTGTAAATGTGCGGGTTATTTGTGTTGTGTGGCTTATTTGTGAATGGATGTGTGGGGGGGGGAGGGGAGTAAAGAAATGGCGTTAGGCTTTTGTACGTCTTAGTCCTTTGATACTGTTCTTCAAAGAGTTTGTTGAAGTGCAGAACTGGGCGGCATTTGATAGAAATACACTTGCTGTTGCTGTTAAATACGACGTGTGTAGCCGGACGAAGTTTCGCCACGGTATTTATTCTTTTCATAATGTTATAGAGGAATCTTGTGAATGATATCTTGATAAAGCAAGATGTACTGTGTTATCTTTGCAGGCTCTCCCGGAGTGACATCATAACATAATTCGTTTTGTACTTAGCGGATCAGGCTCTTAAATGACAGGTCAGAGAGCGATAGCGAGGTTGATTCTGCTGGGAACGTTAGTGAGGACACACGCCAAATTACTAATCGTCCGTGCAGAACTCAGTTCCACGCTGTTAATCTTAATGACTAACCTATTTAAATGGCGTCCCTGTTTACAGTCTGTTTAGGCTGGGTGTGCACTATTAGCGCTGGCCCAGTGTTACTCCACCCTGCGATATAGAATCAGAATTGGTTAACTCTTATCCATGCACAGTGTACAAGGGACATGCCGAGAGCCTAGGAAATGAATGGGCGGATGTCGAGGTGAAGGTTGCTATCTACAGTTTGCTTTATAACAGGCTGTATGGGCCACGTACGTCAGTATGTCCTTGGTGAGCACTACAGACGAACAGCAAGCAATCAAGGGTTGACCGGACGTGGATGTTCAGAAGTCTTTCAACAGTAATTGTTACTGTGGGAGGATTCCCGGGTGATTAAGGATTGGGTACACTGTTAGAAAAGAACAAAAAAGGCACAATACCGTGACGGGAACAATACACAATTAACCCGCACATAGGAGGAAAGCTTATGACGACGTTTCGGTCCGACATGTGATCGTTTACAAGTCACACGGTAAGGTTGGCTAATGGGGTTTAAAGGTTATCGACTGCATAGTAACCATTTCATCACCGCCAGACAAGAATATTTTAATCTCTAAACTAAGGATTAAAGTAAACTCTGCAGACATAGAGAGAAATGACCCTCTTAGGCTGTAACTCGTGGATATGTAAACCCTACCGATAGTCACCTGTTTGTAGGTGCTGCTGACTGTGATGCTGTGGCGTGCTGCTGACTGTGATGCTGTGGCGTGCTGCTGTGATACTGTGGCGTGCTGTTGACTGTGATGCTGTGGCATGCTGTTGACTGTGATGCTGTGACGTGCTGCTGACTGTGATGCTGTGGCGTGCTGCTGACTGCGATGCTGTGGCGTGCTGTTGACTGTGATTCTGTGGCGTGCTGTTGACTGTGATGCTGTGGCGTGCTGTTGACTGTGATGCTGTGGCATGCTGTTGACTGTGATGCTGTGGCGTGCTGTTGACTGTGATGCTGTGGCGTGCTGCTGACTGTGATGCTGTGGCGTGCTGCTGACTGTGATGCTGTGGCGTGCTGTTGACTGTGATGCTGTGGCATGCTGTTGACTGTGATGCTGTGGCGTGCTGTTGACTGTGATGCTGTGGCGTGCTGTTGACTGTGATGCTGTGGCGTGCTGCTGACTGTGATGCTGTGGCGTGCTGCTGACTGTGATGCTGTGGCGTGCCGTTGACTGTGATGCTGTGGCGTGCTGTTGACTGTGATGCTGTGGCGTGCTGTTGACTGTGATGCTGTGGCGTGCTGCTGACTGTGATGCTGTGGCGTGATGCTGTGGCGTGCTGATGACTGTGATGCTGTGGCGTGCTGCTGACTGATGCTGTGGCATGCTGCTGACTGTGATGCTGTGGCATGATGCTGACTGTGATACTGTGGCATGCTGCTGACTGTGATGCTGTGGCATGCTGCTGACTGTGATGCTGTGGCATGATGCTGACTGTGATGCTGTGGCATGCTGCTGACTGTGATGCTGTGGCATGCTGCTGACTGTGATGCTGTGGTGTGCTGTTTGATCTTGGCTTGATCTTCTCGGCCAAATCTTGACTTTTGTAATATTAACTGTACGAGTCTTTAAAAAATAAATGATGCTGGTTATTTTAACTTAGCGTGATATTTTCTTGGTTGTTGTCTCTGTTTCATGGGTCTTTAATTTTTGCAGTATAGTTTTTGTCAGCGTTTGATTCCGTACTTGTATATGTTGCAACCAAACTTAATTTATATTGTCCTTACGTGTTCGTGATGCTTCAACAGTGCTGTGTTCCGCTACGTTACAGCAGAATCTATATGCGCATCTTTAGCAAGTGTAGCACGACTCGCGAAATCGTAATAACACTGTTGGAAACAAACCACCGTACGGGTAGGGTTAGAACCCATGGCAAGTGTAGCATCATTGGAGGCACGGAGTAGCAAGACGGGAGGGAGGCTGGCGTACGTAAAGTGTTGGTGTTGGCTGCCTCAGGTACCGCTAGTGGCCAGCAGCCTCCCATGCAGCGTCAGATGTTATCATGGCTTCTGTTGTGATGGAGAAGACGGCGAATATAGGCAAGTAGCGCGCCTGTACGAGAAGAGAGGGAGAGGAAAGAGACGGTGAGCAGGTAGGAAGAGTATTCAAAGATATGGTGAACTTTGGGGACAGGCGAAGGTATGGTGTGGCTGGAGGGGAAGGTATGGTGTGGCTGGAGGGGAAGGGGGTGAAACAAGGGAATGTATGATACTTTAAAAATGGGAGTTATGTGGGGGTGGAAGGGAAGGTATGGGGATGGGAGAAGTATAGTGTTTGGGGGGAGGAGTGGTAGGGAAGGGTATGATAGAGGAGGGGGAAAGTATGGTGAGAGTTGGGTAGGAAGGAGGGGGTTAATTTGTGTAGCAGGGTCAACGTACCTGAGCCACGCCCTTGAGACGAGCATCTCCCACTCTGCCTCTCCAGCTCCCGCATGTACCTCAGTCACGCATTTCACAAGTGTATTGCTGAGTAAGGAATTCTTCTCCAGCTCACACCGGAAATTAGCATCTGTGGCCGTGCTGGCTTCTTGTTCTCGTACCAACTCTTCCTAGGGCTTAATTCAAAGGTGCATCTGGGAGAAGCGGTAGATCTGGTGTCCTGTGGCCTGGTAGGCAACGCTCTCGCCCCACTCAGAGTGTCCGTGGTTTGATATCCGGCAAGGAAGAAAACATTGGGCGTGTTTCCTTGCGCCTGTTGTCCCTGTTAACCTAGCAAGCAAGTAAGTACCTGGGTGTAGGCGACTGGTGTGGATCGCATCCTGGGGGGGGGACAGGATTTAAAGGACCCCATTGAAAATAAGAGTCCTCGATGACACATTGACTTTCTCGGGTTATCCTGGGTGCTTACCCTCCGGGTTAAAAATCCAAACAGAAGCTTAACTTAAAATATACGCGAGCAACAAGCCAATATTAGCACTGGCCCAGGAGATAGATGATTGGTCTCCCTTGTACTACAAACGTCATCACTTCAAGGCTGTTCTTCGCAGATATGCTGGTAGGATCTTCTCGTGACAGTGTACGTAATTATGTAGTGGTTATCAGTGTTTTGTATATGCCATATATCCTAACTATCTTCTCGCCTGTGAGGTGTGCTCGTTTGAGTTCATTCCCTCACCCTCCCCTTCACCTGTGGGATTCAATGGCTTGATCCACCCCCTTTCCCCTCCCACCCGTGTATCAGTGTTGAGTGGTGGTTGGTGTAGGCGGGCAGGTGGCATATCCCTCCTGGAGCACTCCTGCCATACCATCCGTCACGTTGGCATCTTAGACTAGGTAATTAAGAGCTGTAGCTCAACTTCAGTGCTGACCTGAAACTCTCTCATGACAGTTGCAACAGAACACAGGCATAATACCAGACACAGAAATGTCTGTGGCACTCTCCGTGTCCGGCTTAACCTTTGTAAAAATTCAGTGCGCATAAAAGCACCCACTTACCTCTTATGCACAAACAACCCCGCACTTCGGAAATTTAAACTCACGACAACATTTCGGTCCGACGTTTACTCCCCAATTACTCCGTGATTGGGGAGTGAAAGACCGGGCAGACGATGCAACATACCCCCAATGAAAAGTAGGGGCGCCATTGGTCCACTAAGAGAAAACATTAAGTGTCCGGGGCCCAGGACTGTTCAACAGCCTCCCATCAGCCATAAGGGGAATTACCAGTAGAACCCCTGGCTGTCTTCAAGAGGGGGCTGGATAGATACCTAAAGTCAGTATCTGACCAGCCGTGCTGTGGCTAGTACGTTGGACTACATGCGGACAACAGTAACAGCCTAGTTGATCAGGTCCTAATCCACCGGGAGGCCTAGTTAAGAACTGGGCCGCGGGGGCGTTGACCCCTGGAACACCCAAGTATCAAGGTAGGTAGCCATTAACCTCCTGTTCCCCGGCGCCGTCTACAAAGTCGTTATGCTTCTGTTTACATACTCGACACGCCTTGACGTGCTAAAATTAAACGCTATATTTATCTTCTTGGGTCGAAAACCAGTTCTGAGTGACAGGAGACTTTAGCCTACTGAGCTGTGAAAAGTTTCATTAAATATCTGACTTTACTGGCCGACTGGAGTTACTAGCCAACCGGTTTTGCCCCACTTGGGGTCTTGGCCTTGCCCCGTTGGGGTCTTGGCCTTGCCCCGTTGGGGTCTTGGCCCTGCCCCGTTGGGGTATGACAGTGTTCTTGCTTTTAAAACGTAAAAACGGATAAGCACTAAATTAGATCTAGCCCTGGATAGATCTACTGCAGTTGAATGAATTATCTCATTGAGGATGTTTTGCTCATTACCCAAAGAGGGCTTTTAAAGTTCACAAATAGAAGGCTCGTTTCGCCCACACAAGTGGGATTTATTGCTCTAAACGCACATTTTTACTATGGTGTTGGTATCCCCTACCATCACCGTCCAGAGTCGGCAAAAAACGAGTTTATCAGAGAAAATATATCGTCTTTAATAAAACATCGATAATTAAACAACGTCTATTAAAACCTCTTCTTTAATCAAGGTTTGTTTCAGATCTGTGAGAGTCTAGTCCAGCTGGTGGCTAGGTACTAGAGTTTTCTCTTTCCAGGTAAG
>NC_069444.1:18113286-18135786 GCF_026875155.1 Cherax quadricarinatus
AGGCAGGAGGCAGGGGAGGCACAAGAAAGGACTACCCATCAGGCGGGCAGGGAAGGGCTACCCATCAGGGCAGGGAGGCATTATTATTATTATAATCAAGGGGGAAGCGCTAAACCCGGAGGATTATACAGCGCCTGGGGGGGGATATGTGGAAGGCATTCAGGCTTAATTCGGGGAACTGGAGCACAGATCGGGCAGGGAGGCAGCCTGGGGCACGTCTAGCCAGCACAGTAGCAACTTAAGATAATAATCTGTATCACTATACACAAAACTCTGTTACACTACTATGCTCTCGGGCCCAGAGTTAGCCTCGACGGACCGTCTGATTTTGACGACGGTGGAGAGTAGAGGGGCGTCAGGCTCCCTCACTACCATAACCTCGGAATTACCGCAGACGCTGCCCCTCGACGGACGTCTGGCATTGGACCGAGTGATGGAGAGTAGGGCTGCGTTCAGGCTCCTCACTCCCATAACGTCTCGGAATTACCGCTGACAGGCTGCGCAGAGTGGGCGTGGTAAGTGACGTCCACACCTTTGAATCGCAACGCAAATCTCACGAGTGTTAAAACAAGGAGCTCCGAGGTTAGTTGTGAAGTAGGTTGGTGGGGGGCAAGTTTATGATTTTGTTGGTGTGGCGGGCTTGATCCCCTTAAACTACTCTGCCTCCCATCACCATCACACCGCCTCACCCACGACCTCAGAGTTAGGGTGAGGTTAATGACCCGAGTTAATATGATTTCCTAGGTAGTGCTGTCATGGTTGTCTGCGGCTGCGTCTACGGCATTCACTTGCTGACAACGTTTCGTTACTGATAGCTTCATTAGAAGCTTCTAATATGTGGCCAGTTTAAGCCAGGAAAAGAACAGTTCCCATAACTGTTATGGCAAGTGAAGCAGAATTATTACGTTATTCTATTTTAGTGATAAATAGTTGGTCAGTGTGTTGTGAAGGAATGCTAGGATGCTGGAGATGTAGCTCTGTGCTGTGAAGGTATGTTGGGATGCTGGCCGTGCAAGACTTGCTTGGTGTGATGTAGCCAGAGATGAGAGAGTCTGACAGTCGATTATATCTTATGGAATGCTAGACTACTGTGTAATGCACAGATGTAAGGTAGACGAGCCTGCGAGGGAAGCTGCCGAATAGGTAGTGTTTACTTGAGGACTCTTTATTACACAGGTGGTGTCTTCGGTCACACAGGTGGTGGCAACCAGCTGAGAACTCTACTAGAGGACGAAGGGCGGCGTCTCAGGAGAGCCGTGGGTGACCTTGGCTTGTACTGACGATACCTCAACCCCACTCATCCCACTCCGTCGTTTCCAATTTGCATACCTACTTTACTGTATGTCTAATTCTTCATCTTGAATGAACTTGTATTAATGTTGTTAGAATTACCGACAATATGTAAAGTAGGACACAAGTGCAACTAATGTGGCATTTTATTGTTCCAACGTTTCGCTCTCCAGGAGCTTTATCAAGCCGTTACGGCTTGATAAAGCTCCTGGAAAGCGAAACATTGGCACAATAAAATGTCACAGTTGTACTTGTGTCCTTTTACTTTGAATGAACTTGTCAAGAAGTGATCTAATGCCTGGCGTGTGTTGTTCTCGTGCGATGGAAACCTCGGAGCCTCGTGCAGAGTCGACCACTTCCCTCGCAACATTTTCCCCCTAATCCAATAAAGCAATAGATAGTGGTCCCAGGTGTCTAAATTTTTACCACTTCCTTCCTCGGATCAATAAAAATGCGTACATTCAGGTAATAAGTTTGTGTTGTAGGGAAAAAAACAGACCAATAATTATACAGCATGTTAAAGTTGTATAAATATTCATGGTATACTGGATATGTGCCTGTGCCTGTTGCGCATGCCAAGTTAGGAACGACTAATTTGTTCATGCTTGGTTCACGTCATGTTCATCAGTGGTAGCTACGTCTGTCCGTCATGTTCCTCAGTGGTAGCTGCGTCTGTGCGTCATGTTCATCAGTGGTAGCTGCGTCTGTCCGTCATGTTCGTCAATGGTAGCTGCGTCTGTCCGTCATGTTCATCAGTGGTAGCTGCGTCTGTCCGTCATGTTCATCAATGGTAGCTGCGTCTGTCCGTCATGTCATCAGTTGTAGCTGCGTCTGTTGGTTGAGTCTTGCTTCTTAGAGGTCGGTACTGGTCACTTCATATCTGCCTCCCCGGTACTTCGATGTCTCCGGTACTGGCCACTTCATATCTGCCTCCCCGGTACTTCGATGTCTCCGGTATTTGTCACCTCCGTATTTCGACTGAAGAAGACTGCTGAGCAGGGAAAACATCTCTGCAATATACCAGACTGTTTACCTGGAGTAGATTCCAGAAGCCACCCTCTCCCCGTGACCCGGTCCCAGACCAGGCCTCCATGGCTTACCTTTCTGAATTGCCGGTACTGTATACCACTGATGTGATGATCGTTATGGGGTTTTGTGACGCCCCACTCACTGCCGTGACGCCCAACTCACTGCAGTGACGTCTCTGCTTCCTCAACCATCTCACTATTCAGTAACTGTTGTGTACAAATATCCTGCATTTGGACAAAGGCCAAACTATCCCCTGGTAAAAGTTCCAGTGACTTTTATAGCGCGAAATCTGCAGTTAAAAATAGTAAAGCATTCTAGATACTTTCCAAGAGTGGGTTGTGTTGGTGTCAGTCACCTCTCATATCTGAAAATAAAACTAATCTTGAAGTTCAGCCTAAGTGAAGGATTTATCAGGAAGGAAAAATGAAACTGATTATATTGCTCTCTCCAGCTGAATAATTTTTAGATTATAGAAAATCTGTCTGGTGTAAGAGAGTATCTAAGGCGTGTTCATTGCTTGCTCCAAAAAAAAAAAAACTAGTATCTGATCTCCAACGACCTGTGTTCCATAAGTATATCGTTACACTCAGTGATGTAGACCGCATCTGATGGCCCTCGGGTGATGCATATCAACTAAGGCCGTTGTAATAAGTATCGCACCTATCTGCCACAGTAGATGCCTCGTAAATGACGTTATAATCAGTAATAAAGTTGTCACCTTATTTCCTTCACTAGGTACTTGGTAACTAATGCCGTTGTAATTATAATCAATAATAAAGATCGTACCTTATTACCATCAGCAGATACACACTGAAGAATAAGGGTCACAGTATCGTGGCTGAAACGATTCACAAAAAACCACACAAGACGTTTCTGGTCAGTCCTGGATCTTTCTCAGGTCACAAATGAGAGAAAATGCAGAAATATAGCAATAAGTGAAGCTATATTATCATTCAGAGGACGATAAACACGGTTTTCACTGATAACATCCCTGATCTCCATGGTCGAGTTTTGAGGGAGAATGCGGCATCACATGTTGGAAGTGCGGCATCACATGTTGGAAGTGCGGCATCACATGTTGGAAGTGCGGCATCACATGTTGGAAGTGCGGCATCACATGTTGGAAGTGCGGCATCACATGTTGGAAGTGCGGCATCAATGTTGGAAGTGCGGCATCACATGTTGGAAGTGCGGCATCACATGTTGGAAGTGCGGCATCAATGTTGGAAGTGCGGCATCAAATGTTGGAAAAGGTGGTTTGTACGAACGACGTGGCTGGAGGAGGTGGTGGTGGGGACTGCAACAGTGGTTGTGGGGGTAAGTAGAATGAGGGAGGGAGGGAGACAGTGTTGCAGGATGAAGGTGGAGAGGGGGGGGGGTGTTGCAGAGCAGTGTGTACTTAAGGCTTTGTGGGGTAGCCAGGTGTGAAGTTTTTAATGAGATTTCTAAGCTGTACTTTTTTTTAAGATCACAATGATTAGTGGCTAATTCGGTTTAAAGCTTATCTACTACACGAGGATCATTAAGGCTGCACGTCAGTTGTACAACACCAGTCAAGAACACTAATACCCGAGAAAAAGGGTTTTAATGTATGCGATTGGGGGGGGGGGTCGAAGGAGATTAATTGTGTATTAATTGTACGGTAAGGAGACCAAAGTACAGCATGAAGAATTATGGAATGGTATACAATACTGACAAGTTGATGAATAAGACACCTGTGCAACACTGGGGTATCCTAATGGTTGAAACGTGTCGCCTACACAGCAAGCATAAATCTTCAAGTATTGATACTAAGAAATTGAGCAGTCATTGTGCAGAGAATATTGTCAGGAGCAACACTGATGGGCGTGCTAGGGTGGAAAAGTGGGCGGGGTAGTGGGCGTGGGTAGCAGGGAGGAGAACAAAGGGATGAGGTGTGCGGGCGGTGTTGGGCTGGGTCTACTGCTGCCTCCTCTCATCTTCCCTCCCATACTGTGGTCCAGACCTCCGTACTCACCTGTATGTGGTTGCAGGGGTCGATTCACAGCTCCTGTCCCCGCCTCTTCGCTAGTCGCTATTGGGTCCACTCTCCCCCTGCTTCAAGAGCTTTATCGTACCTCTTTTTACAGCTGTGTATGGATCGTGTGTGTGGGAGGGAGAGTAGGCTAATACCGTTCACGCTGTTGTTACAACTGCTACTGTTGCCGTTGCCACAGTTGCTGTTACAGCGACTATTGTCAGGCTGGACGTTAACATGTCAAGCTCCGGCAGTTTTGACAGTTGAAAAGTATTAATGGCCGTGACCCATTAAATAACTTTGTTCAGTAATGTAGCCGCCCCCCTCACACTGACCTGTTCTCAGAACAGGTCACTGCTTGGGTAAATCACAGGAATTGTGGGCAAGAGTCCGCCCTCTACCAGCTTACCTTAACGACCTCAAAACTGCCCACACACACTAGGTCAGACTTGACTGTCCTCAGACTGTCCACTTAATTTTCGTTTGTGGGCAGTTTAGACAGGAGACTGACAGCGTAGTTTTTATTTAAGGGGTAAGACAGGTGGCATAGTTGCCTCTGTGAGTAGTTAGGACACAATACAGTAGTGTTTTGTTTAGTGGTACTTTAGATGGGAAACGTAGGTGATAGTGTTATTTGTTTCAATTTAAGGCGTCCGTTAAGTCGGTCATTTATTGGTAGCTGGGAGTTTGGTGTTTGATCCTACTCCCTTTGTTACCTCCTTGATCCTACTCCCTTTGTTACCTCCTTGACCCTACTCCCTTTGTTACCTCCTTGATCCTACTCCCTTTGTTGCGTCCTTGATCCTACTCCCTTTGTTACCTCCTTGATCCTACTCCCTTTGTTACCTCCTTGATCCTACTCCCTTTACGGCTTTGATCCTACTCCCTTTGTTACGTCCTTGATCCTGCTCCCTTTGTTACATCCTTGATCCTGCTCCCTTTGTTACGTCCTTGATCCTGCTCCCTTTGTTACGTCCTTGATCCTGCTCCCTTTGTTACGTCCTTGATCCTGCTCCCTTTGTTACGTCCTTGATCCTACTCTCTTTACATCCATGATTACACCTTCATTGTTAATGCAATGGTATTTAAAAGCGATGGGACAATTTAAAAGTAATATTTTGTCAGTAAGAAAGCCGGTCAGACCACTAGGAAGGCTGGGAAGAAGGCCGGTAGGCTGGAAAGTACGCCGGTAGGCTGGAAAGTAGGCTGGCGGGTAGGTAAACAGGCAAGCATTGGGTTAATGGGGAGGGGGAAGGGATGGACGGTGAGGGGGAGGGAATGGACGGTGAGGGGGAGGGAATGGTGAGGGGGGAGGGAATGGACGGTGAGGGAATGGACGGTGAGGGAATGGACGTGTGAGGGGAAAGGACGTGGGGAATGGACGGTGAGGGGGAAGGAATGGACGGTGAGGGGGAGGGAATGGACGGTGAGGGGAGAGGGAAAGGACGGTGAGGGGAAGGAATGGACGGTGAGGGGGAGGGATGGACGGTGAGGGGGAAGTAATGGACGGTGAGGGGGAGAGAATGGACGGTGAGGGGGAAGGAATGGACGGTGAGGGGAGGGAATGGACGGTGAGGGGAAGGAATGGACGGTGAGGGGAAGTAATGGACGGTGAGGGGGAGGAATGGACGGTGAGGGGAAGGAATGGACGGTGAGGGGAAGGAATGGACGGTGAGGGGGAAGGAATGGACGGTGAGTGGGGATGGAATGGATGGGGAGGGAAATGGACGGTGAGGGGGAAGGAATGGACGGTGAGGGGGAAGGAATGGACGGTGAGGGGGAAGGAATGGACGGTGAGGGGGAAGGAATGGACGGTGAGGGGGAAGGAATGGACGGTGAGGGGGAGGAATGGACGGTGAGGGGGAAGGAATGGACGGTGAGGGGGAAGGAATGGACGGTGAGGGGGAAGGAATGGACGTGAGGGGGGAAAGGGAAAGACGGACGGTGAGGGGGAAGGAATGGACGGTTTAGGGGGAGGAATGGACGGTGAGGGGGAGGGAATGGACGGTGAGGGGGAAGGAAAAGGACGGTGAGGGGAGGGAATGGACGGTGAGGGGAGGAATGGACGGTGAGGGGAAGGAATGGACGGTGAGGGAGGGAATGGACGGTGAGGGGGAGGGAATGGACGGTGAGGGGGAGGGAATGGACGGTGAGGGGGAGGGAATGGACGGTGAGGGGGAGGGAATGGGCGGTGAGGGGGAGGGAATGGACGGTGAGGGGGAAGGAATGGACGGTGAGGGGAGGGATGGACGGTGAGGGGGAGGGATGGACGGTGAGGGGGAGGGATGGACGGTGAGGGGAAGGAATGGGCGGTGAGGGGAGGGAATGGACGGTGAGGGGGAAGGAATGGACGGTGAGGGGGAGGGATGGACGGTGAGGGGACTGAATGGACGGTGAGGGGGAGGGAATGGACGGTGAGGGGGAAGGAATGGACGGTGAGGGGAGGGATGGACGGTGAGGGGGAGGGAAAGGACGGTGAGGGGGGGGGAATGGACGGTGAGGGGAGGGAATGGACGGTGAGGGGGAGGGAATGGACGGTGAGGGGGAGGGAATGGACGGTGAGGGGGGGGGATGGACGGTGAGGGGAAAGGATGACGGTGAGGGGGAGGGATGGACGGTGAGGGGGAGGGAATGGGCGGTGAGGGGGAGGGAATGGACGGTGAGGGGAAGGAATGGACGTGAGGGGGAGGGATGGACGGTGAGGGGAGGGAATGGACGGTGAGGGGGGGGGAATGGACGGTGAGGGGGAAGGAATGGACGGTGAGGGGGAGGGATGGACGGTGAGGGGAGGGGAAAGGACGGTGAGGGGAGGGAATGGACGGTGAGGGGAGGGAATGGACGGTGAGGGGGAAAGGAATGGGACGGTGAGGGGGGGGGAATGGACGGTGTGAGGGGAGGGAATGGACGGTGAGGGGAAGGAATGGACGGTGGAGGGGGGGAATGGACGGTGAGGGGGAGGGAATGGACGGTGAGGGGGAAGGAATGGACGGTAGGGGGAGGGATGGAAAGTGAGGGGAGGGAATGGACGGTGAGGGGGAGGGAATGGACGGTGAGGGGGAAGGAATGGACGGTGAAAGGGAGGTATGGACGGTGAGGGGGAGGAATGGACGTGAGGGGGAGGGAATGGACGGTGAGGGGGAAAGGAAAAGTGGAACGTGAGGGGGAGGGAAATGGACGGTGAGGGGGAGGGAATGACGTTGAGGGGAGGGAATGGACGGTGAGGGGGAGGGAATGGACGTGAGGAAAAGGAGTCAGTTAGTGAGGGAGGGAATGACGGTGATGGAGGTTGTCACGTGAGGTGGGAGGAATGGATGGTGAGTGAGGGTTAAAGGGATGGGGAGAGAGCATTGATTAGTGGGAGAAGGATAAAAAAAAAAAGGTAGAGCAGCAATCAATTATATTTGAGAATAGCATCTTCCAGGGGGGGGGAGGAGAGGGGGGGGAACAAAAAAAAAATTAGAAAAACATGAATATTTTAATTTTTTACGAAAATATTAGAACACTTAAAGAATATTTTGCTCAACTTCAGTTTTACGATTATTATTATATAACCGAGTTATGGGAAATTGCAAATTTTGATGGAATAGTTTTTCGTCTAATATTTTTTTTGATAAATCTGTCATTACAAAAATCATTATTTAAGAGGCAAAAACGGCTAGTTAGGTTTTTTTTTTTTTTTTGTCACTTCAAGACATAAAACATTATCTTTGATTATCTTGAAAGTAAGATTATCTTTGATTATCTTGAAAGTAAGATTATCTTTGATTATCTTGAAAGTAAGATTATCTTTGATTATCTTGAAAGTAAGATTATCTTTGATTATCTTGAAAGTAAGATTATCTTTGATTATCTTGAAAGTAAGATTATCTTTGATTATCTTGAAAGTAAGATTATCTTTGATTAGCTTGAAAGTAAGATTATCTTTGATTAGCTTAAAGTAAGATTATCTTTGATTATCTTGAAAGTAAGATTATCTTTGATTAGCTTGAAAGTAAGATTATCTTTGATTAGCTTGAAAGTAAGATTATCTTTGATTAGCTTGAAAGTAAGATTATCTTTGATTAGCTTGAAAGTAAGATTATCTTTGATTATCTTGAAAGTAAGATTATCTTTGATTAGCTTGAAAGTAAGATTATCTTTGATTAGCTTGAAAGTAAGATTATCTTTGATTAGCTTGAAAGTAAGATTATCCTTGATTATCTGGAGTTATCTTTGATTGTGTGAAAGTGATTTCTTGTTATTGAAGAATAATCAAGATTCCTTGAATAGTAAGATTGATCTTGATTGTGTTGACAGTAAAACTTATTCTAAAGTAATTATTTATTATCGGGTTTTTTTGAATGTTAATTTTTTTTAAAATAGACTGATTTGCAAAATTTTTTTGATTTTGACAGTAATAAAATATTTATTAGGTAATAATTTTTTTAAATCGGTGTGCAACTCATTTGGCAGTATTTTTTTTCATGTTAATCCTTTTCCATGTTCTCCTGTGCACACACGTGACCGTTGCCATATCAAAATAGTTTATATATTTTGCAAAAATTTCAGAGCTGTCACTATACATATATAATGAACAATCTGACATAGATAGTCCCTGGAGTCCCTTCCATCATGTAGGTACAGCAGTAGGGAGGGAAGACTGACAGAGAAGAGATATAGTGTTAGTGTTCTTTGGTTCCTGCCTTACCTGATCTGAGTGTGGGAGGATGCAGCAGCAGCATCAGTATAGCCGGAAGTGTGGAGATGACTTTCACGGAAATTGATGGAATTAAAAAAAAAAAAAAGTTCCGAAAGCGAATTTGCACTCAGGATTGTAATGTCTGTGCTCTCCAGGTAGTTGTGTTTTTTTTTTCTTTGCTAGGTAACTGCCAATCGTCACTGCATGGTTAGTTTGGTTGTCGTACTGTCATCAGTCATCCATGACTGGAGGTGGGTCCTCCAGTCATGGATGTACAAATGTTGTAAAATGATTCATTCGTTGAAGTATTGTCTTTATAAATATTTTGGGTCGTAGATGTACAGATTTTGCCAATGATTCCTTGGGCTTGCAAGCGGACAAGTTTTGGCAGTTGTTGCTTAAGATCGTAGATTTGCAAGTTTGTGAAGTGGCTTTGTGCCATGGATGTATGAATGTTGTCCAAGGTGGTTCATGGGAGTCACGACTGAGTACAGTGTTCTGTACTCTGCTGGTGTGGACTCTAGTTGATGAATCATCCCTCTAATTGTCTAATCGGTCCTATAAATTTCCTTGGCAGCCATGTTATTTTGCCAGATATGACACTTGGTTAGTTCGTCGATGGAAAATTAAAGAGTTGTTTTGATATATTTTAGAGGCTGCTACTGATGATTTAAGAAGCACTTGTCACTTGTGTGTGATGGTTAGTCTCTTTGTTGAAGCCGAGGCTTTCCAGTTGATTGATAATGTGGACACGAGCTTGAGCCGTTTTCAAGGACTGTCCATGAATCAAGGACTTTAGTCTTTGTCCATCCCCACTGTCGTTCGTACGTTGGATTCAGGGTGCGTACAGCTGTAACAGCTTTTTGATCAGACCATGATCTACCATGAAGCCTGGTCTGGGACCGGGCAACGGGGGCATTGACCCTCGGCAACATCCTTCAAGGAATCCTTCAGGAGGGCTGTTGGCTACCCAGGCAGGCAGTGTGATAAGTGGGGGTCAGGTGCCGAGCTGCTGAGAATCAAAATACTGGTCGTTTCTTCAGTGCCATCGCGTGAAAGCTAGACGCTTAGGCAAGTGTAAACATCTGCTGTTCCTGATCACTTGTCAGCACATGGATACGTAGGTGCTTGACTGCTGTTGTGTGGGTCACAGAATGCGGAAAGAAGACGCACTGTTTTTACTAATCCTGGGTTAATAGCCTTCCGGTGTTAACCCCTCTGTTAACCCCCGGGGGGGTGAGGTTGGGAGATAATCAAGAGTCTTCTTCCTTTTCCCACAATCCTCCCTTGTATATGAGCTTAATATCATCCGTTGTCAGGATGATGTGGCTGTACTGACTCGGTGGCAGGATGATGTGGCTGTGTTGACTCGGTGGCAGGATGATGTGGCTGTGTTGACTCGGTGGCAGGATGATGTGGCTGTGCTGACTCGGTGGCAGGATGATGTGGCTGTGCTGACTCGGTGGCAGGATGATGTGGCTGTGCTGACTCGGTGGCAGGATGATGTGGCTGTACTGACTCGGTGGCAGGATGATGTGGCTGTACTGACTCGGTGGCAGGATGATGTGGCTGTACTGACTCGGTGGCAGGATGATGTGGCTGTACTGACTCGGTGGCAGGATGATGTGGCTGTACTGACTCGGTGGCAGGATGATGTGGCTGTGCTGACTCGGTGGCAGGATGATGTGGGTGTACTGACTCGGTGCAGATGATGTGCTGTACTGACCCGGTGGCAGATGTGTGGCAGTACTGACCTCGTGCAGGATGATGTGGCTGACTGACTCGGTGGCAGATGATGTGGCTGTACTGACTCGGTGCAGATAGTGCTGTACTGACTCGTGGCAGGATGAGCTGTACTGACTCGTGGCAGATGATTGCTGTACTGACTCGGAGCAGATGTGGCTGGCTGACTCGGTGGCAGATGATGTGCTGTCTGACTCGTGGCAGGATGAAGTTTGCTTCTGTACCAAAACCCGGCTTCCTCTCTGCACAGCTTCGCCCCCCGTCTCTGCACAGCCTCACTCCCCCTCTGCACAGCCTCACTCCCCCTCTGCACAGCCTCACTCCCCCTCTGCACAGCCTCACTCCCCCCTCTGCACAGCCTCACGTCCCCCTCTGCACAGCCTCACTCCCCTCTGCTGCACTAGCCTCACATCCCCCTCTGCACGCCTCACTCTCTGCACAGCCTCACTCCGCACACCTCTGCCCCCTCACTCCACACCTCGGCCTCGACTTCCCTTTCCCTGAGGCGGGAAGAGGATGTTAGTTTAATTGCATTATGATTAAGCAGCTGACCTCCTCCTGTCTGATCTTAGTGGCCTTCACCAGTTGTCTTAGTGGCTCACCATGGTCTTAGTGGCTCACATGGGTCTTATGGCTCACCTTGGTCTTAGTGGCTCACCAGTGTGGTCTAGTGGGCATCACCAGTGTGGTCTAGTGGCTCACCAGTGGGTCTATGGCTCACCAGTGTGGTCTAGTGGCTCACCATCGATGCCTTAGTGGGCTCACCAGTGTGTACTTAGTGGCTCACCATGGGACTTAGGGCTCACCATGTGTCTTAATGGGCTTCCACCATGTGGTCATAGTGGCTCACCAGTGTCCAAGTCGGCTCACCATGTGTCTTAGTGGACTCACATGTGGTCTAGTGGACTCACCAGTGTGGTCTAGTGACCACGCAGTGTGGCTAGTGGCTCACGCAGTGTTGTTCTTAGTGTGGCTCACCAGTGTGTTCTTAGTGGGCTCACCAGTGTGATCTTAGTGGCTCACCAGTGTGGTCTTAGTGGACTCACCAGTGTGGTCTTAGTGGACTCACCAGTGTGTCTTAGTGGACTCACCAGTGTGTCTTAGTGGACTCACCAGTGTGGATCTTAGTGGGCTCACCAGTGTGGTCTTAGTGGGCTCACCAGTGGTCTTAGTGGGCTCACCAGTGTGTCTTAGTGGGCTCACCAGTGGGTCTTAGTGGGCTCACCAGTGTGGTCTTAGTGGCTCACCAGTGTGGTCTTAGTGGCTCACCAGTGTGGATCTTAGTGGGCTCACCAGTGTGGTCTTAGTGGACTCACCAGTGTGGTCTTAGTGGGCTCACCAGTGTGGTCTTAGTGGGCCTCACCAGTGTGGTCTTAGGGGCTCACCAGTGTGGTCTTAGTGGACTCACCAGTGTGGTCTTAGTGGACTCACCAGTGTGGTCTTAGTGGGCTCACCAGTGTGGTCTTAGTGGGCTCACCAGTGTGGTCTTAGTGGCTCACCAGTGTGGTCTTAGTGGGCTCACCATGTGGTCTAGTGGGCTCACCAGTGGTGGTCTTAGTGGGCTCACCAGTGTGGTCTTAGTGGGCTTACCAGTGTGGTCTTAGTGGACTCACCAGTGTGGTCTTAGTGGGCTCACCAGTGTGGTCTTAGTGGGCTCACCAGTGTGGTCTTAGTGGGCTCACCAGTGTGGTCTTAGTGGACTCACCAGTGTGGTCTTAGTGGGCTCACCAGTGTGGTCCTTAGTGGCTCACACAGTGTGGTCTTAGTGGGCTCACCAGTGTGGTCTTAGTGGCTCACCAGTGTGGTCTTAGTGGACTCACCAGTGTGGTCTTAGTGGCTCACCAGTGTGGTCTTAGTGGACTCACCAGGGTCTGGGTGAGTATCCCCCCTTCCCTGCTGGACTCTCGCTCACCAGAGTGATCCTGGGATCACCAGGATCTGGTGGGCTCTCACTGTCTTCAGTGTTTTCCATCATTCTCTCTTATTCTCTCTCGTATTCGTTTTGTTTGTCGCATTTTCTAGTGTATTCTTAAATTTTCTAGTCTCTCTCTCCCCTCTCTATCTCTTCTCTCTGTCCTCTCTCCTCTCTGTCTATCCTCTTTCTCTTCTCGGTTTCTCTGTCTTCCACTCTCTTGTTTAGGTTTTAAGTTCAGAATTAATAATTATTTCAATGAAAAACGTATATTTTTCAAGCCCTGTTAATAGTTACGTAAATTAAAAACTTGTCTGATGCGTTGCCAGTTCGCTATTAAAATATTTGACTGATTAAAAAATTCTCTGAAGCACTTGGCTATAAAACTAATTTTTTTTTACAGCTTGGCATTGTAATATCTTCTGTTGTAA
This sequence comes from Cherax quadricarinatus, assembly GCF_026875155.1. Classification (NCBI taxonomy): domain Eukaryota; kingdom Metazoa; phylum Arthropoda; class Malacostraca; order Decapoda; family Parastacidae; genus Cherax; species Cherax quadricarinatus. The sequence continues at coordinate 18,126,366 of NC_069444.1, forward strand.
AAGAGGTTTTAAAAAATTTAGTTTTTGTAAAACTTCTCTACTGATGGGGTGTGTGTGTGTGTGTGTGTGTGTGTGTGTGTGTGTGTGTGTGTGTGTGTGTGTGTGTGTGTGTGTGTGGTGTGTGCGCATGCGTGTGCACTTTTCTAAGTCAATTTCAGCCATTATTTGTAAACAAGATGCTAGCGCACGTATGAGAATAATGGGAGTATTAATATTAAATGGAGTGAGATTTAATGCTTCTGGAGGGAGGGATGGAGAGGTAGGACTGGTAAGGAGGGATGGTTAGGGATGAAAGGAAGGAAGAAGGGAGGAGGGATGGTAAGGGATGAAAAGGAGTGACGAGTAAGGAGGGATGAAGGGGCTATAGCTGGCCAGTCGTCAAGATCCCCACATCTTGGTGTTCGTTATTTACATTACATCTGTCCGCTGTGTAAATCTCAGGGCTCACGTTTAGCTGCTGCCTCCGTAAGACGCTAAGAATGTTGTGACATGTACTGATATGCTTCCCAGCTCGTAAGGTGATAGGAAATGCTATAGAGTTGGCTATAGTTGATGTCAGCATTACACCCGCGTCAGATTGCAATTCAGTTCACTGATGTTTGTCTTGCCTACAGCAGACACCATTGTTTTGATATACTGTGTGGATCTAACCATTGTTGGATAGTTATAAGAATTGTGGAGGCAACCACAGCCTTGAGTGATACATTGATAGTCCTACTGGAGGGATGGAGAGAGGGTAATGTGAAGGGTGATAGAGTAAGGGTATATTAAGTAATCTGTCCACTTAAGTGTTGGTTTTCCCTCAGTTTATACATATTAGACACAAGTATGATAAATAACTTGCTGGGTCTACGGATCAGTGGCTTCTTCGGTAAATTCTTCCGTATTATTTCCAAGTGCCGGATGAACCAGGCTGTGATGGATATTGTGGCCAGGGCGCTTCCAACAGCAACAGCCTAGTTGTGCAGGCAAACAACCAGACACGTCGGGTTTACAGGACAAACGCAGGAGTTTTGGAATACCTCGAAAGGGGGTAAAACAGGTATAAACAGATCACGGGTGTACACAGTCTTGCCCCCACAGATTTAAATGGGATGGGTCATCTTGAGAGATAAATAACCCCCAAAAGTAAACAACTACAGCTCGCTGGAAGGACACTTTAAAAACCCTGCCCCGTGGGTTTACGAACCTTAAAGTGGGATACTTGACGATATCCTCTTTAAACCAACTAAAAAAATTTTTCCCATTTTAAAACCCCCGACACGTCCCCCAAAAACCTTTGGGTTTTAAAGGTCCAAACCTTCGTGGGAATAGACGGGGAAAAAAGTTAACTTTTGCTCCCATGTACTTTCTTATTTTTAAATTAAAAACACCCGGCCGTTTCCCCCACCGGGGCAGGGTGACCAGTAAAAGAAGAGACACTTTCATAAACATTCACCCATCACTTCTTGCCAGAAGCGCGCCTACAGTAAATTTAAAAAAACTGCCAATCAACACCCCTCCTTCAGGACTGAACTTCCGAGTAACTCCCAAATAAAACCCAGCAGCACCTGAAGGTGTATAAAAAATTCTTCTTAAAGGGGGAAAAAAAAAATCTTTATTTCCAGGCGCAAGAGGCTGCTAATGGTTTTAAAATAAACTTTCGTCAAAAAAAAAAAACTGCAGCCGGGGGTTTAAAAGACGGTGAAAGACTGTGTGCAGTGGGGGAAATTTTGTGGGTACTCGCATTGTTTGAGCCCCCCAGGAGGAGCGCCCAAGTCTTGAAGTAACCAGCTAGTTGGGGGTTGCGGGGGTTTCGATTCACATTCCTGGCCCCCGCCCCCTTTCACGGGTTCGCTACTAATCATTTTTTTCCCTGCTCCATGAGTTTTAACATACGTCTTTTTAAAAACCCTTAGCATAGCTCCTCCCTTTCCACTACATCACTTCCCAACTTTTCCCCATTTCCCTGAAAACTGTGACTGAAAAAATGCCCCTTTAACCCCCCGTGATTCACCCTAAAATTTTCAACCTTCCAACTGTACCCCCCTTTTTGCTGTGTCCCATCTCTGTAACATCCTGCTCTATCCCCCCTTGTCAATTCCTTTCAAATATTTTTTTTTGCGTTAACATATTCTCCCCCGTCTCTCCTGTCCTCCAGGCCCCTCAGGTCGATTTCCCCTTTAAACCCCCCTCGGAGGAAAATCCCCTTTTGCTCCGGAAATATTTTTTTGTTGGGACACCTGGGGCACTTTCTTTTTCCCAGTTTCCTTAAGTGCTTTCCTAGGCGCGGGGTTTCCCAAAATGGTGCGGGAAAACCCCCCAATAAAGGGCCAAAAGTACACATGTACAGGGTCCTAAATGATTCCTTATTGAGATGGGCGGGAAACTATTCTTAAGCTTGTTAGGCCCCCCGTTTTGGCCCGCCCGCAGTTATTTTTTGATGGGGCGGCCCCCAAAAAGAAATTTCCCAGTGTTATACCCCACCCCGTTTAACCTTTTCCCTTTATGAGTCTGTAGTTTTTTTTTCCCCCCAAGCCCCCCCCCCCTAAAAAGTGCTTTCCCTCTGAGGTGGTCTTTTCTCTTTTCCCCCAAACTTCATGACTTTTGCACCCTTTTTTGGGTTGAACCCATGAGCCAGTTTTCCCGGAACCCGGCGCCCGCCCGTCTTTCTACCTGCCCTTTGGGCCCCGTCCCCGTTGGAAATTTTTCTCATCAACTTCACATCACCTGTAAAAAGGGGAACCCCCTCGACTATTTTCCCTTTCCCTCAATGCATTCACAAAAAACCCGAAACAGCAAACCCGGGCCCTTGGGCTGACCCCTGTGGAACCCCGTTCGTCAAAACGGGGCACTGGGCAGTGGCCACGAAACCCTGACTCGCTGTTGGGCTTCCGAAAGGATTCCTTGGTGGGTAATGTGTGGAAAATCGCCTAGTTTTTGGACCAGTTGTGGTTTCAGGGGCGAAATTTTAAAACTCCGGCCCTGCCTCTTTACTTGGCCTAAAGGGTCTCGCTTCCTGCTCCATGAGCTTTATCGTAAATTCTTCTTAAAGCTATGAAAGGATCCGCCTTCAGACCAACTTCCCAGCCTATTCCACTTCCTGGGCAACTCTGTGACTGAAGAAATACTTCCCAACTTTCCCCGTGATTTTATCTGAATCGGGCAACTTTTAACTGTACCCCTTTTTTGCCGGGGTCCCCTCTCTGTAACATCCTTTTCTATCCACCTTGTCGATTCCCCCTCAGTATTTTAAAATGTCGTTAAACCCTATAACCCCCCGTTCTCCAGCGCGTCAGGGTTTCCCCCCCCCGGGGTGTGTGTGTGTACAAAATCGCCTAGTTTTGTGTGGTGTTAGTTTCCATTTGTCCTAGGCACATGTCGATTAGACACTAGGGCCCGTTTTAAAATTTTAGGGACGCCCTGGTGTGGGAATGTGCCCTGTGGAAGTGGCGTGTGGTAGTGTGCGGGGTGGTAGTGTGCTGTGGTAAATGTGGGGTGGGGGTAGGGGTGCGTGTGGTATTTTGCGTGTGGGAGTGGGGGGTTTGGGAGTTTTGCGTTGTGGTAGTTGGTTTGGTTTGTGCGTTGTGGTAGTGTGCGTGGGGTGGTAGTTCGTGTGGGGGTAGTGTTCGTGTGTGGTAGTGTGCGTGTGTGGGAGTGTGCGTGTGTGGTAGTGTGCGTGTGTGGTAGTGTGCGTGTGTGGTAGTGTGCGTGTGTGGTAGTGTGCGTGTGTGGTAGTGTGCGTGTGTGGTAGTGTGTGTGTGTGTGTGTGGTAGTTACCATTTTGTCCTAGGCACATGTCGATTAGACACTAGGCCTGTTGTGTGTGTGTGTGTGTGTGTGTGTGTGTGTGTGTGTGTGTGTGTGTGTGTGTGTGTGTGTGTGAGGCAGACAGGCAGATACAGACAGAGGCTGGCTGTCTCTCCTGCCTCTATCCTTCACTTATCTCTTCTCTCACTCTCCTCTCCCTACTTCTCCCTCCCTTCGGAAGCATTACTCAAGATTTCCACTTCGCAGTGCGTCAGCTGAAACATTTCCCTGGAAGGGGCAGGGGCACTCCGGGCAAGGTCACGTAGGGTTATTTTTGACCTCTAAGGGAAGGAAGGGGGGGGAGGTCAGTCAGCTATTATGCAAATTGCTACAATCTGTACGAGGGAGGCAGCATAAGCTTGTGTAATAGCAAGCATTGAAAATAACCGCCCGTGTGCTATGATTGGGGTGGGGTGCTGCGCGTGGGGAATGTGGGGGGAGGGAAGGGGAGGGGAAGCCGCGCATGGATTTTTTTTTTGGGGGGGGGAGGGTGTTGGGGTCATAATTAACCTCGTTATTGCACTGACAGTCCTTACCAGAATAAGGAATAATTTAAAGATTCAGGAGTTAGGTGTACAGTGTCCGTAAAATTAGGTGTACAGTGTGCTACGTGGACGAGTAAGGTGAATATTGATTTTGTAGTGTGTGTACTCGCCTAATTGTACTCGCCTAATTGTGGTTGCAAGGGTTGAGACTCGGCTCCTGGCCCCGCCTCTTCACTGACTGCTACTGGGTCCTCTCTCTCCCTGATCCATGAGCTTTATCATACCTCGTCTTAAAACTATGTATGGTTCCTGCCTCCACTACATCGCTTGCCAGACTGTGTGTGTGGGGGGGGGGGGGTAGGTAGGTAATCAACCTGTCATGCTGTGTATGTAATGTTGGTCCAGTTGGTTGATCTTGTTCCTCACAGCACCCCCTCCCCCTCCCCCAAACCACTCTTCCTGACCTCCCTCTTACCTCTCCTTCTCACACCTTACTCTCCCCCCCCCTGTAGCTACCAATCAACTAATATCCCCTTTCCAGCTACTCCCTCCCCTCTCATTTTACCTCTCACCTTAACTACGCTCTTTCCCTTTCTCTTAAAATTTGCTCCCCTGTGTTCCCTACTATCGTTCCCTTCCCTCTAGTTTCTCCCTTTACTAGTTTCCCCCTTTCGCTAGTTCTTCCCTTGCTAGCTTTCCCATCCCTCGCTAGTTTTCCCCTCGCTGTGTTTTCCTTCTCTCCCTACATTTTTCCCTTTATCATTGGATGTTATTTAGGAAAATAATTTGGGAAGCTGTGGACCATTTAGGGAATAATTTGGGCCATGTAAGAAATTTTTAGGCCATGTACGGTGTTGGCACTGCACAGGTGAGGGTTCCTAACAAGTGAGTGGCACCTTGGCAGTGTGAGGTGATGCGTCTTAGGTGAAGTGGGTCATGTTCAGGGGGTGGCCTTAATGTCTAGGGGGGCAGGTGACTTCCGTTCAGCATACATACACAGTAGATGGCCTTCCGTGGCCCCAGTGTGGCCTGCTGTCGTGGCCCCAGTGTGGCCTGCTGTCGTGGCCCCAGTGTGGCCTGCTGTCGTGGCCCCAGTGTGGCCTGCTGTCGTGGCCCCAGTGTGGCCTGCTGTCGTGGCCCCAGTGTGGCCTGCTGTCGTGGCCCCAGTGTGGCCTGCTGTCGTGGCCCCAGTGTGGCCTGCTGTCGTGGCCCCAGTGTGGCCTGTTGTGACCCCAGTGTGGCCCCGAGGGGCGGGGGTCAATTACGATGATTGGATGGTAATTTTTACTTTACCTGCCCAGGTGAGTTGTGGCTCAATTTACTGGAACTCCTTTGACGTGATGTGGCACCCAGGGTGCCAGATCAATGATGAGGGGGAGACGGGTGCCTTGGAAGGGTTGGAGACGGTTGCCAGGGACGTAATGAAAAGGTGACGGGCATGGGTGCCAGGGATTGGATAAGGGGATAAGGGGGGTGTCAGTGAGCGTGGAACGCCATGGTAGAAAGCTCCAGGGAGAAGGGACGGTAGGTACATGAGAACTTTCAAAACATTTGCAATAATGCCACTGGTGACGCCATTTAAATCACTTGTGCTCTCTCGCTTAGAGTATTGCTTGGTGTTGACAGCTCCGGTCGAGGCAGTAGAGATTTCAGAGCTGGAAGAGGTCGAGATATTGATTACTTACGTGAGTAAAGTCAATAAAGCATTTTAACTACTGGAACTGCCTCTGTGGAACGAGCAATATGTGCGATATATTCGAGGTCAATCCCAAATATACACACTACTATAACATACTGGTAACAGATCAGCAAGGCTGTGATCTGATTTTGTGGAGCTGCGAGTCGCCAGTAGCAACACTCTGGTCCCCACAGGGTCACGGATATATCGCAGGTATACACTACATGCTGTCGGTATACTCTGCAATTGTATTATTAGAGGTATACAGTTATGGGGATTACTGCTGCTATTTGTCACCCCTTGTGTGTGGCGGGGAGAGAGGGGTGACTGCCTCGTCACTGGCACCTTCGTGTCAGGACAACAGCAGGGAATTAGTGCCTCTTTGAGATATTATGGGAGCATTAGGGTGCCCTTGTTTCGGGGGAGGGGAAGTCAAGGGGTTAGTTAGGGTGTTGATACTAGAGAAGCTTATAGGGGGTAGGGGTCGAAGGTATGGTTGTACTCGCCAATAAGTGGTTGCAGAGTTTGATTCATTTGTTTGTGTGAGTGTGTGTGTGTGTGGGGTTTTGTGGGGTGTGTTTTGTGTGGGGGGGGGGGGGGGGCTGCCTTACAGGAGAGTCGATTCGTAGCTCCTGAGCCCGCTCCTCTATTAATATCGACAGTTTTTACCGTTTTCTAGCCTCAAGCCCAACCATAACCTCTCTTGAAGCTGTGCACGGTATTTACCTCATCTACTTCGCCTCGCTTATCCTCTTTAAGTATTTCGTATATCATGATCGTGGCTCCCTGGTCGTTTTCCTAATGTAACTTGTAGAATACACCCGCACACTGCCGGTGTACTCAGGATTTAATTAAGATTTCTTTTAAGGTTATGAAGAAAAGACGTTGCAGAATAAGTCTCTATTAGGACGACGTTTCGCTCCGTGTAGATCATTATTAATTCTTATATATTCTATAGAACGTGATCTGTAACGTTCAGCGTGGAACGTTCTTTACGAGGTTATGTGAACGTTCCTGTCTGTGATTTTATTGGTCCTTCTCGTTCCCTCACCTCACCTCACCTCTCCTCACCTCCCCTCACCTCCCCATCTCCACCTATCAACCCAGAAACCCACCGTCTTGCCCCTCTCGCCACCTTCCCTCCCTCCCCACACCCACCCACCTCTGAAGGAATCCCCCCATCACCATAACTGGGGGGGAATGAACTGCAAGGAGAGACTTAACTATCATTTGCATTAATCCTCTCTGTAAGGTCTGAACGTTCCTTCACTCTCGGTCGTTCCTTCACTCTCGGTCGTTCTCTCGGTCGGTCGTTCTCTCGGTCGGTCGTTCTCTCGGTCGGTCGTTCTCTCGGTCGGTCGTCTTCTCTCGGTCGTCGTTCTCCTCGGTCGGGGCGTTCTCCCCGGTCGGTCGTTCTCTCGGTCGGGCCCTTTCTCGTCGGTCGGGTTCCTTCTCTCGTCGTCGTTCCTTCACTCTCGTTTGTTCCCTTCACTCTCGGTCGTTCCTTCACTGTCGGTCGTTCCTTCACTGTCGGTCGTTCCTTCACTCTCGGTCGTTCCTTCACTCTCGGTCGTTCCTTCACTCTCGGTCGTTCTCTCGGTCGGTCGTGCTACTCTGATAACAGTTTTATACATCGCATAATCTGACATTCGCACCTTTGATATACCTTTGAAGAGTTTCGAGAGTTTCTCTACTGAGCCCAGCCATGGGCCAGGATCGTCTGGTGCTTGCCAGGTCAACCAGGCTGTTGCTGCTGGAGGCCAGCTGCCCGCACGTACGAGTTTTTGTGTTTCTTGCGGTGTGAAGAAGAATGGTGAGCATTCTGATTTGAATGACTGGAAGCTAAACCAGCGAGGATTATAAGTGCCCAGGAAATAATAGGACATCAGGTTTGATCCGAGGGAAGGGCAGCTCTAATTCCTTGCCTCAGATATATATATATATATATATATGTGTGTGTGGGTTTTTCTTGCTTTTATATGTATACATTACATATTTTTTTCTGATTGTCTTGGAAAGAGTGTGGAGGAAGTGAGTGTGGGAAGAGTTGTAGGGGTCGTTAGTGAGGTTGTCGAGCGGGAACCAAACATTACAGCTGACGGTAATGGTGGTGGATGTACCCTCCCTCAGTCTACTAATGAGTTTCCTACCTTGGCCTGCTAGTTGGTCTCCTTCCAAGACTATTCTTCCACCTTTTTCTTGGCCCACAGCCCCCTCTTCCTTTCCTTTCCTTCTTGGCCATCCTCTATTGTTTTTTCTACCCCCCCCCCACCAATACCCTTAATTCTTCCCTCCTCGGTTCCTTTGAGTCCCTTCTTGGCCCTCATCAACCCTCCTTAGCTTCCTTGTATATGTCAAGAGTGACAGTTGGTCCAGCAAGTTTTAGCCAGTGGTTGCTTCTTGCAGTGCCGCTACCACAGTTTGTGGTTGCTTCTTGCATTGCCGCTACCACAGTTTGTGGTTGCTTCTTGCAGTGCCCCTACCACAGTTTGTGGTTGCTTCTTGCAGTGCCCCTACCACAGTTTGTGGTTGCTTCTTGCAGTGCCGCTACCACAGTTTGTGGTTGTTACTTGCAGCGCCGCTACCACAGTTTGTGGTTGTTACTTGCAGCGCCGCTACCACAGTTTGTGGTTGTTACTTGCAGCGCCGCTACCACAGTTTGTGGTTGTTACTTGCAGCGCCACCACCAAAGGGCCATTGGCTACTACATATGCATCTGTGTTAACACACTCCGCCGCAGGGCCGACAGCATCTGTCGACGGGGACCAGCGCCCCCGCGGCCCAGTCCTTGACCAGGCCTCCGGTGGATCAGGGCTTAATCAACCAGGCTGTTACTGCTGGTCACACGTCCATAAAAACGACAGCCAGCCTAAATAGGTGGTTTCTCTAAGTTTTGTGTCTGTTAAATTTGGGAGTTATCCTAAGGCTGTAAACTGTGTCAGTCAGGAGTTTACAATTAAAACTCTAACAGTTACCCAGTAGTTTACTTTGTTTAAATAACGGCAATAAAAGTGATACCTGGAGGTTACCTGGAGGTTACCTGGAGGTTATTCCTGGGATCAACGCCCCCGCGGCCCGGTCCATGACCAGGCCTCCCGATGGATCAGGGCCTCATCAACTAGGCTGTTACTGCTGGCCGCACGCAGTCCGACGTACGAGCCACAGCCCGGCTGATCCGGCACTGACTTTAGGTATCTGTCCAGCTCTCTCTTGAAGGCAGCCAGGGGTTTATTGGCAATTCCCCTAATGCTTGATGGGAGGCTGTTGAACAGTTTTGGGCCCCGGACACTTATGGTGTTTTCCCTTAGTGTACCAATGGCGCCCCTACTTTTTATTGGGGGCATTTTGCATCGCCTGCCCAGTCTTTTACTTTCGTAGGGAGTAACAATAGTACGCGGCAGAAATTACATAATTAAACTTAAAAATTCATGGAAGGATAATAGAATTAGTGTGAAGTAAGAAGAAACGG
>NC_069444.1:18140786-18173674 GCF_026875155.1 Cherax quadricarinatus
GCCTGCAATTCCCAGTGCTTGAAGTTTTGCTAAGAGGCCCTGGTGCCACACCCGGTCGAAAGCGCCAGCAATGTCCAGTGCTACCACACAGCTGACTTTGGATTCATCCAGTGACTGGTGCCACTTAGTGGAGAGGTTTAACAACAGATCAGCAGCAGAGTAACCTTTCCTGAAGCCATATTGACGATCACAAAGTAGTGAGTGGTAGTCAAAAAAATCTGTCATTTGTCTTGAGATTATTGTCTCAAGGATCTTACCAGTGATTGACAGGAGTGACACTGGTCTGTAGTTGCTGATTTCTGCTCTGCTCTTCTTTTTGTGAACAGGGACTACATTTGCCTCTTTCCATGGAGAGGGCCATTTACACTGTACTAGGCAGTGCTGAAAGATGCGAGTTAGAGGTGCTGCTAGCTGGTCTGCACATCTTCTCAACAATCTTGGGCTCAACTTGTCTGGGCCCACAGCCTTTTCTTGGTCAAGTGATTTAAGAAGGAAATGCACCTCCTCCTGCCTTATTGTCACCACTGACAGTTTTGACACAGTTCTTGCAGCTAGCCAAGGAGGGTCCTTGCTGGATCAGGAACTTGCATTTTGGTAGCAAAGTGTTCAGCAAAGAGGTCCGCCTTCTCTTGACTACTAGTAGAGGTGGTCCCATCCTGTCGATTTAGAGGTGGAATAAGTTCATCAGGCAGATAACCTTGTCTGTCCTTGACCAGGGACCACCAGGTTTTGGAGCCTACCCTACCTGATGCTAACTTTCTTTTAGTGTCCACCTCCCATTTAGTAATGGCCCACTTTTGAACATCACCCATATGCCTACAGGCTTGCATGTGCAAGTTCCTGTTATAGGTGGTAGGATGTCTCTTATACCTTCGCCATGCTTTGTACTTAGCAGTAGCAGCCTCTCTACAACGAAAGCCAAACCAAGGCTGATCTGTAGGCTTTGTCACATATTGCCGGTGAGGAATGTGTTCTTGTTGCAGATTAAGGATGTGTCCAGTGAAGGCTTTCACTTGGTTGTCAACATCCCCCTGGAGAAGAGCATTCCAGTCGGTGGTGGCGAGCTCAGAGCAAAGGGCTGGCCAATTACCTCTTTCCCATAGCCAGGTTGTGCGTGTGGACTCCTCACCTCGTTCTGTTGGGATCTTAAGTGTGGTAAAAACAGCCTTGTGGTCAGACGATCCAACGTAGCCGAGGGGTTGACAAGTGACTATGCCTTCTGCCAGATCACTCACTACTGGGTCAAGGGAGGAGCCAGAGATATGAGTAGGGAAATCAACAAAGTTTCTCATGTCAAACACTGCAAGAAGGTCATCAAAGTCCCTCTGTATAAGGTGCTGGTTGAGGTCACCAACAATTATAATATGTTGACAGTTGTGTTGTAGCAGAAGGGAGTCAATATTTTCCATTAGGAAGTTGATAGGGTCTGCATGTTGCCACTGAGGTCTGTACATTGCACATGCTAGTACAGAGGTACTAGTGTTTATACAGAGCTTGAAGAACATCATTTCAAGATGTGTAGGGGTGGCAACATCTATGTGCTGGGCATGAACACTTTTAGAGAAGCACACAGCAACACCACCTCCTTGCCCTTGCCTGTCTCTTCTCATCCATGAGGTGTAGCCAGCAATTCTTGCAAAATTTTCTGGAGTCCTGTCATCCAAAAATGTTTCAACAACAGCTATCATGTCGGGACGTCGAGTGTTCACAAAGCTATGTGTGAGCTCTCCAACATTAGTAATGAAACCTCTAATGTTGGCCGACAGGATGCTGATAGACTGGCTCCTCATGATGAAGTGGTCAGCTTGAGGTGGTGGGTGTGTAGGGAATGTAAGGTGCCTGCCCTTGAGAGAGGTAGGGTACTGAGGCAGCTGCAGGGATGTAGGTCTGTGGTCTTGTATAAGGCCCAATCCCACCTGCTGGGCTGGGATAGGAGTAGCTAAGTGGGTGACGTGTGAGAGTGTTTACCAATTCAGAGATCCTGCTCTCTCTCTCTCTCTCTCTCTCTCTCTCTCTCTCTCTCTGTCTCTCTCTGTCTCTGTCTCTCTCTGTCTCTCTCTGTCTCTCTCTGTCTCTCTGTCTCTCTGTCTCTCTCTGTCTCTGTCTCTCTCTGTCTCTCTCTGTCTCTCTGTCTTTCTCTGTCTCTCTGTCTCTCTCTCTCTCTCTCTCTCTCTCTCTCTCTCTCTCTCTCTCTCTCTCTCTCTTTTTTTTTTTTTCTTTTTTGTCTGGTTTTGTTGCCATCCTCTTTTCTGACGTCGTTCCCTTTTGTGTTTCAAGAAAGTCTCATTTTATTTTGTGTTTTAGGGAAGGATGTTAGAGGGAAGGGAAGAAAGGAGACTTCATACGAGGCGATAAAGAGGGAAGAGAAAAGTCAGATAACACATTGAGGTTATCTTCCGAGAGACATGATCGACACTTTATAAGTTTCTATTTCTGTCACGACAAACGAGGTCAGGGTAATATAGCACAAGCCGCCTCCCTGCCATTATAGGAGGGTCAGCAGCAGCAGCAGCTGCTACTGCTTCTGCTGTAGTAGCAGCTGCTACTGCTTCTGCTGTAGTAGCAGCTGCTACTGCTTCTGCTGTAGTAGCAGCTGCTACTGCTTCTGCTGTAGTAGCAGCAACAATAGAAATAGCAGCAGTAGTGGTAATATGGGGAAGAGGAGTAAGAGAAAAATAAATAATGAACGCAGACTCGTAATCCAGAAGAAGTGGGCAATCAGAAGTGCTTATCAGAGAAGTTGGGTCGTTCTGCACGTGGTTGGACATTATCTGGTCGTTGTTAGCTGGTGGTCATGTCTGTGCTGCTAACAAGTGCCCTTCCCTCCCTCCTGCAGTAGTGGTCCTCTTCATACACATTTACAAATTGCTAGAGAGGGAGTGCGAGTGTGAAAGTTGTTGTATAGCAGTTTACAGAGCGCGGCCGCGGTAGGACTGTAAAAGTTTAGAAACTTTGTCCCCCTGCAGTCACAAGATTCCCTAGGGTGACTGTGCGTCCCCCCCCCCCCAGGGCGACCAGGCGCATGGCGTCCCAAGTTTCTCCTTTAGCTATCCTATCGGTAAAGATCAAGTTGTTCAGTTTCTCTTAAGTTTCTCCTGATAGGTCTACCCCTACAACTCGTGACTGTTTTTGTTGGAAACCTTTAGCATTTGTCTTAACCTTCGGGAGATACTAAGACAAGGTGTGGACTCCGTGCTTGCCTGATATATATACACATGTTGAAAAGCCTGAAGTCACTCTTTTTTTCTTTAAGCTCTCTATCAGCATGTTAAGTAAATGGACATAGATACAATTAATGTGACTGTGGGAGAGTTTTACTCTCCAGGAGCTTTGACTAAGTTCCTGGAGAGCGATACGTTCCAACAATAAAATGCACATTAGTTGCGTGTGTCCATTTACCTAACATTTTGTTGGTAATTCTACTATTATCTCATTTTGTTCGCCTCTGGCGAAGCGATATAGAAATGGTGATCCCTGAAATCGACCGTATATAGGTTTTTCCTTATTTGAGGCCTTCATGTTGTTTTTCTGGGTTGTATTGCGCTTTTGGGCTGTGGTTCGTAGCTTTTACTACGTATTGCCAGCAGTAATAGCCTGGTTGGTCCGGTCTCGATTCAGCAGGCCTGGTTTGGGACTGGGCCGTGGAGGCATTACCCCCTGGGAGCATCCTCCAGGTATCAGAGTTGAAGATGGCTGGATACCTATCTCACGACTGCACTTTCTGGGGTTCAAATCTGGCAGCCACTTGTCTGACCCCTTCTGTGAATTGCCCAAAGGATACATTGAATTCTTTATTGCCTTTGACATGTTCACGTGTATCAGGAATTGTACCGGTCTCAGAGCTGATCCTAACGGTGCCTCTCTCCCGCCACTCTGTGTCCCTCTCTCCTTAACACACGCTCCCTTTCTCCCTCCTTTTGAGAGTTGGCTGGGTGCCCGCTGCTCCCTGTGCGTCGCTCGCTGCTTCTCAATATATCCTCCGCTTCTGAAAGGGATCCCGAGTTATTGATGGTATCTTCCTAAGTAAATGTTCCTGCGTCTCTAAGTGCTTCTGACACACTATGTTCTGCCTCTGTGTTCTCCTGTGTGTTCTGCCTGTGTAATGTTGCCTTCCTGTGTTCTGCTGCTCCTATGTTTTACCTTTGTCTGTTGTGTGTTCTGCTGACCCTGTGTTCTCCTGGCTTAGTACCTTTGTATATAAATGAGATTATTCTTGATACACGCTGATCCCTATTTGTTTCCCCGAAGTCTTGTTATTGTTGGATTGTCTGTTCTTCCCTACGACTCCTGTTCTCCTCTTTTAGCTTCCCTCTCACAGAGAACTTCCCTTTTTATCTTTCCCCGTCATAGGCAAGCAGTGGTGTTGGGATAAAGGTAGGAGGAAGGAAGGAAGGAAGGAGGGAGGAGGTTGATGGATTGTTCCTGATGGCGGCGGCGACGCTGCTACTACCGGTAAAAAACAATTTCGTCTGAGGATTTAGTGTTGTGTTTGTGGAAGATATGAGAGGAGTGTCGGGGGGACGGGGGTCTCCTGGCTCCGTCCTCAGCCAGGATTGTGCTACGAGTGTTCCTTCTGTAGTTGGTTGATCAGGCCCTGATCCACCCGGAGGCCTAGTCAAGGACTGGGCCAAGGGGGGGCCTTGATCTCCGGAACACCCTCTAGGTAGACTCAGTAGCAGCTAGTTGACTTGACCCCCCCCTTTAATCCTACCCCTCCTTCAACCGTTTTATTTTCAGCCTACCTGGTCTCATTTCCTGCAGTGTTGCAGGAAATCCAGGCAGATTGGTTCAGGGGAACTAATCCGCCTGGATTTCCTACTTTCTGCACCATTGCAAGCTCCTGATGTGTTGATTGTAACACGAAAGGCCTGGAGCCGTAATTTAACTTCCCCTGTGGTTTGCATCTTTTATCTCTCGTACCTCATTATTCCATGTATATTATATTACAGGTATATCTTAATGTCTTCCCTAGCCTCGACCTCTCCCCCAGGCGTCCAACATAACTGGTTGTTGCCCATTATGGGGGGCAGTGTTTACAAGACGATGCTGCCAAAATGCGATCACAGTTTAATCTCCCAAGAATTTGTAAACACTGGCGCTAATTACGAAGCAAATATGCCGGGAGTTTCATAAGTCGTGGTGCACACTGGCGAGTTTCGTTCCCGCTTTCATCCATTCATTGCTGAATCTTCCTTCCATCCTCCCTCGCCTCTGTTCCCTTCCCTTCCATTACCTGCCTCTCAGGCTCTCCTTCCTTCCCTCTCTCTCTCCTACTCCCCTACCATCTTCCCTTTACCCCTCTCATCATCTCCCACTCAGCCTTACCTATCGTCATATTTCTCATTTCCTACGTCTTCCCTATTCCCTCAGCCCTTCCAAATTTGTCCTCCCCTCGTTATCTTTCCCCTCTACCTGTCACAATATGTTAATCTTGTATGGTTGTATTTGTTTTACTGTTTTTGTGCGAATTGTAATTACTGTGGGGTGGATTTGTATTAAATTTTACTGCGTCTTTGTGGGGGATGGATTTGTGTGAAGGATCGTATACCTGACCGCATAAATAATTTTATTGCACGGAGCCTTGAATTGTCCTGTTGCTCCTGCGCTCTGGAAATGTTAAGTTTTCTTAGTTTCTTACCATTTTCTCTCTTCTAACTCCCTTTTTATTGTCAGCTGGTTCCTTTCTCTTCTTCTCTACCACTTTTTCCTCCTTCCCTTATCTCTGCGTTCTTCTTCCTTCTTGAATGGGAATAGAGAAAAGACAGAAGGGGGAGGAAAGGGTACTTGAGAGGAAAGAAGAGAAAGATGTATGGAGGAAATAGTAAGATGATGGCTTACCACTCGGCAGGTTACTAAAATACTTGAACTACTGGAAGCTCTTCAAAGTACTTTTGAATATACTATTTAGATGGAAGGAGAGATACCTGATAATATACACCAAGTATAAGGGTAACTATCAGTAGACCCCTGGCTGCTTCCAAGCTGGACAGATCAGCCGGGCTGGACTACGTGCGACCAGCAGTAACAGCCTGGTTGATCAGGCCCTGATCCACCGGGAGGCCTGGTCAAAGATTGGGCCGCTGGGACGTTGATACCCCGGAACACCCTCCAGGTTGATCCTAGGTAAGTAGGCCTGAAAAATGCTGGAGGACCAGGTCCCAAATCTACACACTACCATAATTTATTGAATAGTTAATGGTAAAATAATTCCAGTGGTGATATAAGACTTGTTGAACCTTCTTACCAGCAGATGTCTGAAGTGTTGCTGAAAAAGTGTAAATGTCTTCGGGAGGCAGCTGGATCAGCAAGTGTCAGATCAACTGTGCTGTGATATGTGGGTCAGCAGGCCGCTAATAGCAGCAGCTTGGTTGAAGAGGCACTCAACAAGGAAGCTAGGTCAGGGGCTTGACTGGTAAGGTAGAAAAGCCCTCTAAATGTGTGACAGGCGTGAACGCAAGTTTACTTGATGGGGAAGGACACACCGCAGTGGCTTCTCTGGTGTTAGGGGTGGTGGTGGAGGTATTGGTGGTGGTGCTGCTGGTGCTATTCTTAATGCTACTGATGCTGGTAGTTCTTCGTCAGGCAGGATGTTACTGGCGAGGGTGTTATAGTCCCATAATGACCCGTTACACATGACCGCTTAGTGACAAACAGCTGGCAATATCTCAAAACCAGTTGAAGACATACCAGATATGTCTAACTCATGCTTAGTTGCTCCACCTCCCCCTTCATTAACACAAACCCTCGTACCTTACTATTAGTGTGCTGGTTCGGATTGCTGACCCAGCTACACTAAATTCTCTCTCCAAAATGACAGAAATCCACTAAAACGATGAAGCAGAAAATGGAAGAAAACTATTTTTGTCTTAGAACGTGTGGTTATAACAAACGTAAGTAGCCAGCACGTAGAGAGGCTCTCAGGGTTCACGCTAAACACTCATTCTGGTTTTTCCGTAACTAACAATCACACTCGATTTCAACTGATTACTGGGGAAGGCCAGGGGAAGACGACGAAGAGCGAGGAGCAGGAGGACGACACGAAGAAAGGTTTTTTTGTGGTCGTTCCCATGCTGGCAGGAAACACGCCAGTTGGGGACTCTTCAATTTGAGAAGATCCTCTGTTTGCTGCTGCTCCAGGTAGCGTTGACTCCTGTTGCTGCTGCTCCAGGTAGCGTTGACCCCTGTTGCTGCTGCTCCAGGTAGCGTTGACCCCTGTTGCTGCTGCTCCAGGTAGCGTTGACCCCTGTTGCTGCTGCACCAGGTAGCGTTGACCCTGTTGCTGCTGCTCCAGGTAGCGTTGACCCCTGTTGCTGCTGCTCCAGGTAGCGTTGACCCCTGTTGCTGCTGCTCCAGTAGCGTTGACCCCTGTTGCTGCTGCTCCAGGTAGCGTTGACCCCTGTTGCTGCTGCTCCAGGTAGCGTTGACCCCTGTTGCTGCTGCTCCAGGTAGCGTTGACCCCTGTTGCTGCTGCTCCAGGTAGCGTTGACCATGTTGCTGCTGCTCCAGGTAGCGTTGACCCCGGGTTGCTGCTGCTCCAGGTAGCGTTGACCCCTGTTGCTGCTGCTCCAGGTAGCGTTGACCCCTGTTGCTGCTGCTCCAGGTAGCGTTGACCCCTGTTGCTGCTGCTCCAGGTAGCGTTGACCCCTGTTGCTGCTGCTCCTCCAGGTAGCGTTGACCCCTGTTGCTGCTGCTCCTCCAGGTAGCGTTGACCCCTGTTGCTGCTGCTGCTCCAGGTAGCGTTGACCCCTGTTGCTGCTGCTGCTGCTCCAGGTAGCGTTGACCCCTGTTGCTGCTGCTGCTCCAGGTAGCGTTGACCCCTGTTGCTGCTGCTGCTCCAGGTAGCGTTGACCCCTGTTGCTGTTGCTGCTGCTCCAGGTAGCGTTGACCCCTGTTGCTGCTGCTGCTGCTCCAGGTAGCGTTGACCCCTGTTGCTGCTGCTGCTGCTCCAGGTAGCGTTGACCCCTGTTGCTGGTTGCTGCTGCCCAGGTAGCTTTTGACCCCTGTTGCTGCTGCTCCAGGTAGCGTTGACCCCTGTTGCTGCTGCTCCAGGTAGCGTTGACCCCTGTTGCTGCTGCTCCAGGTAGCGTTGACCCCTGTTGCTGCTGCTGTCCAGGTAGCGTTGACCCCTGTTGCTGCTGCTGCCTCCAGGTAGCGTTGACCCCTGTTGCTGCTGCTGCTCCAGGTAGCGTTGACCCCTGTTGCTGCTGCTGCTCCAGGTAGCGTTGACCCTGTTGCTTGTGCTGCCAGTTTAGCGTTGACCCTGTTGCTGCTGCTCCAGGTAGCGTTGACCCCTGTTGCTGCTGCTCCAGGTAGCGTTGACCCCTGTTGCTGCTGCTCCAGGTAGCGTTGACCCCTGTTGCTGCTGCTGCTTGCTGCTCCAGGTAGCGTTGACCCCTGTTGCTGCTGCTGCTGCTGCTCCAGGTAGCGTTGACCCCTGTTGCTGCTGCTGCTCCAGGTAGCGTTGACCCCTGTTGCTGCTGCCTGCTCCAGGTAGCGTATGACCCCTGTTGTTTGCTACTGCTGCGCTGCTCCAGGTAGCGTTGACCCCTGTTGCTGCTGCTGCTCCAGGTAGCGTTGACCCCTGTTGCTGCTGTTTCAGGTAGCTTTGATTACTGCTACTCCAGGTAGCATTGACCCAGGACAGACGCTGATGGAGCACTTCCGCTCCTCAGGCGAGACCAACGTTTTTTTGTGGTGGTGCTGGTGGTGCTCCTCATGCTCGTGTTCCTCCTCCTCCTCGTGTTTCTGTTCTCGTGCTTCTCCTCCTCCTGCTCGTGCTCTGCTCCTCCCTCCTCCTCCTCGTCATGCAGGTGTTGTGGCCAGGGGCAGTGTTCACGGTGATCTCTGCCACCTCTCTTCTCATTGCTAAATTTGCAGTAATATTCATCAGATGTAAGAAATTACATTTGGGGGGGATAGACTTAAAACAGGTACTTTAGTTCTGGCTCAGTGTTCGTGGTTCTTGTTCATTGTTGGTGGTTCTGGCTCAACATGACGCTTGCAAGTGTTGACTCTTTTCATTGTATTTTAAGGTAGGGAGGGTTATCTTGATGCCAGTAAAGGGCTCTTGATCTAAGGAATTAGGGCCTGGCCCAGGGCTCTGGCTGCAGGATTAGGAAAGGCTGGAAACCTTTCAGAGGCACATCGACGGTAAAGGTATCATTTCCTCGGATCAAACCCGGTCCGCTCCAGCTCGCTACCAGCAGTTTTTAACTTTATGGCTCTTATTGCATTAATAAAGTAAAACGTTCAGTGCCCCAGGGCACTGTTCTGGAACCTTTACTGTTTCTTATCATCATAGAAGACACAAAAACATCCGCCTCTGTTTTCTATCATAATTTGCTAATGAGACTAAAATAAGGATGAAAATCACCTGGGTAGAAGACGAGGAGAAATTGCAGAATGATGTAAACAAAGTCTTTTAATGGGGAGTGGAGAACATTGTTTCGGGCCGCCAGCAGTAACAGCCTGATTAACCAGGCGAGTACAGATCAAGCCTGGCTCAGGGCCGGCCTGCGGGAGTAGCGGAACTCTCGAAACCCATCAAAGATAAAGGTGATGATAATCATAATGTTAATTAAAACTGTTTCTTGGTTCTTCATCCCCTGCTGGTTTTCAGCGCTTCTCCACCCCTCTCTTCCCTCTCTCCACCCCTCTCTTCCCTCTCCTCCATCCCCTCTTCTAGTACTGAGGGGGAGGGGCTTTATCCTCGAGAGAGATGGCCATCAGGAAGGTCTGGGAACCTTAATAATCACCAGTCGAGGATCACCTGTGAGCACAGTTCTCAGTGGTGATGTGACCTTCGTTTTGACCACCTTACTGATGGGCGAGTGCAGGGACTCAGTTGTGGGGTGACGGGGAGTAGTGTTGACCCCTGACCCCCGCCTCTATAATACACATCTGGATTCTGTCCTCTTTGTTCACGTCATATTTACTCTTAAATGTGCGTAAAATAATTCCATTATTTTCTTGCGGTTCATTACACTTTGTAACCGTAAGACTGAAGCATTACAGACGTTACCGTAACTTGTCTGTAATGCTTCAGTCTTACTGTTACAAGTTACGGTAACGTCTGTAATGCTCAGTCTTACTGTTACGTTACCGTAACTTGTAACAGTAAGACTGAAGCATTACAGACGTTACCGTAACTTGTCTGTAATGCTTCAGTCTTACTGTTACAAGTTACGGTAACGTCTGTAATGCTTCAGTCTTACTGTTACGTTACCGTAACTTGTAACAGTAAGACTGAAGCATTACAGACGTTACCGTAACTTGTAACAGTAAGACTGAAGCATTACAGACGTTACCGTAACTTGTAACAGTAAGACTGAAGCATTACAGACGTTACCGTAACTTGTAACAGTAAGACTGAAGCATTACAGACGTTACCGTAACTTGTAACAGTAAGACTGAAGCATTACAGACGTTACCGTAACTTGTAACCGTAAGACTGAGGCATTACAGACGTTACCGTAACTTGTAACAGTAAGACTGAGGCATTACAGACGTTACCGTAACTTGTAACAGTAAGACTGAAGCATTACAGACGTTACCGTAACTTGTAACAGTAAGACTGAGGCATTACAGACGTTACCGTAACTTGTAACCGTAAGACTGAAGCATTACAGACGTTACCGTAACTTGTAACAGTAAGACTGAAGCATTACAGACGTTACCGTAACTTGTAACAGTAAGACTGAAGCATTACAGACGTTACCGTAACTTGTAACAGTAAGACTGAAGCATTACAGACTTTACCGTAACTTGTAACAGTAAGACTGAAGCATTACAGACGTTACCGTAACTTGTAACAGTAAGACTGAAGCATTACAGACGTTACCGTAACTTGTAACAGTAAGACTGAAGCATTACAGACGTTACCGTAACTTGTAACAGTAAGACTGAAGCATTACAGACGTTACCGTAACTTGTAACAGTAAGACTGAAGCATTACAGACGTTACCGTAACTTGTAACCGTAAGACTGAAGCATTACAGACGTTACCGTAACTTGTAACAGTAAGACTGAGGCATTACAGACGTTACCGTAACTTGTAACAGTAAGACTGAGGCATTACAGACGTTACCGTAACTTGTAACAGTAAGACTGAAGCATTACAGACGTTACCGTAACTTGTAACAGTAAGACTGAAGCATTACAGACGTTACCGTAACTTGTAACAGTAAGACTGAAGCATTACAGACGTTACCGTAACTTGTAACAGTAAGACTGAAGCATTACAGACGTTACCGTAACTTGTAACAGTAAGACTGAAGCATTACAGACGTTACCGTAACTCACCTTCGTGTATCGTTTCCATACACACCCTTTTGTTATTCATCTACAGATGTATAACAGGAATTACAGATGTATAACAGTAACATTTCAAACAGAAGGCAGAGTGGTTGAACTTTCAGGGAGATTTAATAAGTCGGACCTGTGGTGTCACCCCTCAGAATTTACCGCCCCGCTATTCTCTCATCTAGGGTCGCTTATGCAAATTTTGGAGTGTAAGGGAGCGTGACCTGTGTGCAACTCGCGCATGTTGATGAGCTAGACGCAAGTGCAACACTTGGGTGTCTTTAATGCCGGAACGTTTCGCTTGCAGAGCTGACGTCTTCAGTCGTGCGTCGAAGTGACGTCTTGGTAAACAAAAGTAACCCAGGTGTTGCAACTTGATATGTCTTGTTTAGCAACTTCATGTCATATTGATGACTTATGGCTGTCTTTCAAGGTTCTCTCCTTCTTTAAGGTTCTCTCCTTCTTTAAGGTTCTCTCCTTCAAGGTTCTCTCCTTCTTTAAGGTTCTCTCCTTCTTTAAGGTTCTCTCCTTCTTTCATAAGGTTCTCTCCTTCTTTCATAAGGTTCTCTCCTTCTTTCATAAGGTTCTCTCCTTCTTTCATAAGGTTCTCTCCTTCTTTCATAAGGTTCTCTCCTTCTTTCATAAGGTTCTCTCCTTCTTTCATAAGGTTCTCTCCTTCTTTCATAAGGTTCTCTCCTTCTTTCATAAGGTTCTCTCCTTCTTTCATAAGGTTCTCTCCTTCTTTCATAAGGTTCTCTCCTTCTTTCATAAGGTTCTCTCCTTCTTTCATAAGGTTCTCTCCTTCTTTCATAAGGTTCTCTCCTTCTTTCATAAGGTTCTCTCCTTCTTTCATAAGGTTCTCTCCTTCTTTCATAAGGTTCTCTCCTTCTTTCATAAGGTTCTCTCCTTCTTTCATAAGGTTCTCTCCTTCTTTCATAAGGTTCTCTCCTTCTTTCATAAGGTTCTCTCCTTCATTCTTAAGGTTCTTCCTCCATCTGGTACAGCTGCACGTGGTGGTGGTGGTTCACGTGGTACAGCTGCACGTGGTCCACTGACGTGCCTTTCTGCGTTGTTTCCACGGATCAAACAAGTATTCCCTTAATTCACACGTACACGGTTCTGGGGGCGGGGTCACTGCCCCCTTTCCCGTTAACAGCCTGAGTAATCAGACTGTGGAAAATACTGTACATATTTTCCAGAAATACAGTAGTTATATGCAAATAGATGGCCATACTGTATTTAATAATATTTGTCATAAAAAAATGGGAAATTTTCTGCACCTGCGCAGAAGGACAGTCGCCATTGTTATTTTGAATTTGATACAACGTTAGTGTAATGGGAAGAATTTTCGTGCTCTAGAGGTTAAAATTGGGTTGACACCTCTCAAATAGGAGGCGAAATTGTTGGATGTGCATTCCTGTATAATTTGAGTATCAGGCGACAGGACAGGACAACTCCAGGAACCTCAGATAAGCTGTCTAATTTATGTTTAAATTCTGGCCAGTAAATTTTTCATAAATGTAGGCAAAAGGTGGGGGGGGGGGTCCTGTACATGACACACAATCTCCAGTCAAATTGATGAGTGTTATGATTAAGATATATTCTCCTTCTGTTATATAAATGTGTGTATATTATATATATATATATATATATTATATATATATATATATATATATATATATATATATATATATATATATATATATATATATATATATATATATTATATGCATGCAAAACAACCACTCTGAAAGAATAGAGAAATTCCAAGCGCTTTCGTGACTACTCACATTATCAAGGAACTAATATATATATATATATATATAATATATATATATATATATATATATATATATATATATATATATATATATAGTTCCTTGATAATGTGAGTAGTCACGAAAGCGCTTGGAATTTCTCTATTCTTTCAGAGTGGTTGCTTTGCATGCATATATATATATATATATATATATATAATATATATATATATATATATATATTATATATATATATATAATATATTATATATATATATATATATATATATATATATATATATATATATATATATATATTATATCATTTATTAATTTTAATATAGTCCACAAATTTATACATTTACCAGAATTCCTGGTGATGTACATTTCATTTGTAATTAATAGGTCCAGAGCAACTTGTGGATATGACAGTGGTAGGTATCGACGGGGGACATTTTTGCGACCTAGGTGTCCCAAATTCCTACTTGTCTGTAACTCTGATAAATAATAATTATCTTTGTTAACATTTACTGTTATGTACATAATGAGTTACATACAGATAAATGCAATTTTCAACAGACTGTTGGTGCTGGGCGCGCAGAGTCCAGCTTAGACACTGATCCATAATGCGTGTCCTGCCTCGGTAAAAGAATCCCTGACAACTGTTCCTTTCAGTTACTCTCCAGCATGGTGATACATCATGATACATCGTACTGTGTCTACGTTTCGTTGTATTTTCCACTTCGTGATACATTGCGCTTGTGTAAATGTGTCCTGTATATTTATGTATTACTTGTGTATTTCCCGTTCTCAGTAAGGTAATTTTTTTTGTACTGCCGCTCATTCTACGTCCGCCACCGCCGCTGTCACTACGACTACTGCCTATGCCACTCCTTCCGTATAGTCTTCTCCCCTTCTCTACCTTTCTCATCCCAGTTGTGACTTGACAATGCTCCAAGGGTGAACGAAACGTCGTCATAAGGTTCCTCTTGTACGTGCAAGTTTTGGATGAATTGGGTATGGCTGTTTAATGCCCTTGACTCGCGCACCCTAGAATTCACGATAGTCCTTAATCTAGATAGATGGAGATAGCTCTTCTCAGCAGATAGCCTCTATGGATTAGTCCTCTGCTCTGTTCTGTCTTGTGTACTCTCATGTCTTCTGAGGAAGAAACAGGAGTCGGAGAAATCCATTGTTTGTCTCTGTCTTCCAGGAATTGTGTGGTGTTATTGACGTTTGTGAAGCCTTTCAGTCTTGTTGTGTTGATTTAGGATGTGTCTGCGTAGTCTGAGTGACATAAATGAAAATGGGAGTAAAATGCACACAAGTCTGCCATGGTATGATGCTTGAGCAGCAGTAAAGATGAATGTGAATAGTAAGAGAAGATGCAGTAATAATGTGCTCTCAAGGCGAGTTGGTGACCTTGGAGGAGGTGGAGCGTCCCTCTCTTAGACGACTGGGACTCGTGAAGACCTCGACCCCTCTTGCATTGCTAAGTCGTGGCCCTCACGGAGGATCTGGGTCACACTTGGAGGAGGAAGAGAAGGAAGGGGAAGAGAAGAGGCAGAGAGAGACTTTTTTGAGTTTCTTAAAATTCTTTGCTTTTTGGGTACCATGGTAATACTGCTGCTGATTTTGCTGGTTTTGCTGCTCCTCCTTTATTTTAACTGCCTGTGTTTATTGTACAGGTATTACCCATTACCTTCATAATATGAATAATGTTGTCGAGGTACATCCTTTTATATTATATATAAATAATACACGTATACACGTAAAATGTAAACTTTACACAAACATTATCAAGTACAAATCAGAAGTGGCTGGGTCACTTATATTGTCAACCTCCTCCTTGCCCATCCTTCCTTCCCGTACTTACCAGGGCTCTGGTCATCGTTCGATCGCATTACAGATAGTGTCGGTAGATACCTGGGAACAGGATAATATGCAGGGGGTTGGAAGAAAGTCAGGTGTGGCTGTGAGGAGGAAAATATTTGATGGTTGGCTAAGACGATAAGCCTTCCACAGTGACTGTATTGCCAGAGGCTCGGCAAATTGAAAACTTTCTTTGAGTGTTGCAAGTTCTTCACTCAGTCCGCTATACTGGAACTCCCAGGGCATCAGAAATACTACGAACAATCAAGAAGAAAGTTCCGGGATGTATGAAATTCCTTGTGGAGGTAGTAATGTACGAGTATGTCTCGAGAGTCCATGACGAACCTGTGAACACTGGTAAACACAAATGTACCTCCAGAACAGATCATTTGACTCACTTTTGTATTACACATTGTAACTGGCACAACACTTTGATAAACTGGACAGAGGACGAACTAGCCATTAAAGTTGACATATTCAAGTGTGTGTTTAGAATCTTCCTCTCATCACAAT
Source organism: Cherax quadricarinatus (assembly GCF_026875155.1). Taxonomy (NCBI): domain Eukaryota; kingdom Metazoa; phylum Arthropoda; class Malacostraca; order Decapoda; family Parastacidae; genus Cherax; species Cherax quadricarinatus. The sequence continues at coordinate 18,156,230 of NC_069444.1, forward strand.
TTCCAATCCCATTGTTCAGAACAATGGAGGTTTTTAATTAGTCAAGCCTCTGGCAGTACAGTCGAGCAAAGTATAAAGAGTCGTAGCCAACCATCCGATTTAACATTTCTACTGCTGCACCTCATGGCCAGGCTGCTGCTTTCTCCTGCGGGTCATCGCATGGCTCAGACCCTCGTCAGGAACTCTTGTCCTGTTTCCTGGCCAACCTAACCTAACCTCTTTATTGACCTGAAGAAAAAAAAACCGTTGTGCAGGTTAAACACTCCTTTTACTAAAACTTAATAAACTGCATTCTGTCTGCTTTTACACAAGTTTTGTTGGCATCTTCACACCAACGCCAAGGCTGAGGGACTGATTACCTTATCTTTTCTGTATAGTTCTTGTGTCTTTCAATTATATCCTTGAATTTGTATTGATAAAGCCACTGGATGGCGAAACGTCTACAATAAAGATACCCAGATGTTGCACATTTCTAATTTTTCATAATTTGGATTATATCGGCGTTGAAATTTTTGGGGCTGTTATCTTCATGGGGATACTGTGGATATTTCCTTGAAGGAGGTCGCTGGTGATTAGTGTTCCTATTTTAGAAACTCTTCAGGAAGGGAGGATTGTGGTGTTTAGGGGTGTTTTGGGTCTTTAAGGGGTGGTGTGGGTCTTCCATTAAGGGGTGCTATAGTTCCTCATGGGCACTGTGGACTTAATACACAAGAGGTTCCAGGTTATAATGTTGACTGATTGTTCCTGCCACGCCAATGGCTTTTGAACTTGGGGTAGCGCTCCCTGTCAGCCTTTTCCCGAGACCCTCGAGCTCAGGAAACATGTTTTTTTATTCCCTGCTGTTCATGGGTGTCTTACCAGGAGACATCAGTAGGTGGGCTCAGATGGTTGGTCGGTCCTCACGTCTTTGAAGAGCACTGGAGAAGTAGTGGTGATTCTAACTTTCTCTCTCTTCCCCCCGTCCATCTCCTTTTTTCTTTTTTGTCCTTAGGGACACACAGATTGCAGTCGTGCATCACCACGGTCTTTCCCATTGAGTAACGGAAGACACGATCAACTGTGACAAATTCCAACTGCTTAGATACGAGAAAGAGAAGAAAATCTCGCAACATGTACAGGATACAAGGCGAAATCAGTTCACGGAACGGAAGAAGCTGATAAGATCAAAGAAAATTTGATGGCCTTCCTTTATTAAGAGTCCTATGACGCAAATCAGTTTCTGCCTGAAATGTAGAGAAGGATAATGGAGGCCTTTTGTGGAAAAAAATGACCTCGCTTGTACTCGTCTAGAATTGTCCTTATCACTTCTTCCAAGGACAAAGGTGTATCACGGAACGTTTTGGCAATAAAGATACCCTTGTGTTGCACGTGTATTCATCAGAGCCGTGTTGCAGAGGCGAGTAATACTCTTCACAACATTGCTATCTTCTTCTCTTTGATCAAGAACGCTACACAGGAAGCCATTACCGAACCTGTATTTCAAGATTCTTTAAAAAAAAAAAAAAAAGAGGAAGTGGTGAAAAATTGCTGAGGATGTCTTTCCGAGGCGGTGGACCCACGGCAGGAGAAGTGCTTCAAGGTCGTCCTCTTCAGATGGGGAGGAGCGAGTCGGGTTGGAGGTGGGGGTCACTATAATCCCTCCCTCCCTCTCCCACACTTTGATTGACTACATACAAGGTCTCTTGCAGCAGTAAAGAATGACCTCGTATTTCGTGGAGGTTTTTGAGGGCATCGCGTCGAGAGCGCAGGAGATATGCTGTAATGATTGTGTTGTCGTTGTGTGTGTTGTCGTTGTGTGTGTTGTCGTTGTGTGTGTTGTCGTTGTCGTTGTGTGTGTTGTCGAATGTTTCATCTTCGACCACTTTCTTCTGGTATCCTAAAAGTCTCTAGTTATATTAGTGGTCCTGGACCTCGTCTTCCCCACAGCTCGGTCTCAGACTAGGACTCTTAAGTTCGAAAGCAAATATTCCATGAATAGGAACAGTTAGGCTCGTGAAAAAGCAAAGTTACACGTATACTTCACGTAACTAGAAGTTTGTTAGATTTACCTGTCATCATAAGTGTTCACCAGACAGAATTAACAATCCTACCAGCGTGCAAAAGAACAAGTTAAAATTTCACATTTAATATGAGAGTAATATCTCCCTGAATAGTGAATAATAGGGCAGGACTTTTAACAAAATTGGATACACCTGCATTGTGCTGTGTAATGCATCATGGGGGTGGAGAGATGTGATGATCCTTGAGGGAGAGCGCGCGAGTGATGAATCTTGGAGGATGGGGGAGGGGGAACGCAAGTGATGAACCTCTGATGGTTGGGGCATTCATGAACCTTGGAGGGGAAGGGTACGCTGTATGTTTGTGGATCCTTGATCTAGTTCATGCTGTGTTTATAGGACATCTCAGTCATCATGTTGCTTGTTTTAACATTGCATGAGCTCGTGTATGTTCTCGACTGTATTCTGCAGTAACTCTGGTCCTGGGTGGTAACGCGTAAAAGATAGCGCCGTGGTGTCAGAGACCGGACGATCGTCCCCAGATTAACAAACAGTTAGTTAGCTTTATGGAACAGGTTTAAATGAGAAACTTTGACTCTTTAGCGTTAAGTAAAACGCGTGTTCAACAGTTAGGTATCTATATTTCGAAAAGTTTCGCCTACACAGTAGGCTTTTTCAGTCGAATAGAGGCAACGGGAATAGAAGGTATGTGAAGACGACGTAATCAGTCCGCAACAGTGCTGTTTTTTTTGTTCGAATCTTTCTAGGATTTAACTAAGGGATGGGTTGTTCTATTGAATCTAGCAGTTTTCCCAATCAACTTGAGTCAGCTTAGTAGTTGTGTGGGTTGGTAGGTAAGACACACAGACAACATTGAAGCAGCTTTATTCCGAAACGTTTCGCTTACACAGTAGGCTTCTTCAGTCGAGTACAAGAAGTAGGCGAAACGTTTCAGAATAAAGTTGCTTAACTGTTGTCTGTGTCTTACCTACCAACCTTTCTGTATTGTATACCATTTTGATATTCACTTTAGTAATTGTGTGCAAAGTGAAGCTTGAAATACTAACTGAAGAGCGCGAAGTAGCTATTAACCTCTCGTAGTCCATCTGTAAATGTTATAACTTTTAATTTGGCAACCATGATAATGATTTGACATGTTGATCTTCCTAATGAGGCTGCAGTCAGCCGTGTAACGAACACTGAGACCTGCTTGTACTGTACCGAATGTTTGAATTGGCTATTTAAATGTACTGCACAACAAACTGGTTGACCCCCCCCCCCCCACTACACAAAATGGTAGAAGGTTGAGCTCTCCTACATACCGTATGATTATTCAGATCATTATTAAAAGTCCATCAACATGCATCTACTGAAAGAGTAAGACACGTTAAGATGTTACCTTGCTTGTCTGCACTATTGAACGTCATTCAAGGTAGAGTTCATCTGCAGCCACTCTAGTTAGAGCTTTCATTTAGTTGACTTCAGATCTCTGAGATCAAGTTCCATATGGAAGTCACTTTGAAAAGTTTTCGTTCAAGGAGTGAGATGAAGAATTGAGACACTTATGCAACACATGGGAATCTTTATTGAAGAAACGTTTCGCCACACAGTGGCGAAACGTTTCTTCAATAAAGATTCCCATGTGTTGCATAAGTGTCTCAATTCTTCAACTTGTCGGTTTTCAAAACCATTCATCACAAGGAGTGAGATACTGACCACGACCTACCAAGGCTGACGGACTTCACGTTAAAACTAATACTACTACTATCTCCGTTTCCAGAATAAAGATACAGAAGTGTTGCACATGTCTTATTCTCCAAGGAATATCTTTGGGAAAAGTACAGAAGGTCGTTCTTCAAGCGTGTGGCTCGTACTCGGAGTGAGTGAACTTACCTTTGATGAGTTTTACCAGAGTCCAGCCTTGTGCCTCTGGTTGCTGGATGGTTGCTGGTTGGTAGCCAGCAACCATTCAGGGAAGTACTACTGTCCTGTAACATCATAGACAAATCGTACGAAATTCTAATTACTTTCAGTATACGCATATCTTTACTTTCCTCAGTTTCTTAATGGTTCTTAATCCTGTCAGTGTTTCCTGTCCAACGTAGACAGAGCCGTGGGAAGGGTGGTCAACAAACCACTAACAGGATTGCTAGCGTTTAGCAACGGCAGGTGTGGAGCCAGTAAAAAAATGCACAGTAATGCTACAAGCTTCCTGGGTTGCTTTGGTAAGTTCACCAATGTTAATTTACGTCCTTCTTTCCCCTCACCCATCCCTCTTACTCTCCCCCCCCCCCTCTCACCTTTCTTCCACTCCCATCCCTCTTACTCTCCCCCCCCCGTCTCACCTTTCTTCCACTCCCACCTCTCTCTGCGTGTGCACTCCCTCCCGTCTCATCTGGGAGAATCACTACCACCACCTCTTCCACCTCCTCCTCCACCTCATCCACCTCCTCCTCCACCTCTTCCACCTCCTCCTCCACCTCCTCCTCCACCTCCTCCTCCACCTCTTCCACCTCCTCCTCCAACATACTGTAAGGGAACAGATTGGTAACGATTTCTTCAAGACAACACGAGGAGCCTCAGTGAATGGGAGTGAAATAATCAAACTTGTATCCCGCCGGGTTGCCATGTATCCAGCCAGGTTGATATGCATCCAGTCAGGCTTTCATGTATCCAGCCAGCCAGTCAATGTAGCGAGGCAGCCATGTATTCAGATAGTCACTTACGCAGCCAGTCAGCCACTTGTGCACTTAGGTAGCCTTATATTTTAAAGTATCTATGCATCCTGCCATATTCATAGCCAGGCAGTCGCGTGTCCAGGCAGCCATGTATCCAGGCAGCCATGTATCCAGGCAGCCATGTATCCAGGCAGCCATGTATCCAGGCAGCCATGTATCCAGGCAGCCATGTATCCAGGCAGCCATGTATCCAGGCAGCCATGTATCCAGGCAGCCATGTATCCAGGCAGCCATGTATCCAGGCAGCCATGTATCCAGGCAGCCATGTATCCAGGCAGCCATGTATCCAAATAACCGGGTGTAGCAGGTGGTAGTGACCATCCAGTATTTACAATAACGTGGTCGTGGTGTCGGTCACTCAACTGGAAAATTAGAAATTAACACTCCACACGACAGCTGTTGTCAGTGCTGTTGGTATGTGAGGGTGGCACTGCGTCACTGCTGGCAGTGCCCAGGGCAGGTTAAGCCAGAGTGATGGAGGAGGTAAGCGTGCTGCAGTTTAAGTGAAGAATGCTCTAAGCTTGGGAGTTAAGGTCATGCATGCTAGAGCAGCAGCTTTAGCGCCCCATCAAGCTGAGTATAGCCGCGCGGCTAGTGAGCCTAGCAGCAGCAGCAGCAGCAGCAGCAGCAGCAGCAGCAGCACACACCCCACCACCACCACCACCACCACCACCAGCACCACCAGCAGCAGCGCACCAAACCACAGCACCACCACCACCAGCAGCAGCAGCACGCCACCACAGCAGCAGCAGCACCCCCCAGCACCACAGCACCCCCAGCAGCAGCCAGCAGCAGCACCCCACCACCAGCAGCACACCACCAGCCACAGCACAGCACCACCCACCAGCAGCAGCACCACCACCACCACCAGCAGCAGCAGCACCCCACCACCACCACCACCACCACCACCACACAGCAGCAGCAGCAGCCAGCACCACCACCACCACCAGCAGCAGCACAACCACCACCACCACCAGCAGCAGCAGCACCACCCACCACCACCAGCAGCAGCAGCACCAACACCACCACCACCACCACCAGCAGCAGCAGCACCAAACACCACACCACCACCCAGCAGCAGCAGCACCACCACCACCACAGCACCACCACCAGCAGCAGCAGCACCACCACCACCACGCAGCACACCACCACCAGCAGCAGCCACCACACCACCACCACCACACCACCAGCAGCAGCAGCACCACACCACCACAGCACCACCACCACAGCAGCAGCAGCACACCACCACCACCAGCAGCACCACCAGCCAGCAGCACGACCACCACCAGCGCACCACCAGCAGCAGCACCACCACCAGCAGCACCACCAGCAGCGCACCACCACCAGCAGCACCACCAGCAGCAGCAGCAGCACCACCCACAGCAGCACCACCACCACAGCACCACCAGCAGACCACCACCAGCAGCACAGCACCACACCACCACCAGCAGCAGCCACACCAGCAGCACACCAGCAGGCAGCCACCACCACCACCACCACACGCAGCACACATCCACACACGACACGCACCACCAGCACAGCAGCAGCACCACACCAGCAGCAGCCACCACCAGCGCAGCAGCAGCACCACACCACCAGCGCACCACCATCAGCACAGCAGCAGCAGCAGCATGACCACCACAGCAGGCAGCAGCACACAATGTAAACAGTGATGAAGACTGAACACCACCAGCATAGATCAGCTGCTGGATACCAGCTTAACTATGGTTGACCAGCAGGTCCACCGTAGTGCTTTTCCGTTTTTATGCAAATCCAAAAATATCACCAAGAGATCATATAAGGTAATCTCACTGAAATCTAACTGAAAAGTATGCCAGTGATCTCTAAATATTGTTCAACTGAAGAAACACTTGCACAGAACGAGGGTGGGGCTGGGTTAAGAGAGCTGTGGGAAGAACGAGGGTGGGGCTGGGTTAAGAGAGCTGTGGGAAGAACGAGGGTGGGGCTGGAAGTGTTGTGGGAGGAATAAGAGGGATTGGCAGTGCAGTAAGAATAGAGGAAGGGTTACGGATGGAGAGAACAGAAGGGGGTTCTGGGAGGAATATAGGGAGGGACTAGGAAGTGTGTGTGTGTTTGTGTGAAAGAACATAGGGAGGGGCTAGGAAGGGAGGGGGTGAAGCAAGACAAACTGGCAGGGTCGTATGTTAGGTTTTACGAGCCTGGTTTAACAAGGTTGTTGGGTCACGTATGAGAGACGGTGGAGGAAGGGACCATGGTATCAGGGGATAAAAACTTCAGGTACCGTCCTTCACCTTAAAAAGTGGCACAGTTTAACTCCTTCCTTACTTTCTGCTTAAATTGCATGCATAAGCGCATATATATATTTATATATATATATATATATATATATATATATTATATATATATATATATATTATATATATATATATATATATATATATATATATATATATATATATATATATTAAAGGTAGGTTGAGAATAAAGGATACTCGCTTTACTCCTACAGTTACCTTTAGGGTATCCTACAGGTGTAATTTGCTGTGTTCGTGGCTTGGACCCAAATTCTGATGTGTTGGGTTCTGGTCTTACTGGGTTAGGTATAGGTACGTCATTAGCGAGGTGTCATTAAAGGCCTGTGGATGTTTGAGGTGACTCTTTTAGTGAGATTGTTCGTATGTCTCTTTTCTAGTGACTAGAGCTGTGTTTAGCATGTTAAGATTACCTTTGCTGGTTTTAAGGGTTGGTAATGATGGTTTATTTGTTTGTGAATTTGTGCGCGTGTTGTGATAGTTCTTAAGAGTGAAAAGTGCTGGGATTAATTAGTACTTTTATATGAACATAAAGGAGGCACACCTGTTGGCCCATACTAGGCAGGTCCTTTACAATCCAACCCACTTTCAGTGCTACCCTAACAATATGCTCTGATAAATCTATTTACTCACTTGTAAAGTAAAAGGACACAAGTGCAACTAATGTGACATTTATTGTGGCAACGTTTCGCTCTCCAGGAGCTTTATCAATGGCTTGATAAAGCTCCTGGAGAGCGAAACGTTGCCACAATAAATGTCACATTAGTTGCACTTGTGTCCTTTTACTTTACATATTGTCGGTAATTCTACCAACTTTATAACTATTTACTCACTTGCAAGTCCCACTCAAATCTAACCCCTCTTATTCATGTATTTATCCAACCTAAACTTGAAACTACCCAAGGTTTTAGCTTCACTAACCTACTAGGTAGACTGTTCCACATCATCTAAACTTATCTAATTTGAATCCATTATTGCGGGTTCTCTCTTAGAGGAATATCCTCAAGACATTATTTATATCCCTACTAATGATCATTATTTATATCCCCTTTATTAATACCCATCTTCCACTTGTACACTTCGATCATGTCTCCCTCATTCTTCGTCTTACAAGTGAATGTACATTAAAATGGTATAAAATACCGACAGATTGTTAGGTAAGACACATATGCAACAGTTTTGTTTCAGACTTTGGAACAATGCTCTTCTCCAGACTGAGGGACTGACCACCTCAAAACTTTAAGGGTGATGGACTGATTACATCGTCTTCAAGTCTCTTCTGCTTCTATCAACTTTTCTGTACTCGTTGAAGATTGAGACACTTATGCAGCATATGGGAATCTTTATTCAGGAAACGTTTCGCCACACAATGGCTTCATCAGTCCAATACAAAGAGGAAGGTGTAAGGAGAGGAGGAGAATGAGGTAATCAGTCCCTCAACCTGGAGTCGATGTGTTCAGTCCATCAATCTTCTTCTGTACTCGACTGAAGAAGCCTACTGTGTAGGCGAAACGTTTCGAAATAAAGATATCCAACTGTTGCATATGTGTCTTACCTAACAACAAGTGAATGTGATTTAAGGGTCTTCAATCTTTCTTCATACGGAAGATTTCTAATGTTGTGAATTAATTTTGTCATTTTTCGCGGAATGTTTTCTAACGAATTTATATCCATTCTGTAATATGGAGACCAGAACTGAGCTGTTGTTCAGACCATCCATCTTGTAGGAAGATTGACGGACTGAACACATCGACTCCAGGTCGAGGGACTGATTACCTCAAACTCCTCCTCTCCTTACATCTTTGTGCTTTGTATTGGACTGATGAAGCCACTGTGGCGAAACTTTTCTTCAATAAAGATTCCCGTATGTTGTAATAAAGTTGGTAGAATTACCGACAATATGTAAAGTAAAAGGACACAAGTGCAACTAATGACATTTTATTGTGGCAACGTTTCGGTCTCCAGGTAATGGCTTGATAAAGCTCCTGGAGAGCGAAACGTTGCCACAATAAAATGTCACATTAGTTGCACTTGTGTCCTTTTACTTTACATTCCCGTATGTTGCATAAGTGAGGCAGATTCTTTGGTAGCATTGGGCACGGGACCTGTACACAAATAACCCGCACATAAAAGAGAGAAGCTTACGATGACGTTTCGGTCCGACTTGGACCATTGACAAAGTCACACTGTGAATTTGTCAATGTGACTGTCAATGGTCCAAGTCGGACCGAAACGTCGTCGTAAGCTTCTCTCTCTTATGTGCGGGTTATTTGTGTATCGTTCCAGTCACGGTATTGTGCCTTTTTGTTATTTACGGGACCTGTCATGTATAGGCCAGTAGGCCTGCTACAGTGTTCCTCCATTCTTATATTCATATAATGTCTGAACAATAAAATGGTATAAAATACCGACAGCTTGTTTAGGTAAGACACATATGCAACAGTTAGGTATCTTTATTTCGAAACGTTTCGAAATAAAGATACCTAACTGTTGCATATGTGTCTTACCATATAATGTCTGTTTTTCAGTCCCCTTTCTCTCAGCCCCTCTAACCCACCCTCTCTCCTCCGTTTCCTCTCTCTGCCCCCGTTTCCTCTCTCTGCCCCCGTTTCCTCTCTCTGCCCCCGTTTCCTCTCTCTGCCCCCGTTTCCTTTCTCTGCCCCCGTTTCCTTTCTCTGCCCCCGTTTCCTCTCTCTGCCCCCGTTTCCTCTCTCTGCCCCCGTTTCCTCTCTCTGCCCCCGTTTCCTTTCTCTGCCCCTCTCTCCTTACGTTCCTTCTTTCCTCGATGATTCCTTTTTAGTGGTGTGGCTAAGATGTCACTGCACTATGAATGATGAGGGATATTTGTCTCAGTTTCCGCAGTTAATGGTCAAAGTTGTTTTTCACCTCCATAATACACCACTAACTCGCTCCACCCGCCGCATCTTTTTTTCCTCTTCACTCGCACTTTATTGGGATTCATTGTCTGAAAAGTTTCATTCCCTCTCCGGTGAAGAGTTACTAAAGTTGGGATATGGGATTTTAGCTTGGGTGGAGAGGACACAGATGAAGGTATGGGGAATGCCAGCCGCCTTGCATGTGCTCCTGACTCTTAGGCTACGGTGTTATTCAACAACTCCCAGTTGAGGGACTGATTATCTCCTCTTTTGTATATAGTTCTATTGTCTTCCAATCATGAACTTTATTGATAAAGCCACTGGATGGCGAAACGTCTAAAATAAAAATAACCAGATGTTGCACATATGTCTGAATTTCGCCGAGGTATGGGGGAACTTTTGTGTTCAGCTGTGAGATTGTTGGGTGTTTTGGGCAGGTATTATGGGTGTAATGTAGGGATTTGAAAGGGTAGGGGATATACAAGGGTGTGAGGCTATAAGGAATTGGCGCTGCCCTCCTGGTTTCAGATCGCACCTGATTACCCAGGCGCTGCATGACCCCTTTTATGGGTTTAGACTTCCGCATGAATATAATAAGAATTTGATTATGAAGGACATGTTAGGATGTTTGAAAAGCGTATCTTTGCGTGTTGAGAAGACTAAGTAGGGTACCTTTGATACCTTTGAAGAATTTCGAGAGTTTCGCTATTCTCGGAGCCCGGCCATGAGCCGGGTGGGAAAACACACAAACAAACACAAACACACACACACACACACACACACACACACACACACACACACACACACACACACACACACACACACACACACACACCTACCTACCTTTGTTTTATAGTTGTTTTTTGGTACTTTGGCAATGTATGATAGCATATTAACGTTGTTTTTCTTGTGGTTGACAGGGAGGGTTCGCCAGGGTGCACGAGGTGACAGACTTGACCACCAACCAGACGTATGCTGGCAAGATCATCCCCAAGTGTCGCATCACCAAACCTCACCACAAGGAGAAGGTAAGTAGTCTCTCGTAGTGGCTCTGGAGGGGGGAAATACCTTCCCCAGGGCCTGGTCTCGGACCAGGCCGTCACGGTTGGAGTGTATTGCTGGAATAAGAAATATTAAGCACATTAGTAAAGTGTTGAATGAGGAAATGGTATGGTTATACCGACAAGATGTGGAAAAAGTCTTTCCACAAAGTGTTGAATGTTTTCGTGTTGCCCTTTTTCTCTCTAGGCTGGAATACTGCTGTACACTAACAGCTCCATTCAAGGCAGGGGAAATCGCAGGTCTAGAGAATGTACAGAGAACCTTTACTGCACATATAAGTTCCATCAAACACCTTAAGTACTGGGAACGCTTGGAAGCACTTGACTTGTACTCGCTGGAGAGCAGGCGAGGGAGAGACTATAATCTATACCCGGAAAATCCTAGAGGGACTGGTCCCTAATCTGCACACAGAAATCACTTCCTACGAAAACAAAAGACTTGGCAGGCGCCATTAGTATACTAAGAAAAACACAGCAAGTGTCCGGGGCCCAAGACTGTTCAACTGCCTACCACCAGCCATAAGGGGAATTACCAATAGACCCCTGGTTTTCAAGAGGGAGCTCGACAGAAACCTAAAGTCAATGCTGGATCAGCCGGGCTGTGGTTCGTAGGTTGGACTACGTGCGGCCAGCAGTAACAGTCTAGTTGATCAGGCCCTGATCCATCGGGAGGCCTGTTGGTGGACCGGGCCGGGGGAAGGTTGATCTTCGGAATATCCTCCAGGTAGACTCGGGTGTGGCACTCCCAGGGGTGACACAGATGTGGTACTGCCTGGTATGCTGCTCCTTGGGGGTGGCACTCCCAGGAACAGATTCACTCAACATTATTCTTTCTGAGTTGAGTTAAATTCGTCAACGCACTTTATACACACACACACACACACACACACACACACACACACACACACACACACACACACACACACACACACACACACACAATATATATATAATATATATATATGTATTATATAATGTCGTGCCGAATAGGCAGAACTTGCGATCTTGGCTTAAATAGCAACGCTCATCTTGCCATATAGGACAAGTGAAAATTTGTGTATGCAATAATTTCGCCAAAATCATTCTGAACCTAACGAAAAAAAATATATTTCACTGTGTTTAGTATTAAATTACTGTAAACAAATCTAAAATATATTTAGTTGGGTTAGGCTAAAATAAATTGCGCTTGTTATAATAAGGTTAGGTAAGTTTTTTAAGTTACTTTTGGTGCAAAATTATAAATTTTTACGTCACCATTAATGGAAAAAAAAATCTTTAAACGTGTAAGAGAAAATTTTAGAAGGGACTTAATTTTAAATGAGTTCTTGCTAACTGACCAGTTTTACATATTCGGCACAACATATATATATATATATATATATATATATATATATATATATATAATATATATATGTCGTGCCGAATAGGCAGAACTTGCCATCTTGGCTTAAATAGCAACGTTCATCTTGCCATATAGGACAAGTGAAAATTTGTGTATGCAATAATTTCGCCAAAATCATTTTGAACCTAACGAAAAAAATATATTTCACTGTGTTTGTTTAGTATTAAATTATTGTAAACAAATCTAAAATATATTTAGTTGGGTTAGGCTAAAATAAATTGTTTTTGTTATGATAAGGTTAGGTAAGTTTTCTAAGTTCCTTTTGGTGCAAAATTATAAATTTTTACATCAACATTAATGAAAAAAATATATCTTTAAACGTATAAGAGAAAATTTTAGAAAAAACTTAATTTTAAATGAGTTCTTGCTAATTGACCAGTTTTACATATTCGGCACGACATATATATATAATATATAATATATATATAATATATTATATATAATATATATATATATATATATTAAATATATATATATATATATATAAATATATATATATATATATATATATATAAATATATATATATATATATATATATATAAATATATATATATATATATATATATATAAATATATATATATATATATATATATATAAATATATATATATATATATATATATATATATAAAATATATATATATATATATATATATATATATATAAATTATATTATATATATTTATAATATATATATATATATATATATATATATATAAAATGGTATACAATACCGACAGGTTGGTAGGTAAGACACAGTCAGGATAGTTCCTGACTATGGAACTGAACTTCTCCAGGCTGAGGGACTGACAACCTCAAATTCTACGACTTCAAGGGTGATGGACTGATTACATCGTCTTCACATCTCTACTGTTCCTGCCTACTTTCTGTATTCGGCTGAAGAAGCCTACTGTGTAGGCGAAACGTTTCAGAATAAAGTTGCCTAACTGTTGCCTGTGTGTCTTACCTACCATTAAATAGTTGAACATCAAAATGGTATACAATACCTAACATTAAATAGTTGCATGGGTCACCGCCATCGGGATCAGGTCTGTGACCTGGTCTCGTGGTTGACCCGCTCATCAGCCAGACCCTTTGCTTCTTGCGGTTAAATGTAGACACAGCCTGGTTGATCAGGAAGTTTGAAGAGGAGTCGTGGTTAATTACGGCAGGAAAGTGCGGTGTTGATGGTGAATGCTAAGGGAGAGAGCGGGGGAAGGGAGCGAGAGGAAGGAGGGGAGAGAACAAGGAAAGGGAGGTTTAATTTGGCCCCCTATTTCTTGGCATATTTTTGGCAGTCGTACAATGAATTAATGGCAGTCAGTCCACACACTGACCCTCTTTACTCTTCAAGGACAATGTACCTTGTTGCTATTAAAGGGGTCGTCATTAGAGGGTTTTTACCTACCATCCCTTTCTTCCCATCAAACCTGATTACCTCCCATTTCCCAGCCAATGTATGACCCTTATGGAATTAGCAGTAGTTGTGGTGGTAGTAACAGCAGTTGTGGTAGTAGTAACAGTAATTGTGGTAATAGTAACAGTAGTAGTTATGAACATTAAAATGGTATAAAATACCGACAGGTTGTTAGGTAAGACACACATGCAACAGTTAGGTATCTTTATTTCGAAACGTTTCGCCTACACAGTAGGCTCTTCACTCATATTGTTTCAGACTATGGAACAATACTCTTCTCCAGACTGAGGGACTGACCACCTCAAAACTTCAAGGGTGATGGACTGATTACATCGTCTTCAAGTATCTTCTGCTTCTATCAACTTTTCTGTATTCGACTGAAGAAGCCTACTGTGTAGGCGAAACGTTTCGAAATAAAGATACCTAACTGTTGCATACGTGTCTTACCTAACAGTAGTAGTTATGGTAGTAGCAGCAGTTGTGGTAGTATCGTCGTCTCTTCAGGCCTCGTTAGGAATCGTCTCAGAATCATCTCGGTGTATGAATTCTGAACCAGTCTCTGTAATATTTTGCAGGTGTTGCCCGCACTCCAGGGACGACAATTTAAAATCTTTGCCAATAGTTTTGGGTGTGACTGGATGCTGGCAGTAGCTTCTCTTCGCGATTTCGAGGCTCCGAAATTTAGCCAGCTTTAAAAACCCTGGCCATTTTCTGTTTCCATATGCTTATTATTCGGCAGATACAATAAATAGAAAATTTAAATAATGGCTCAGTATTTAAAGCATTTTGTGTTTTCCCCACAAGACTCTTCTAGAGATAATCTTGTCAATGTAGTGCTGATTAATATTCATCAGTAGATCGTGTTAATTAAACCCTGCATCAAGGTTGTTGCATAGTCTCTCACTTCCAGGGATGGAAATATATGGTATAAAATACCGACACAATGGAAATATAAATGGTATAAACCTTGGTAATAAATACCGACAAGTTGGTTTAGAAAGACACGTAAGCAAACACTATAAGCAAATACATAAGCAGTATAATGTGATACTTTATTGACAACGTTTCGCCCACACAGTGGGTTTTAACAGATCAACCTTTGTGACTTGATAAAGCCCACTGTGTGGGAGAAACGTTGTCAATAAAGGATCACATTGTGAAATTAAGACACATGTGCAACATCTGGGTATCTTTATTGTAGACGTTTCGCCATCCAGTGGATGGCGAAACGTCTACAGTAAAGATACCCAGACGTTGCACATGTCTTAATTTCATCTTGTCAGTATTATATACCATTTTTGCACAAAGGATCACATTATACTGCTTATGTGTTTATATTTCCACTTTGAGGGATACAACTCTCTGAACGGAGGGTTCAAATCCAGGGCTACAACTAGCAGTGTTTATAATTGTCATTTCGATTTCGCAAGTTAATACTTCTTCAGGATGCGTGCAGTTTTAAAAGTTCATTCTTCCACTGGGTGCACAAGTTACGACGTGGAGAGAGTATACAGTCATGTAGATAATTGGTTCAGAGAACAAACAGGTGGATAAATTAGACGCTTGTGCTACACGTGGGTATCTCTGTGGAAACGTTACGTTACACAGTGGCTTCCTCAGTCCAGTACAGAAAAGAATGGTTGAAGATCAGTAGTAGTTAGAGGTAATCAGTCCCTCAGCCACAGTGTGCGATTACCTCAAAACAACCACAACAACAACCACAACAACTACTACTACTACTGATCTTCAAGTTGGTAAGAAAGACACATAGGCAACAGTTAGACATCTTTAACCCGAAACGTTTCGCCTACACAGGCTTCTTCAGTCGAGTACAGAAAGTAGGCAGGAGCTGTAGAGATGTGAAGACGATGTAATCAGTCCATCACTCTTCAAGTCATAGATTTGAGGTTGAGAGTCCCTCAACCTGGAGAAGAGTTCTGTTCCATAGTCTGATGCTGTCACTCCCATTTGCATGTTGCAATCATTAAGTTAATGTTTATCTTCTGCTGAGTAGATTGTGTGTGTGTGTGTGTGTGTGTGTGTGTGTGTGTGTGTGTGTGTGTGTGTGTGTGTGTGTGTGTGTGTGGGGTATAAGAGAACAGGATGGTTTGGCATCTCTTATTGTGTGGAAGATCTACTTATCCGGCTGATAATTTTCTTGCAGGAGTCGCAAGTCTCGACGGTAGAGTTGTAATTTTGTGATTTGCTTCTCCTGTATGTGGTAACTTTTCTAATTTAGAACTAGAATAGTAAGTAAATACCGAGAAAGCAGAGTGAATGATCCTAAGATGACCTGGATACCTTTATTAACCCTGTACTCTTGCACAAACTTCCCTTCCACTCCCTTCACTAACTTCCCCTCCACTCTTTTCCTTCAGTACTTTATCCCTGCCGCTTGTCCGCACTGCAGTAGTGGATGGTCGCTGTCCCCTCCACCAGGAACCCATGATCAACACCCATGGCTCGCATCCCCCACCTACTCATGGCACTGCATCCTATACCCCTCCCCCGTTTCTTCACCCGTGAACTACACACTACCACCAACTTTGGAAGGAGTATCAGTGGGTTATCACACTTCAAAATGGCACCTCGTCCCTCACAACTTGAGGTTCAGTTCTTCCAGTGCCATAAATTACTACCCGGGGATGTGCACTGGAGCTGGGAGAGGCAAACAAGCAAGAAGAGGAGGGAAAAAGATGGGGAAATAAGAAAAATGGATAGACATCACTGCACGTTGAAGTCTAGCTCAGATACCACACTTGATCCTGAGCCAATGATTCTCCTCTTAATTCCTGCACAGATCTTCTTAAATCTGTTGCCTCTGTTCACTCCTCAACAAATACGTACCTGGGTGCTAGTTTCCTTAAACCTGCTGCCCTTGTTCACCTAGCAGTCAACAGATACCCGGATGATAGTGTTCTTACACTTACTGCTCCTATTAAACTGTAAATAGGTACTCGGATGGTAGTCTCCTTACGCCTGTTGCCACTAAATACGTTGCTGTGTGAAGTACTTCGAGGTGTCAGTCGACTGTTGTGGGTGGCATGCCTGGAAGGGATTCTAGTCTTATCATAGCTGACTAAAGCTAGACTTGGAAATGAGCTTAAATGCTCTGATTGGATAACTCTTAAGTATGTAAAAAAAAAAAAGCAAGGAACATGAACGCGAAGGAGAATACGAGTTTAAAAAATAGCTTTGTTTTTCAGAGACTCCTGTCATAAAGTTAACATTCCTGATCTCTGTCTCTCCCCCTCCTAAAGTCTCTCTCGCTCTCTCTCTCTCTCTCTCTCTCTCGCTCTCTCTCTCTTCTCTCTCTCTCTCTCTCTTCTCTCTCTCTCTCTCTCTTCTCTCTCTCTCTCTCTCTCTCTCTCTTCTCTCTCTTTTCTTTTTCTCTTTCTTTTTCTCTTTTTCTTCTTTCTCTCTCTGTGTCTCCGTAGTCAGTGATCTCTAATGTTTTACCAGCTGAGCTGGCAGGTTTCTGGGTGACCAGTAGTTGCGTTATGAGATGTATTCATAGTGAGAGGTGGTGCTACCCTGACGGAGCAGGGACGGTGGTCCCCCAGTGCCTGCTGGGAGTGGTGGTCCCCCAGTGCCTGCTGGGAGTGGTGGTCCCCCCAGCGTCTTCATCACGATGGTCTCAAATAATGTTAATGAGGCGAG
>NC_069444.1:18174174-18184174 GCF_026875155.1 Cherax quadricarinatus
TTTGGCCAGTACCTTTTTTTTTTTTAAAATACAAAGTCTGAATTTAAATTTACCGACAGCTTGTTTAGGTAAGCCACATGCAACAGTTGGTATCTTATTTCGAACGTTTCGAAAGTAAGGCATACCTACATGTTGCCATATGTGCTTACCATATAATGTCTGTTTTTCAGTCCCTTTCTCTCAGCCCCTCTAACCCACCCTCTGCCTCCGTTTCCTCTCTCTGCCCCCGTTTCCCTCTCTGCCCCGTTTCCTCTCTCTGCCCCCGTTTTCCTCTCTCTGCCCCCGTTTCCTTTCTCTGCCCCCGTTTCCTTTCTCCTGCCCCCGTTTCCTCTCTCTGCCCCCGTTTCCTCTCTCTGCCCCCGTTTCCTCTCTCTGCCCCCGTTTCCTTTCTCTGCCCCTCTCTCCTTACGTTCCTTCTTTCCTCGATGATTCCTTTTTAGTGGTGTGGCTAAGATGTCACTGCACTATGAATGATGAGGGATATTTGTCTCAGTTTCCGCAGTTAATGGTCAAAGTTGTTTTTTCACCTCCATAATACACCACTAACTCGCTCCACCCGCCGCATCTTTTTTTCCTCTTCACTGCACTTTATTGGGATTCATTGTCTGAAAAGTTTCATTCCCTCTCCGGTGAAGAGTTACTAAAGTTGGGATATGGGATTTTAGCTTGGGTGGAGAGGACACAGATGAAAGGTATGGGGAATCCCAGCCGCCTTGCATGTGCTCCTGGACTCTTAGGCTACGGTGTTATTCAACAACTCCCAGTTGGGGGGACTGATTATCTCCTCTTTTTGTATATAGTTCTATTGTCTTCCAATCATGAACTTTATGATAAAAGCCACTGGATGGCGAAAACGTCTAAAAATAAAAATAACCAGATGTTGCACATATGTCTGAATTTCGCCGAGGTATGGGGGAACTTTTGTGTTCAGCTGTGAGATTGTTGGGTGTTTTGGGCAGGTATTATGGGTGTAATGTAAAGGGGTTTGAAAGGGTAGGGGATATACAAGGGTGTGAGGCTATAAGGAATTGGCGCTGCCCTCCTGGTTTCAGATCGCACCTGATTACCCAGGCGCTGCATGACCCCTTTTATGGGTTTAGACTTCCGCATGAATATAATAAGAATTTGATTATGAAGGACATGTTAGGATGTTTGAAAAGCGTATCTTTGCGTGTTGAAAGACTAAGTAGGGTACCTTTGATACCTTTGAAGAATTTCGAGAGTTTCGCTATTCTCGGAGCCCGGCCATGAGCCGGGTGGGAAAACACACAAACAAACACAAACACACACCCCAACAAAACACACACAACACACACACACACACACACACACCCCACACACAAAACACACAACACACCACACACCTACACCTTTGTTTTATAGTTGTTTTTTGGTACTTTGGCAATGTATGATAGCATATTAACGTTGTTTTTCTTGTGGTTGACAGGGAGGGTTCGCCAGGGTGCACGAGGTGACAGACTTGACCACCAACCAGACGTATGGGGCTGGCAAAGATCATCCCCAAGTGTCGCATCAACCAACCTCAACCACAGAAGGAGAGATGGTTAAGTAGTGCTCGGGTGCGTTACATATAGGGATACTGCTCAGGAGGGGGAAATACCTTCCCCAGGGCCTGGTCTCGGACCATGGCCCGTCCACGGTTGGAGTGCGTAGATTGCTGGAATAAGAAATATTAAAAAGGCACATTAGTAAAGTGTTTGATATGAGGAAATGGTATGTTATACCGACAAGATGTGGAAAAAGTCTTTCCACAAAAGTGTTTGAAATGTTTTCGTGTTGCCCTTTTTCTCTCTAGGCTGGAATACTGCTGTATCACTAACAGCTGCCATTCAAGGCCAGGGGAATCCGCAGTTTCATGGAATGTACAGAGAACCTTTTATTATTGTCACATAAATTCCCCATAAACACCTTAAGTACTGGGAACTCATGGACGCACTTGACTTGGTACTCGCTGGAAGAGCAGGCGAGGGGAGAGACTATAGCATCTATACCCGGAAAATCCTAGAGGGACGGTCCCCTAATCTGCACACAGAAATCATTCCTACGAAAATCAAAAGAGCTGGCAGGCTCCATTAGTATACTAAGAAAACCAGCAAGTGTCCGGGGCCCAAGACTGTTCAATCTCCTACCAACCTAGGCCCGTAAAGGGGGGAATGTACCAATAGACCCCTGGTTTCCAAGATGGAGCTCGACAGAAACCTAAGCAGTCAATCTGGATCAGACCGGCCTGTGGTTCGTACGGTTGGACTTACGTGCGCCAGCAGTAAACATCTAGTTGATCAGGCCCTGATCCATCGCTGGGGAGGCCCTGGTTGGCGGACCGGGGCCGGGGAAGGTTGATCTTCGGAATATCTCCAGGGTAGTACTCGGTGTGGCACTCCCAGGGGTGACACAGATGTGGTACTGGCCTGGTATGCTGCTCCTTGTGGGGGTGGAGCATCCCAGGAACAGATTCACTCAACATTATTCTTTCTGAGTTGAGTAAATTCGTCAACGCACTTTAATACACACACTCAACACACACACACCACACACACACACACACACACACACACACACCACAGAGCAAGACAGAACAGCAAGGGCAAGCACACACAGACAACAACTCTCAGAACCATACAACCTATCAACAACCATCCCAACACACACCCTACAATCCATACCCACAGCCTCCACCCAACACCAAGCATAAACCTCCACATGTATGCCACCAGGTCTCCCACCCTCACAGGCCCCCCAAACCACAGTGTTGCGGTGAAAGGAAACTGAAGGTATGGTAGCACAAACGCTGATGGAATAACAAATAAGTGGGAGGAGTTGGCAAGAAGAGAGTCAAAACAAGCATCACCGTGACATCATAGCTCTCACAGAAACCAAGCTACAGGTATGATAACAATGCCAAGATCTCTTCCAACGGGATACAAATCCTGAGGAAAAGACAGAGGGAACAGGGGGGGTGGAGGAGTGGCGTTGCTGATCAAAAAATCGCTGGAATTTTGATGAGCTGGTGAGAAGAAAGATGCGGAGAAGAAAGTGATTACATAGTGGGAACACTTCACTTCTGGAGGTCTCAAGGTGGTAATAGTCAGTGATGTATAACCCACCACAGAACACAGGAAGGGCCAAGGCAAGAGTACGACGAGAGCAATAGAGCGATGGTTGCAACACACACTCAGCTTGAGTGGCCAGAAAGAGCTCATTATGCAGGGCAAAGCTCCTGATCATGGGTGACTTTAAACCACAAGGAGATGATGGGAGAACCTGGACCCACATGGGGGCCAAGATACTATGGAGGGCTAAGATGATGGAGGTGGTACTGTAGAACTTCATGTACCAACACGTAAGGGACACTACAAGAGAGAGAGGAGAGGATGAAACACACAAGGCTGAGACTTAGTAATTCACCTTCAGTAAGTGCAGATAGAACGAGGACATCACATATGATAAGAAGACACCCCTTGGGTGCCAGTGACCATGTGGTTGTAAGCCTTCCGAATACACAGTAGAGCTACATAGTGTAGGGAAGAAGCAGGGAAGGCCAGGACGAATGAAGCCAAACTACAAGAAAGGGGACTACCAGGAATGAGGAACACCTGAACGGGTTTTAGTGGGACAGAGAACTGGGAGGGGAAACCGTTAATGAGATGATGGAATATTAGCAATAAAATGCAAGGAGGCTGAGGAAGGTTTTTACCCCAAAGGGGAACAGGGTAATGAAAAAGCCAGGGTGAGCCCGGTTTACCCAAAGTCAGGGAGGGGAAAAACCAAGGGGCTAGGGGAAAGGGGAAAAATATAGAAGGCAAAGGAAACCCCGGAGAATAAGGAGAACATCCGTAGAGCCAAAAAGAATATGCACAGAAAGAAGGAGGGCCCCAAAAACAATATGAAAATACATACAGCGAAAGCCAAATCGACCCCAAACTGTTGACGCCACATCAGGAGGAAAACAACAGTCAAGGACCAGGGAAAAACCGGGTAAGGGAAAGGGAAGGGGGGAGAGACAACAGGAAATGCCGGGGAATATGGAAGAACTCAAAAAGAGTTCAAAGAATTTCACAGAGGAAAAGAAGGGACTCCCAAAAAACGGGGAGGTGGGGCCACA
The DNA here is from genome assembly GCF_026875155.1 of Cherax quadricarinatus. Taxonomy (NCBI): domain Eukaryota; kingdom Metazoa; phylum Arthropoda; class Malacostraca; order Decapoda; family Parastacidae; genus Cherax; species Cherax quadricarinatus. Next base: position 18,178,298 of record NC_069444.1, read on the forward strand.
CCACCAAGTGGGACACAGTGCACACAACCGAGGGGAAGTGAAGAGGGTTCTGAGTGAGAGATACCTCAAAAGGGAAAGGGGCCAGAAACATCCCCCATGGGTATTGAGAGAGGAGCAAAGGGGGCTATGGTACCCCCAACAACAAATTCAATACTCTATCGAAACAGGGGTTGCCTGGGCATGGAAGACCAATTATCCCATCTTAAAAAAGGAGACAGCATGAAGCATTAAACTACAACCAGTTCACTGACATTATAGTATGCAAAATATGGAAAATTTATGGGGAAAAAGGGGGTGGAACCCCTAGAAAGGAATGATCTCATCAACACACCAGCAGGTTTCGGGGAGGGGAAATCCTGTGTCACAAACCTACTGGATTTTCATGACTGGTACAGCAGTAAAAAGAGGAGGGGGGTGGGGGGATGCATTTTCTTGGACGCAAGAAGGCTTTTTGACACAGTCCACCAAAGATTTAAAAAAACTGGAGACCAAGCGGGAAACAGGAAGGCACACAATGGACAGGGGAAAACTTGTCAGGAAACACAGCGAGTCAGGGACGTGGGAGGGGTCAGGTGGGCACCTTGACCACGGGGGCCCGCAGGGGCATCCTAGGACCATCTGTTTTTTTGGTATTTGTAACGCATGCGGAAGGAATAGACCTGGTTCCCTGTTTTCAGAAAGACGTAAAATTGATGAGAAGAATCACTCGATCGAAGACCGGCAGAACTACAAGGGGTCGGACAGGCTGCAGAACTGGGGCCAGCAATTGGGTCCGGAGTTCAATCCCACCAAATGCAAAGTCATGAAGATTGGGGGAAGGGGAAAGAAGGCCGCAAACGAGTACAGTCTAGGGGTCAAGATACAAACCTCACTCAAGGAAAAAAGATCTTGGGGGGAGTATAACACCAGGCACATCTCCGAACGCACATCAACCAAAAAAATGCTGCAGCATATGGGGGCCTAGCAAAACCTCGAACAGCATTCCCCACTCTTTTAAAAAGGGAAACGTTCGGGCCCTGTACACCGTATACGTTTTCCCCCCATTGGAGTATGCGCACCAGTTTGGGGAACCCACACCTAGCCAAACACGTAAAGAAACTAGGAAAATGCAAAGGTTTTTCAAAAAAATATCCCCCGGTAAGAGGGAGTCCTACAGGAGAGGTTAAAAAAAAAAAAAAATCAACCTGACCAAAAACTGGAGGACAGGAAGGGTAGGGGGGGGAGATAAAGACAACAAAATACTGAAGGAATTGACAAGGGGACAAAAACAGGATGTTCCAGAGATTGGACACAGTAAAAGGGACACAGTTGGAAACTAAAGACACAGATGAATCACAGGGATTTTTGGAAGTATTTTTTCACCCAAGTAGTCAAAAATGGAATAGTTTGGGAAGCGATTAGGGAGAAGGGATCCATACATAGCTTTAAGCAAGGAAAAGATAAAGTCACGGCTCAGGGAGAGTGCCCCTATAGATCAGTGAAGAGGCGGGCCGGGAGCTCGACTCGCCCCCCCCGCAACCTCAACTAGGTGAGTACAACAGGTAGTACACACACACACACAACACACACCCACAAACACACACACACACACAACACACCCCACACCACAACAAAAACACACACACACAACACACACAATAAATAAATAAATATATATATAAATAAAATATATATATATAAAAAATTTTTAAATATATATATATATGTAAAAATATTATGATTAGTATTATATAATTTTCGTCCGAATGGGGCAGAACTTCGATCTTTGGCTTAAATAGCAACGCCATCTTGCCATATAGGACAATAAAATTTGTGTAGGCAAAAATTTTCGCCAAAATCATTCTGAACCTAACGAAAAAAATTAACACGTTTTTATTTTAAAAATTACGTAAACAAATCTAAATATATTTAGTTGGGGTTAGGCTAAAAAAAAATTGGCTTTTATAATAAGGTTGGAAAGTTTTTTAAGTTACTTTTGGTGCAAAATTTTAAAATTTTTTTTCTCACCCTTATGGAAAAAAAAAACTTTAAACGTGTAAGAGAAAATTTTAGAAGGGACTTAATTTTAAATGGTTCTTGCAACTGACCGTTTTACATATTCGGGGGACAACATTATAAAAATATATATATATATATATAAAAATATATATATATATATAATATATAAATATATATATATATTAATATATAAAAATGATACAATACCGCCCGGTTGGGAGTAAGACCAGTCAATATTTTTTCCTGACTAGGGAACTGAACTTCTCCAGGGGAGGACTGACAACCTCAAATTCACACTTCAAGGGTGATGGACTGATTACATCGTCTTTAAAATCTCTACTGTTCCTGCCCACTTTTTGTATTTGGCGAAGAAGCCTATGTGTAGGGGGAAACTTTCAGAAAAAGTTCCTAACTGTTGCCTGTGGTCTTACCAAACCCTTTAAAAAGTTGCAGGGTCCAAAGCCATCGGGAAAACAGGGTTTTTTGTGACCTGGGCTCGTGGTTTACCCCCTCTCACCAGACCCTTGCTTCTTTCGGTTTAAAGTAGACACAGCCTGGTTTATCAGGGAAATTTGAAGAGGAGTCGTGGTTAATTTCGGGGGAAAATGCGGGGTTGATGGGGAAAAGCCCAAGGGAAGAGCGGGGGGAAGGGGGCGAGAGGAAGGGGGGAGAGAAAAAGGAAAGGGAGGTTTAATTTTCCCCTATTTTGGATATTTTTGGGAGTCGTACAATAATTTTAAAAGGGAGTCAGCCACACACGACCCTCTTACTCTTTAAGACAAATTTCCTTGTTGCTTAAAGGGGGCGTCATTAGAGGGTTTTACCTACCATCCCTTTCTTTCCCCTCAAACCTATTACCTCCCCTTTCCCCCAATGTATGACCCTTATGGGAAATTTGCAGTAGTTGTGGTGGTAGAACACATTGGGATAGTAACAGTAATTGTGGGTAAAAGTAACATATTTGTTATAACATTAAAATGGTATAAAAACCGACAGGTTGTTAGGTAAGACACACATGCAACAGTTAGGTACTTTTTTTCAAAAATTTTTCGCCTACCAGTGGGCTCTTCATCATTTTGTTTCAGACTATGGAACAATACTCTTCTCCAACTGAGGACTGACCACCTCAAAATTTCAAGGTGTGACTGAACATCGTCTTCAAGTATCTTCTGCTCTTCAACTTTCTGTTTTCAAAACTGAAGAACCCCTACTGTGTAGGGAAACGTTTCGAAATAAAGATCCCTAACTGTTGCATATTCTTCCTAACAGTAAAATTATGGTAGTAGCAGCAGTTGGGGTATATCGTCGCCCTTTTCAGGCCCTTTTAGGAATCGCCCTCAAATCATCTCGGTGTAAAATTCTGAACCATCTCTGTAATATTTTGCAGGTTTTTTGCCCGCACTCCGGACGCAATTTAAAAAACTTTTCCAAATTTTTTGGGTGTGACTGGATCTGGCATACCTCTTCGCTTTGAGCTCCGAAATTTACCACTTTAAAAATCCTGGCCATTTTCTGTTTCCATAGCTTATTATTTGGCAAATACAATAAATAGAAAATTTTAAAAAATGGCTCAGTATTTAAAACATTTTTTTGGGGGGTTTTCCCACAAGACCTTTTAAGATAATCTTTCAAAGTATGCGATTAATATTCATCATAATCGTTTAATTAAACCCGCTCAAAGGGTTTTTGCATAGTTGCACTTCCCGGATGGAAATATATGGTAAAAACCGCACAATGGAAAAATAAATTATAAACCTTGGGAATAAATACCGACAATTTTGGTTTAGAAAGACACGTAGCAAACACATAAGCCAAATACATAACAGTATAAGTATACTTTATTTACAACGTTTTTGCCCAACAGTGGGTTTTAACAGATCAACCTTTGTGACTTTATAAAGCCCCGTAGGGCAAACGTTTTTCAAAAAAGGATCACATTGGAAATTAAGACACATTCAACACTGGTATCTTTATTTTAGACGTTTCGCCATCCAGTGGATGGGGAAACGTCACAGTAAAGTACCCGATGTTGCACAGTCTTAATTTCATCTTGTCATTTAATACCATTTTTGCAAAAGGATCAATTATACTGCTTATGTTTTAATTTCCACTTTGGGGATACAACCTCTGAACGGGGGGTTCAAATCCAGGGGAAAAACTAGCAGTGTTTATAATTGTCATTTCAATTTCGCAAATTAAAACTTCTTCAGGATGCGTGCAGTTTAAAAGTTCATTCTTCCACTGGGTGCACAAGTTACGACGTGGAGAGAGTATACAGTCATGTAGATAATTGGTTCAGAGAACAAACAGTGTGGATAAATTAGACGCTTGTGCTACACGTGGGTATCTCTGTGGAAACGTTACGCTACACAGTGGCTTCCTCAGTCCAGTACAGAAAAGAATGGTTGAAGATCAGTAGTAGTTAGAGGTAATCAGTCCCTCAGCCACAGTGTGTGATTACCTCAAAACAACCACAACAACAACCACAACAACTACTACTACTACTGATCTTCAAGTTGGTAAGAAAGACACATAGGCAACAGTTAGACATCTTTAACCCGAAACGTTTCGCCTACACAGTAGGATTCTTCAGTCGAGTACAGAAAGTAGACAGAAGAAGTAGACTGAAGAAGCCTACTGTGTAGGCGAAACGTTTCGAAATAAAGATACCTAACTGTTGCATATGTGTCTTACCTAACAAAGTAGACAGGAGCTGTAGAGATGTGAAGACGATGTAATCAGTCCATCACTCTTCAAGTCATAGATTTGAGGTTGAGTCTCCCTCAACCTGGAGAAGAGTTCTGTTCCATAGTCTGATGCTGTCACTCCCATTTGCATGTTGCAATCATTAAGTTAATGTTTATCTTCTGCTGAGTAGATGTGTGTGTGTGTGTGTGTGTGTGGGGGGTATAAGAGAACAGGATGGTTTGGCATCTCTTATTGTGTGAAAGATCTACTTATCCGGCTGATAATTTTCTTGCAGGAGTCGCAAGTCTCGCGGTAAGTTTTTTTTTTTTTGTGATTTGCTTTTTCCTTTTTTTTGGGGAAAAACTTTTCTAATTTGAATTTGAATAAAAAGTAAATCCCGGAAAAGCAGAGTGAATGATCCTAAGTTTAAAACCGGGATCCCTTTTAATTAACCCTGTATTTCTTGCACAAACTTCCCTTCCACCCCCTTTTCTTCCTAACTTCCCCCCCCACTTTTTTTTCCTTCAGAAATTTTTATCCCGCCGCTTGTCCGCACAGCGTAGTGGAGGCGCTGTCCCCTCCCCCAAAAAAACCCCATGATAAACACCCCATGGCTCGAAACCCCCCCCCTACTCATGGCACTGCAAACCTATACCCCTCCCCCACGTTTTTTCCACCCAGAACTACACACTACCACCAACTTTGGAAAAGGGGTACAGTGGGGTTTTTTTACACTTTAAAAAGGCACCTCGTCCCTCACAAAAATGAGGTTTCCCTTTTTTCCCGTGCCAAAAAAACTACCCCGGGGATTGCACGGGGGCTGGGGGAGGCAAAAAAACAAGAAGAGGGGGGAAAAAGATGGGGGGAAAAAAGAAAATGGATAACCAACACTGCAAAGTTTTAAGTGCCAGATACCAACTTTATCCCCGAACCCAAAATTCTCCCTCTTTAAATTCCCCGCACAGCCCTTTTTAAATCCCGTTGCCCCTGTTTACCTCCTCAACAAATAGGTAACCCGGGGGCTAGTTTTTCCCTTTTAAAACCGCTGCCCTTGTTCACCTAGGGGGCCCGTCAACAGATACCCGGATGATAGTTTTCTTACACTTTCTGCTCCTATTAAACCCGTAAATAGGTACTCGGATGGTATCTCCTTAAAGGCCCCGTTGCCACTAATTTCGCGTTTTGTTTAAA
>NC_069444.1:18189174-18239174 GCF_026875155.1 Cherax quadricarinatus
ATGCCCAGTTTGACGGGGTATTAAAAGGGATCCACTCATTGTGAAGTCAACATTCCAGCTACAACGCCTGATAAACGTAAGATTCCCATATGCTGCATAAGTGTCTCAATCTTCAACTTGTCGGTTTTTCAAACCATTCATCACAATGGAGGAACACTACAGAAGGACTACAGATGCGTATAATGGTAATATAGTCTTGTGAGTAGGCTTCGCAGATGTGATAGGTGGGCTTAGCAACTCCTCCCTCTTCCTTTAACTCTTTCTACCCTCAACCCTCCATCTCTACCCATCAACTCACTCGTAGTTGTTTGTGCTGAGTCGCTTGGTCTGGGGAAGAGTAAGTTTACAGAGTGCCAGATCAGCCAGGCTATGATGGATATGTGGGGCAGCGGGCCACCAGCAGCAACAACCTGGATGACCAGGCAAACACCAGACGAGCCTGGCCCATGGCCGGGATCAGAGCGTAGATAAACTCTCGAAACTCTTCAAAGATAAAGGTAAATCAAAGGAGTCCATTGGTGAGCCCGCCGACCCTCCACCTCTCTTGTTTACAAAGTACGCTCTGCTACACGCTGTGTACGCACGTGCGTCTGTACGCACGTTCTAGTACACGTATGCGTGTGTGTATATTCTGAAACCTCTCCCGACACAATCTTTTATCAGTGTTTGGATAATCTGCCGGCAGGGGCGAGCCCAGTATTCATGCACGTAGGGTAGATGGCGTATGTACATGCACGTGTAGGCACGCACAGTGTGTGTAGGGTATTCTGACCCACTTTCATACATACAGTGTGTGGCAGGCAATTTAATGTCCCAGGCAAGGAGTTGCTTCCCTTGTTCCTCACAAAGAAAGTGAGGGGAAGGGGGGGGAGGAGGAGTGCTTACGAGGCGGGTGTATGGAGGGGTGAGGGCTTGTGTTGAGGGGGAGGAGTGCGTGTGGAGGAACCAGCTTTTTCATAATATAATCTGTTCCCACCATGATTTTTCTTGTTACCTTCATCGTGGAAAGGTTACAAAGTTGTGTTTTGTGCGTGTGCGTGTTGTGTGTGTGTGTGTGTGGTGTGTGTGTGTGTGTGTGTGTTGTGTGGTGTGTGTTGCGCGTGCGCCGTGTGTGTGTGCGTGTGCGCGTGCGCGCGTGTGTGTGTGCGTGTGCGTGTGCGTGCGCGCGTGTGTGTGCGCGTGTGCGTGCGCGTGTGCGCGTGCGCGCGCGCTGTACGTCTTTATGCGTGCGTGTGCGTGTCTGGGTGTGTGGTTAAGAGGATTACCCACATATTTGCTGCTGGACTTTAGACTGACAGATAACTAGTGACAATTACCATGACGCTTAAACACGATCGCGCGCGCGTCAATATGACTTAAAAACACACTTTCTTATCCCCTATTACCTTCTTGTTCCTTCCTCCTCTATTTCTTACCTTCTTTCATCCTTCCTTTTAATTTCTCCCTCTCCCCTTCCTAACCCTCTCCCACTCCTTCCCCTCACTCGTCCCGTCTTCTTAGTATCACCCAGTTACCTCTCCCAGTGACGAGTGAACGCTATCTGATATCCACACTTCTAGCAGTGAACATGTCGACCGTACTGCAGCTGATTAACTGTGGCTTGTTCCCAGCAAGGTCACCCACAACTGTGGCTTGTTCCCAGCAAGGTCACCCACAACTGTGGCTTGTTCCCAGCAAGGTCACCCACAACTGTGGCTTGTTCCCAGCAAGGTCACCCACAACTGTGGCTTGTTCCCAGCAAGGTCACCCACAACTGTGGCTTGTTCCCACAAGGTCACCCACAACTGTGGCTTGTTCCCAGCAAGGTCACCCACAACTGTGGCTTGTTCCCAGCAAGGTCACCCCACAACTGTGGCTTGTCCCAGCAAGGTCACCCACAACTGTGGCTTGTTCCCAGCAAGGTCACCCACAACTGTGGCTTGTTCCCAGCAAGGTCACCCCACAACTGTGGCTGTTCCCAGCAAGGTCACCCACAACTGTGGCTTGTTCCCAGCAAGGTCACCCACAACTGTGGCTTGTTCCCAGCAAGGTCACCCACAACTGTGGCTATGTTCCCAGCAAGGTCACCCACAACTGTGGCTTGTTCCCAGCAAGGTCACCCACAACGTGGGCTTGTTCCCAGCAAGGTCACCCACAACTGTGGCTTGTTCCCAGCAAGGTCACCCACAACTGTGGCTTGTTCCCAGCAAGGTCACCCACAACTGTGGCTTGTTCCCAGCAAGGTCACCCACAACTGTGGCTTGTTCCCAGCAAGGTCACCCACAACTGTGGCTTGTTCCCAGCAAGGTCACCCACAACTGTGGCTTTTCCCAGCAAGGTCACCCACAACTGTGGCTTGTTCCCAGCAAGGTCACCCACAACTGTGGCTTGTTCCCAGCAAGGTCAAAATAGCAGGTTTTGATAAATTAGACACATGTGCAACTCTTGGGTATCTTTATTGAGGAAACGTTTCCCCACACAGCGGCTTCATCAGTCCATACGTAGGAGAAACAATAAAGATACCCAAGAGTTGCACATGTGTCTAATTTATCAACATGTCGGCTCTCTGAACCATTCATCTACAAATAGCAGGTTTTACCTATAAGGCACGACATTATATATATATATATATATATATATATATATATATATATATATATATATATATATATATATTATATATATATATATATAAATATATATATATATATATATATAATTTTATTAAGCAACGGGCAAATTAAGTTTAGATCTAATATGTGCGGTTTGGTAGCAAAGTGTAACAAGTTTTTTGCTAAAATTGAAAGATGATGAAAATTGAATGATCAGTTTTGATTTCAGGTCATTGTTTTCTCCAGCACAGCGTTGGTGAGGGCAGCATGCTGGACGATGGTAAGACAAGAGAGTCGAAATGGTGGTGGAACTGTTCAGTTCTCTAAAATCAGACTAGATGCGTTACAAATAATTAAATCTGCCAAGTTACTACTACGATTACTGTTACCATCACCACCACGAAAATGTAATAACGACTGTATAATTGGTATGGTGATAGGGACTCTTGTATACTCTTAGGGACAGTGATTAATGGAAAAGTGGGCAAGAGTGACTTCACCAGTCTTAATGTCTATATATATATATATATATATATATATATAATATATATATATATATATATATATATATATATATATGTATAATATATATTTATTTATGTATTATATAATTATACACACCAAAAATGTATGGAAATATTAAGAATGAAAAGTTAATTTATTTGCTACTCCGATGACTGAGAGTTGATTAATTTTGTCTCCAGTCGGACTTGGAGAGATGGAAGTGGAGGAGGTTATATAGAAGGCAGAGCGGTGTTGGTATTGGTGAGACACGACTCTGTCTGTCTGTCTCTCTCTCTCCCCCTCTCTCTCCCCCTCTCTCTCCCCCTCTCTCTCCCCCTCTCTCTCCCCCTCTCTCTCCCCCTCTCTCTCCCCCTCTCTCTCCCCCTCTCTCTCCCCCTCTCTCTCACCCCTCTCCCCTCTCTCTCCCCCTCTCTCTCCCCCTCTCTCTCCCCCTCTCTCCCCCCCCTCTCTCTCCCCTCTCTCTCCCCTCTCTCCCCCTCTCCTCCCCCTCTCTCTCCCTCTCCCCCCTCTCTCTCCCTCCTCTCTCTCCCCCCTCTCTCCCCCCTCCTCTCTCTCCCCCTCTCTCTCCCCTCTCTCTCCCCCTCTCTCTCCCCCCTCTCTCCCCCCTCTCTCCCCCCTCTCTCCCCCCTCTCCCCCCCTCTCTCTCCCCCTCTCTCTCCCCCCTCTCTCCCCCCTCTCTCCCTCCCCCTCTCTCTCCCCCCTCTCTCCCCCCTCTCCCCCCCTCTCTCCCCCCTCTCTCCCCCCCTCTCCCCCCTCTCTCCCTCTCTCTCCCCCTCTCTCTCTCTCCCCTCTCTCCCCCCTCTCCCCCTCTCTCTCCCCCTCTCTCCCCCTCTCTCTCCCCCTCTCTCCCCCTCTCTCTCTCCCCCCTCTCTCTCTCTCCCCCTCTCTCCCCCTCTCTCCTCCCCCTCTCTCTCCCCTCTCCCCCATCTCTCCCCTCTCTCTCTCCCCCCTCTCCCCCCTCTCTTCTCCCCCCTCCCTCCCCCTCTCCCCCCTCTCTCTCCTCCCCCCTCTCTCCCCCTCTCTCTCCCCCTCTCTCTCTCCCCTCTCTCTCCCCTCTCTCTCCTCCCCCTCTCTCTCCCCCCTTCCCCCTCTCTTTTCCCCCCCTCCCCCCTCTCTCTCCCCCTCCCCCCTCTCCTCCCCTCTCTCTCCCCCCTCCTCCCCTCCCTCTCTCCCCCCCTCCCTCACCTCCTCTCTCCCCCCTCTCTCTCCCCCTCTCTCTCCCCCTATCTCTCCCCCCCTCTCTCTCTCCCCCCCTCTCTCCCCCCTCTCTCTCCCCCTCTCTCCCCTCTCCCCCCCTCTCTCCCCCCTCCTCCCCCCTCTCCTCCCCCTCTCTCTCCCCCCTCTCTCTCCCCTCTCTCTCTCCCCCTCTCTCTCTCTCTCCCCCCCTCTCTCCCCCTCTCCTCTCTCCTCACTCCCCCTCCTCTCTCCCCCTCTCTCACCCTCTCTCTCACCCTCTCTCTCTCACCTCTCTCACCCTCTCTCACCCTCTCTCCCCCTCTCTCTCCCCCCCTCTCTCTCCCCCCTCTCCCTCTCTCTCCCCCCTCCCCCTCTCTCTCTCCCCCTCTCCCTCTCCCTCTCTCCCTCCCTCTCCCCTTGTTTACCTGCGATCTCCGGCAAGATGCATTTCTTGCCAGCCACAAGACAAATTGTGTGTGAACCTTCCTGTAATAACTCTCTACGGCATCCTTACATTACCTGATGGCTTCTTCCGACTAATTTATATTGCTGGCCAGTTACTCTGGTAGTTGGCGGAGGTGGATGGGGGCAGCTGAAATAAGTCACTCTGACTGTAACTAGAATAACCCAATAACGTACATATATTTTGCTATGCAAGACAATTGTAAAAATCTAAACCTGTTTAATGTGCCAGAATAAACTTAGTGTTTGTGAGACTGGTTGAAGATTGATACCGGAAGGCGGATGAAGTTGAAGGAAAGAGAATATGAGAGAAATACGGGATAGAGGGAGGGAGAGTGGAAGGAGAGTGGAAGGGAAGAGGTGTAAGGTGGGTGACTGTGTTAGTCAGAGGTGAGGTTCTTCAACCCAAACACAGTAATATATTGTCTCCGTCGTGTTTATGGTCTTGTTTGTACCTTGTGTGAGTTGTTGTGGTGGTCCCTAAGGTGTTGTCTCTTGGTCCCTCGTGTACTCACCTATGTGGTTGCAGGGGTCGAATCACAGCTCCTGGCCCCCGCCTCTTCCGTGGTCACTACTGGGTCCACATTCTCCCTGCTCCATGATGTTTTTCGTACCACTTCATAAAGCTATGTATAGATCCTGTCTCTACTACTTCACTCTATATATTATTCCACTCCCTGATAACTCTAAGGATGAAGAAATACTTCCCAACATCCCTGTGATTCACCTAAGTTTTCAACTTCCATTTGTTACTGTGTCCCCTCTCTTGAAACATTCTGGCCCTGTTGACCTTGTCAATTCCTCTCAGTATTACATACATCATGATCATGTCCACCCCATCCCTCCTGTCCTCCATTGTCGTCAGGTTGAGTTCCCTTAAATTTTCCTCAAAGGACATACCTCTTAGCTCCGGGACTAGTCTTATTGCAAACTTTTGCAGTTTCTCCAATTTCTTGACGTACTTGACCAGGTGTGGGTTCCATACTGGTGCTGCATACTCCCTCCATCACCTCGCCCTCTCTCCACCTTCACCTCCCCATCCCTCCTCCAGCCTTCACCTCCCCATCCCTCCTCCAGCCTTCACCTCCCCATCCCTCCTCCAGCCTTCACCTCCCCATCCCTCCTCCAGCCTTCACCTCCCCATCCCTCCTCCAGCCTTCACCTCCCCATCCCTCCTCCAGCCTTCACCTCCCCATCCCTCCTCCAGCCTTCACCTCCCCATCCCTCCTCCAGCCTTCACCTCCCCATCCCTCCTCCAGCCTTCACCTCCCCATCCCTCCTCCAGCCTTCACCTCTCCATCCCTCCTCCAGCCTTCACCTCCCCATCCCTCCTCCAGCCTTCACCTCCCCATCCCTCCTCCAGCCTTCACCTCCCCATCCCTCCTCCAGCCTTCACCTCCCCATCCCTCCTCCAGCCTCCACCTTCCCATCCCTCCTCCAGCCTTCACCTCCCCATCCCTCCTCCAGTCTCCACCTCCCCATCCCTCCTCCAGTCTCCACCTCCCCATCCCTCCTCCAGTCTCCACCTCCCCATCCCTCCTCCAGCCTCCACCTTCCCATCCCTCCTCCAGTCTCCACCTCCCCATCCCTCCTCCAGTCTCCACCTCCCTCTCCAAGCAACAACAACAACACCCTCACCTCACAAAGGCACAACACTACAAAGGCACAAAAGCTCACTTAAGGTTCCAAAGCTACGGCTGTATCGATAAGATTGTGTTTACCGGACAAGTGGCTACCACCACCTGCGATATCTATGGCAGGTAGTCCCTGCTCGACCCTCTGAGCGGACCTCCCTCCCAGACTCGACCTCTAGAATCGACTAGCATATTCGACGTCGTGCACTTTCATACAGTGCTAATTATAAAGCACTAAATAGTTCGTAATAATAATAATTATAATATTACCATTATTTTTATTACATCCATGGGAGAGCGCTAAATCCGTAGGGGTCACACAGCGCCAGGTAAGTGGGAGACAGGATTTGATCCAAGGTAAGGGAGTAGCAGTAGTTTGAATTCTCGGTATCAAGTGCCCCATCCCCGCCCCACGGCACCAGCATCAAGCCCCCCCCCTCCCTCGAGGAAGCTAAACCCGTTAGGGGGAGTGCGCCATACGGCGCTGAAGACATATCAAGAACAATACACAAATATCCCGCGCATAGAGAGAAAAGAGCTTATGACCACGTTTCGGTCCGTCTTGGTCCGAAGCGTCGTTATAGCTCCTCTCTGTGTGCAGGTTGAGTGTATTGTTCCATTTACGGTATTGTGCCTTTTTTATTCTCTTATCAAGAACATTGAAGGAACTTTAAGACTGAGTTTCCAGGTCTGGAGACAAAAAATATAGAAGATACAATAGTGTGTAGAGTTTGAGAGAAATATACCGAGGCTTCCAGACTTGAGATGGGGGAAAACAGGAGGCAAGAAGGAAGTCTGGCGTGTGGCAACTGGGGTCTGGCGTGTGGCAACTGGGGTCTGGCGTGTGGCAACAGGGGGTCTGGTGTGTGTGGCAGAGGGGGGGTGTGGCTACAGTGACACAATAACAAATCACATCACCGTAACATTCTATGTTTGACACAACAATCTCTGAGTGGTGTCCCTCGGAGGCGCAGCCAGTCTTCAGGCGGCTGCAAATACTCGTTCAGTGGGTCTAAGACAACAATGTTCAACGAGGAAAAGTTTAGATTGCTCCGCTAGGAAAGAATGTAGGAAATAAAAACAAACTCGAGAGTGAAAGTCCCGTGAGACTTGCGAGTGATGATGTCAGAAGATCTCACACTTAAGGATCACAATAATATTGCTGTGTCTAGGGAAATGATTGGTTAGATAACCGGCACTTTCTTTTAGGATGCATAACGAACTTTGAAGATAAGAGATGCTGAGACAGTGAGTTACTTGTTTCTTCTAGATTGGAATACTGCTGTATGCTAACAGCCACCTTCAAGGCAGGCGAGATTACCGAGTTAGAAAATGAATAATTTTACTGCCACTGTACATTTGATCACCCATATGAAGTACTGGGATCTCTTAAAGTGTAACCGTATTCCTTAGAACGTAGGCGATAAAGGTAAATTATAATTTACTCCTGGAAAATCCTGGAGAGACTGTTCCCAAACCTACACACTGACATTACTCCCTTTGAAAACAAGGGACTTGGAAGACCATATAATGCCTTCGATAAAGCAGGGGCGCGATGAGTACGCTAAGAGAACTCGACGAGTGTCAGAGGTTACCTGGACGTTACCTGGAGGTTATTCCGGGGATCAACGCCCCCGCGGCCCGGTCCATGACCAGGCCTCCCGATGGATCAGGGCCTGATCAACCAGGCTGTTACTGCTGGCCGCACGCAGTCCAACGTACGAACCACAGCCCGGCTGATCCTGCACTGACTTTAGGTATCTGTCCAGCTCTCTCTTGAAGGCAGCCAGGGGTTTATTGGCAATTCCCCTAATGCTTGATGGGAGGCTGTTAAACAGTTTTGGGCCCCGGACACTTATGGTGTTTTCCCTTAGCTTACCAATGGCGCCCCTACTTTTTATTGGGGGCATTTTGCATCGCCTGCCCAGTCTCTTACTTTCGTAGGGAGTGATTTCTGTGTGCAGATTTGGGACCATTCCTTCCAAGATTTTCCAAGTGTAGATTATGATACATCTCTCCCTCCTGCGTTCCAACGAGTACAAGTCAAGTGCTTCCAAGCGTTCCCAGTAGTTAAGGTGCTTGACAGAACTTATACGTGCAGTAAAGGATCTCTGTACACTCTCTAGATCTGCGATTTCACCTGCTTTGAATGGAGATGTTAATGTACAGCAGTATTCCAGCCTAGAGAGAACAAGTGATTTGAAAAGGATCATCATGGGCTTGGAATCTCTCGTTTTGAAAGTTCTCATTATCCATCCTATCATTTTCTTTGCACGTGCGATCGTTGCACTGTTGTGATCCTTGAAAGTGAGATCCTCAGACATTACTACTCCCAGGTCCCTTACATTATTTTTCCGCTCTATTGTATGGCCGGAGTCAGTAGTATACTCTGTTCTAGTTATTATCTCCTCCAGTTTTCCATAACGGAGTAGTTGGAATTTGTCCTCATTGAACATCATATTGTTTACCGTTGCCCACTGGAAAACTTTGTTTATATCTTCTTGGAGGTTAACCGCGTCCTCAGCAGATGACAGCCTCATGCAGATCCTAGTATCATCCGCAAAGGGTGATACGGTGCTGTGGTGTATATATCTGTTTATGTCTGATATGAGGATAAGGAATAAGATGGGGGCGAGTACTGTGCCTTGTGGAACAGAGCTCTTCACTATGGCAGCCTCCGATTTAACTCTGTTGACCACTACTCTTTGTGTTCGATTTGTTAGGAAGTTGAAGATCCATCTCCCCACTTTCCCAGTTATTCCTTTAGCACGTATTTTATGGGCTATTACGCCATGATCGCATTTGTCAAGTGCTTTTGCAAAGTCTGTGTATATTACATCTGCATTCTGATTTTCTTCCAGTGCATCCCCGACTTTTCATCACCCTCCCTTCATGCAAAAGAGAATTCCCAACAAACCTTTGGCTGTCTTGAAGAAACTTTACAAATTCCGGCCAGCAGTAACAGCCTCGTTGATCAGGGTGTTGACCTCCCGAAAGCATCCTCCAGATATCCCACTGAAATTCTCTTTAACCATCCTCCCCTCTCCCCCTTTGACAGTGATACCCTTGTCTTCCCTTAGAAACGCTTATCGCCAAGAAAACTGTCTTAGTTTTCCCATTTTTTGGAAGTCAAATTCAGGACAATTGAAAAAAGGTGAAAAATTTTTTTTTAGAAGATGTCTACCCATTTTTTTTTTGTCATGTCACCTAGGTTGAAAATAATGCTATTACTGTCTGGTCATAAGGTCGGGAGTCCGCTGAGGTAGTGTTCTCACATGAGACGTATTGTTTGGCCATGGAAAGTACTCTCTTGCCACCCAGCGTTCTATTTTTAAGCTGGCGCTTGGGACGACTCTAAAGTAAATTGGTTCGTTTGATGTGGTGGTGCCGTTGTCTGTTGGTGTGGTGGTGCCGTTGTCTGTTGGTGTGGTGGTGCCGTTGTCTGTTGGTGTGGTGGTGCCGTTGTCTGTTGGTGTGGTGGTGCCGTTGTCTGTTGGTGTGGTGGTGCCGTTGTCTGTTGGTGTGGTGGTGCCGTTGTCTGTTGGTGTGGTGGTGCCGTTGTCTGTTGGTGTGGTGGTGCCGTTGTCTGTTGGTGTGGTGGTGCCGTTGTCTGTTGGTGTGGTGGTGCCGTTGTCTGTTGGTGTGGTGGTGCCGTTGTCTGTTGGTGTGGTGGTGCCGTTGTCTGTTGGTGTGGTGGTGCCGTTGTCTGTTGGTGTGGGGCTACTGTTGGCTACTTCCCATGACACGTCTCAACTACACATCTCCCCGGACACAGTATGGGCCCCCTGGACACAGTATGGGCCCCCTGGACACAGTATGGGCCCCCTGGACACAGTATGGGCCCCCTGGACACAGTATGGGCCCCCTGGACACAGTATGGGCCCCCACCTCCCGTTCAACAGAGGGTAGAGTGTTGTGCTATAAAAGCGAGAGGTTGCTTATCGTAGTCCTGAGTAGCGGTGATGAAGGTTTTACGGCACACATGTTTATAGTCCCAACCTTCTTCCTCTCCAGGCCTGTGTGGGGGGCTGTGTGTGTGTGGGGGGCTGTGTGTGTGTGGGGGCTGTGTGTGTGTGGGGGCGTGTGTGTGTGGGGGCTGTGGTGTGTGGGGGGGGGGCTGTGTGTGTGTGGGGGGCTGTGTGTGTGTGGGGGGCTTGTGTGTGTGGGGGGGCTGTGTGTGTGTGTGGGGGGCTGTGTGTGTGTGGGGGCTGTGTGTGTGTGGGGGGTGGGTGTGGGGCTGTGTGTGGTGGGGGGGCTGTGGTGTGTGGTGTGGTGGGGGGGGCTGTGTGTGTGTGGGGGCTGTGTGGTGTGGGGGGCTGTTGTGTGTGTGTGGGGGGGCTGTGTGTGTGTGGGGGGGTGTGTGTGTGGGGCTGTGTGTGTGTGGGGGCTGTGTGTGTGTGGGGTGTGTGGTGGGGGGCGGTGTGTGTGGGGGGGCTGTGTGGTGGGGGGGCTGTGTGTGTGTGGGGGGGCTTGTGTGTGTGGGGGGCTGTGTGTGTGTGGGGGGCTGTGTGTGTGTGGGGGGCTGTGTGTGTGTGGGGGGCTGTGTGTGTGTGGGGGGGCTGTGTGTGTGTGGGGGGGCTGTGTGTGTGTGGGGGGGTGTGTGGGTGTGGGGGGGCTGTGTGTGGTGTGTGGGGGGCTGTGTGTGTGTGGGGGGGCTGTGTGTGTGTGGGGGGTGGTGGGGTTGTGTGTGGGGGCTGTGTGTGTGTGGGGGGGCTGTGTGTGTGTGGGGGGGCTGTGTGTGTGTGGGGGGGCTGTGTGTGTGTGGGGGGGCTGTGTGTGTGTGGGGGGTGTGTTGTGTGGTGTGTGTGTGTGGGGGGGGCTGTGGTGTGTTGTGGGGGGGCTGTGTGTGTGTGGGGGGCTGTGGTGTGGGGGTGTGTGTGTGGGGGGCTGTGTGTGTGTGGGGGGCTGTGTGTGTGTGTGGGGGCTGTTGGTGTGTGTGTTGTGGGGGGGGGCTGTGTGTGTGGTGGGGGCTGTGTGTGTGTGGGGCTGTTGTGTGTGTGTGGGGGCTGTGTGTGTGTGTGGGGGGCTGGTGTGGTGTGGTGGGGGCTGGTGTGTGTGTGGGGGCTGTGTGTGTGTGGGGGCTGTGTGTGTGTGGGGGGCTGTTGTGTGTGGGTGGGGGGTGGGGGCTGTGTGTGTGTGGGGGGGCTGTGTGTGTGTGTGGTGGTGGTGGGGTGGTGGGGCTGTGTGTGGGGGCTGTGTTGTGGCTGTGTGTGGGGGCTGTTGTGTGGGTGTGTGTGGGGGGCTGTGTGTGTGGTGGTGGGGGGCTGTGTGTGTGGGTGTGTGTGGGGGCTGTGTGTGTGGGGGTGTGTGTGGTGTGGGGGCTGTGTGTGTGTGTGTGGGGGCTGTGTGTGTGGGGGGGGCTGTGTGTGTGTGTGGGGGGCTGTGTGTGTGGGGTGGCTGTGTGTGTGTGTGGGGGCTGTGTGTGTGGGTGGGGGCTGTGTGTGTGTGTGGGGCTGTGTGTGTGTGGGGCTGTGTGTGTGGGGCTTGTGTGTGGGGGGCTGTGTGTGGGGCTGTGTGTGTGGGGCTGGTGGTGTGTGGGGCTGTGTGTGTGGGGCTGTGTGTGTGGGGGCTGGTGTGTGGGGGCTGTGTGTGTGGGGTGTGTGTGTGGGCTGTTGTGGTGGGGCTGTGTGTGTGGGGCTGTGTGTGTGGGGCTGTGTGTGGGGGCTGTGTGTGGGGGCTGTGTGGTGTGGGGCTGTTGTGTGGTGGGGGTGTTGTGTGTGTGGGGCTGGTGTGTGTGTGTGTGGGGGGCTGTGTGTGTGTGGGGTGGGAGGCTGTGTGTGGGGGGCTGTGTGTGTGGGGTGGGAGGCTGTGTGTGTGGGGCTGTGTGGGGGGCTGTGTGTTGGGGGGGGGCTGTGTGGGGGGCTGTGTGTGTGTGGGGGCTGTGTGTGTTGTGTGGGGGAGGCTGTGTGTGCGTGGGGGGAGCTGTGTGCGCGTGGGGGGAGGCTTGTGTGCCGTGGGTGGAGGCTGTGTAGTGCTGGGGGGAGGCTGTGTGTCGTGGGGGGGGCTGTGGGCTGTGGGGGGAGGCTTGTGTGTCTGAGGGTGATTGGCTGTGTGTGTGTGTGGTGTGTTTGTGTGTGTGGGGTGAGATGCTGTGTGTGTGTGGGAGGCTGTGTGTGTGTGGGGTAGGAGGCTGTGTGTGTGGGGGGGGAGGCTGTGTGTGTGGGGGGAGGAGGCTGTGTATGTGGGGGGAGGCTGTGTGTGTGGGGGGGGGGGAGGCTGTGTGTGGGGGGGTTGTGTGTGTGGGGGAGGCTGTGGGGGTGGGTGTTTGTGTTTTGTGGGGGGCTGTATGTGTGTATGGGAGTGTGGGGGGGGCTTTTTTTTTTTTTTGTTCCATATAAATTTAAGGGTACGAGAATGTATAAAAGGACGTACTGGATGAGAGGCGGCGTACTGGAGGGGCGGTGTACTGGAGGGACTGCTATAAGGAAATCAATGGGCTTCACCTGTTACCTGACGAGTTTTCGATTTTACCAGGAACTCTCTCTTTTATGTGCGTTTTTTTCGGTAGTCCTTTTTCCCTGAGCCCAGAGTGACGAGGCACCTCTGAGACCTCCTCGTCCTGCTGCTACGGCGGCGGCGGCGTGTCGTGTCGCGTCGTGTCGTGTCGTGAGGAGGTAGACATAGCTGGAAGGAAAGACAGTTTGAATGAAACTGAAAAAGATTGGTAAGGGTTTATCAGGTGTGGTGGAGGTGATGTCCAGTTGTTGATGAAGACTGATGATCTCCAATACCTGCCTGACAGTTGCTGGTGGAAGAGCTGAGAAACCGTAGAAATGTGTCTAGTCTATTCTCCCTCTCCCCCATCAATCTCCCTCCTCCCTCTCCACCTCTTGCTCCCTCTTCCGGAAGCCTGGGGTTGGGAGTTAAGTGTTCTGTGCCTAGAAGGGCGTCCTAACAGAGGTGGCACTCTCTCCTACAGAGTGCTTGCCTAAGAATCCAGCATATCTTTCTGCATAAATGGTGAGGATATTTTCTGTTTCGTCTAACTTTGCTGACACTTATGACCGATGCGACAATGAATTCTAAATATGGATTGTGAGATGTGAAGACTACTCCATTTTTACTTGCTCTGTGACTGTGATTAATGTGATACGAGAGGGAATCGTTGATGACAGTGGCAAGTTGAAAATGACAGTGTCAGTTTGATAATGTTAGAAATTGAATGTAATGATGAATAACAAAAATATTTTAGTGTTTTGTGAGTAAAAGAAAACCTCTCACCCGACTCCGTCACACCCCCTCCCACCCCTCCATTTCACACCCCTCCCACCCCTCCATTTCACACCCCCTCCATTTCACCCCCCTCCCTGACCTTTTCCCTCCCCAGGTGCCCTGAATGTCATTGGGGGTGGTGACTTGTGTTTATTACCTAGTGTCATCCACTACTGGGGTAGCGACATCCCCCTCCCACCTCACTGTATCTATACAGCAGCCTGGGGTTGTCTCTTAGGCCTCCGACTTTCCCATCCCCCCCCTCACCTCATCTTTCCTACCCCCCTTCCAGCTTTCTTATCTCCCTCCATTTTTTCCATCATCCTCCATCTTCCTCCATCTTCCTCCTCGCCTCCTGCCCCTCCTCTTCCTGCTCCTCTTCGTCTTCCTCCGCCATTTCCTGGCTTCACCTTCTCAAGCTTTTGTCATGTATGTGAAGTGTCGAGGCGCTTTATTCCTGTTGCCGTTTGTCTCGCTGTCTGTTTTCATCTGTTGTGATTTTCTGTTCATTCTGTTTTGGTTCTAGTTTCAGGCTTTTTTGTTGTTGCTGTTTGTTAGTGATAGTACGTTACTTCTGTTTTGCTGTTACTGTTTGTGTGTGTGTGTGTGTGTGTGTGTGTGTGTGTGTGTGTGTGTGTGTGTGTGTGTTGTTGTGTTAGTATTAATATATATATATATATATATATATATATATATATATATATATTAGAAGAGATGAGTATAGAGAGAGAGATAGAGAGAGAGAGAGAGAGATAGAGGATAGAGAGAGAGAGAGAGGTAGAGTTATTATAGATGATATAGAGAGTATAGAGTGTAGATGACTTATGAGAGAGAGATATACGGAGGTATAGTATATATTGAGAGAGATATATTTGAGAGAGATTGTATATTGAGAGAGATTATTAGTATGAGAGAGAGTAGATAGTCGAGAGAGAGTATATGAGAGAGATGATTATACGAGAGAGAATAATATATAGACATGGAAGATTATATAGAGGAGAGAATATGAGGAGATGATATAGAGAGAGTGAGAATAGGAGGAGTGAGGTATGAGTCAGAGAGATATAGAGAGATTGAATTATAGAGAGAAGAGATTATTAGAAGAGATGAGATATTAGAGAGTGAGAGATTATTGAGAGGAGAGTGATATAGAGAGAGGAGAATTCAGAGAGATGAGATAATGTGAGAGATGAGATTATTCATATTGAGAGAGGAATATATAAGAGAGCAGAGATATATGAGAGAGAGAGGATATAGAGAGAGAGATATAGAGGAGAGAGATATATAGGAGAGGAGAGGATATATAGAAAGAGAGAGATAGAGAGATATATATTGAGAGAGAATGAGGTTAAGCTTTTTTTTTTTTTGTCACTATTGTTGTTTAGCTGTCAGATCGCTCTTGCCTATCACCGTTGGTATGCTGTCAGTCTTGTAAGGCGTCTGACGGGGCGGGGCTTGGTGGGGCGGGAAATTACGAAAACATTGAACTTAGTACCACTGAAAATGTGAGAAGTCCGCGGAGATGTATTCACGGCGTGAAAGATCCTCCCGGCTTTCACAAGCTAGACAAGCCCATACATGTTGATAAATTAGACACATGTGCAACACTTGGGTATCTTTATTGAGGAAACGTCTCGCCACACAGTGGCTTCATCAGTCCATACAAAGCAGAATGGTGAAGAACAGGAGGAGTTTGAGGTAATCAGTCCCTCAGCCTTCGCACATGTTTTATTCTTTTCAAGATTGAGGTTATTGATTACCTTGAGCTCCTCTGTTCTTCACCATTCTCCTTTGTATGGACTGATGAAGCCACTGTGTGGCGAAACGTTTCCTCAATAAAGATAACCAAGTGTTGTACATGTGTCTAATTCATCAACTTGTCGGTTCTCTGAACTATATCTAAAAGCCCATACATACTGTTACTTGAGAAGGATGAGGACCATAGAAGATGAGCACTCAGGAGTGAGAGAGAGGATAGGAAGCGCACTAGACGAGTGAGATACAAACACTATCACATTGTCACAATACTAGGAAGGTCACAATACTAGGAAGAACAAAGACCTGGTTGATGAGCTCGTTGTGGCTTCAAAACTAGATGTGAAAGATAGCCCAAGATAGTTGGAATGAGCCAAGTCACCCAGTTTAATCTTGAGACTGAACCAGGAGCTGTAACTCGATCTGTACAAGCGCTAATCGGCGAGTTAGTACCCCGAGAGTGCACACAACACTTTCATTGAGAGCCCCTTGTTGAGGAGAGCCAGTGACCTTGGTACTGTGTTGGGAAGTCTTGCCTCCTGCTGGGAGTCGTGCCTAGTGGTGGTGATGGCACTGCTATGACGGTGCTGGTGGCAGAGGTGATTGCACTGCTATGACGGTGCTGGTGGATGGGGTGATTGCACTGCTATGACGGTGGTGATGGCAGTCGGGGTGATCCCAGTGGTGGTGATAAAGAGCTCAATACGAACACTGAATACGAGACGCAGTCAAGACCTTTTACAGACTGGCGGCGACCAAATACAAAGCCCCAGAGAACACAATAAAGCAAAATGTATCAACGAGAAGGCAAACAACTCTGAGACCTTTTAAACCAAGAGGTCACAGCAGCGATACTCTTCTAGAATGAGTTCTGCGCTCCCAGCTCCGTAAAATCCAGGGGCAAGACAACAGAGATGTCTCGTCGTGCAGCCCTGAATAGGTCACCATGTATTATGTGAAGTGGTAGAGAAACCACGGAATGACTCACTTGCCATGAGTTGAATCCTCACCCTCACCGTGGTTTGTTTACAATCGTGTCATTACGATTTCCCGAGGTCAAGTGGTGAAGGCTTGATATCTTGACTAGGCAAGGATGTTGGTGATCGCCTTGCCCCCAGCGTACTAACTGTTAAAGCTCTACCATGGTATCTGTTAAAGCTCTGCCATGGTATCTGTTAAAGCTCTGCCATGGTATCTGTTAAAGCTCTGCCATGGTATCTGTTAAAGCTCTACCATGGTATCTGTTAAAGCTCTGCCATGGTATCTGTTAAAGCTCTGCCATGGTATCTGTTAAAGCTCTACCATGGTATCTGTTAAAGCTCTGCCATGGTATGTTAAAGCTCTACCATGGTATCTGTAGCACTCTACAGTAGTATGTGAAAGCGTTAGACTTCCGGAACCCCTAGAAGCCTTAAGAATGTATTCCTTGAAATGTTGACGAGATAAATGTTATCTGTAACACTCGAGGGTGAGGTCCCTGGTCTACTCTAGTAGTGTTAATCTACTCAAGGGCTCAGGTCCTTAATCTGCTCTTCGGGGAACTTTCAGTAGAGTTTTAATATTGACAATTTAATATTGGCAACTGGTAATGTTGACTTGTCGTGTTTCTCTCTTGTTTGACTTATTCTAGTTTATTCATTTTACACTGAATGTTCTTGTGTGTGAGATTTTTTTTATATTGGCAAGTGAGCTGAAAGCTCTACCAGATCAAACATCTACCAGCTCAAAGCTTTCTTTTAAAACTTGAACCTCCCTACCTTCATAATCTACAAAGTTATCATGGTGGATTTACAACTCGCCACGAGTTTTATCCCCACCCGAATTGTGATTTATCATGGTGAGACAGAGAAAAGAAAAACAAATGCAGCATAATGCTATCCTTCACTAACAACGTTTCGCCCAAACAGTGGTCTTCATCAAAGGAAGGATTGTATTGAAGATTGAGACACTTATGCAGCATATGGGAATCTTTATTCAGGAAACGTTTCGCCACACAGTGGCTTCATCAGTCCAATACAAAGAGGAAGGCGTAAGGAGAGGAGGAGTATGAGGTAATCAGTCCCTCAGCCTGGCGTCGATGTGTTCAGTCCATCAATCTTGTAGAATGTACAGCATAGGGCCGTAGACGTGGCTTATATACTGTAGTGAGGTGAGGTGAAGCAGATGGAGGCGGGGTCATAGTGGTACCATCCACTAGTCGAAGTAGGTCTTCGTCCAAATGGTTTTTCAAACCACTCATCACAACTGTCAGACACTGCAGCATCATGGGATCTTGTTACAAAGAATTCTTCAACACTTGTTCAACCTTTGGACGAAGACCTACTTCGACTAGTGGATGGTACCACTATGACCCCGCCTCCGCCTGCTTCACCTCACCTCACTACAGTGTATAAGCCACGTCTACGGCCCTATGCTGTACATTCTACAAGATTGATGGACTGAACACATCGACTCCAGGCTGAGGGACTGATTACCTCATACTCCTCCTCTCCTTACGCCTTCCTCTTTGTATTGGACTGATGAAGCCACTGTGGCGAAACGTTTCCTGAATAAAGATTCCCATATGCTGCATAAGTGTCTCAATCTTCAACTTGTCGGTTTTTCAAACCATTCATCACAAGGATTGTATTACATCTCCCGTCATGTCTGTGTTTTATACCTTTTCAAATTTCCGTAGTGGGAGAAAGGGAAGGAGTGTAGAGGACACACCCACACAGCGGAAGCAAATAGGGGGGGAGGGGGAAACAATGCCGTTATGTGTTAGAACGAACGCGCAGTTAGGATAACGTTTCACTTTTATTTATCATAAATTTGAAAAAAAAAAGAACTCGCCTGTGAGCGAAACTGTGTGTAAAGACTTGCTATGCTGTGTTTGCCCTGACGCGCACCTTCAGTCGAGGCGAGGGGACTGACCGCCTCAAAATTACCCCTCGACTTCTTCCGCCGTCTCCAGTATTAAAATCACCTCTGCAACGGACTGGAGAAGCCTGTTGCTCAGGCAGAACGTATCGGCAATGAAAATACCCAAATGTTGCACCAGTGTGTCATCCACAATCAAAGAATATCGTGTTAACTTCCAGGGTCCAAGAAGATTCAACCTTCTACATACAGACTTAAATAGGGAGGAGAAGTGTGGTCCTGGCAGGTCCTGTTGCTGGCCCAGCGCTGATAAATTAGACCCATATGCAACACTTGGAAACTCTTCTCCACACAGTGGCTTTGTCAGTCCAATGCAAAGAAGAAAGTGAAGATCGGAAGGAGATTGAGGTAATTAGTCCCTCTGACTGATGAAGCCACTGAGTGGCGAAACGTTTCAGCAAAGATACTGTGTACCGGTTATCTATGTAACAACGCTGTACCTCTGCACCATAGTCCTCCAGTTCCTATTTATTTATCGACGTTCGTAACTACCTGTGTAAAGACATCCCAAGCTCCTACATGAAATTCCAGGTCAACCAGATTACTAAGTGAGAACCTGCCGACTGCGGGTAGCAACAGTATTTTTGATTAGGTAGCATTGTACTGGCAATATTAGTGCCGGTAAAACACTGGTACACAATGGTGCCGGCTGGTGACACCTTGGCGTATACGGTTACGTGTCTGCCAGACGAAACGCCATGTTAAACCTCAATAAATGCAAGATCACGAAGCGATGAGATTTAGTAGGCAGAGTAGAGCCTAAGGAAAGGTTGGACCTGCCAGTAACAGCGATGGTGAAGGATCCGAGAGTCAGCATCACTATCTACAAGATGATGGACTGAACATATCGACTCCAGACTGAGGGACTGATTACCTCAAAATCCTCCTCTCCTTATACCCTCCTGCTTTGTATGAGACTGATGAAGCCACTGTGTGGCAAAACGTTTCTTCAATAAAGATTCCCATATGTTGCTTAAGTGTCTCAGTTCTTCAACTTGTCGGTTTTCAAAACCATTCATATCACACAGATTTTTCATCACTATATCCCAACATCACGAACGAACATACGCACAATCATCAGAGGCTGTATAAAACGTATGTAAGGTCTGTTATGAAGCGTGGAGCCCCAGCGTGGAGCCCCAGCGTGGAGCCCCAGCGTGGAGCCCCAGCGTGGAGCCCCAGCGTGGAGCCCCCACCTGATCAAACATGTTCATAAATTTGTAAGTGATCCAAAGACTTGCAGCGACACTTGTCCCTAAGAGTAACGCAGTACAAGGACAGAATAAAGGAACCAGACCGGGAATGTTGTTGTTATAACAAGAGGTGGGTATCAGTACAATGATGTTATACAATACCAACAAAATGAGGAATTAGACACGTGCGAAACGTAGCTATCTTTATCTGAAGACGTTTCGCCAATCACTGGCTTTATTAATTCAATAAATAGATGATATACAAAGGTGATGAGATGTAATCAGTCCCTCATCCTTGCAAAACTATACACAGAAGACAGTGGAAGATGAGGTAGTCAGTCCCTCAGGCTGAGGGACTGATTATTTTGTCTTCTACAGTCTTCGTGTATCATCTCTACATTAACTGATAGTCACTGATGGGCGAAACGTCTCGAAATAAAGATACCAGGTGTTGCTCGCGTGTCTCATTCAACAAATAGATAATTATGGTACGTATACGCTCAGTCACGCAGGATGCGTACACGCTCACACATTAATAACCCCAAGCACGCACACGTACGCACGATAGGATACGCTTTGAAACGCGCGCAACACCACGCCCCAGCGCACGCCCTCCCCCTCCCTGCATGACAAGAACTCGTTAGCTACAAGTGTTACTTAGGCAAGTATAAGCGAAGCTAGTGTTGCTGTGTTCACACCGAGGTGTGTACGCTGGAGCTGAGTCGTAGCTCCTGGCCCCCCGCTTTGTATGTGTCATGGTACAAACACGTACAGGTAGACAGACTGGTGAGATCCACCAGGGTAGCGGACACGAAATATTGCAATTGATCATGATTTTGACATGGGGCAGGGCACTGGTGTACCTGCACAGGTAATTAGGGACGTACCACACCTGGACGGTACACTGGTGCCAACGCTACTGTTATTGTATTCATCCATTTGTACTTGCCTACTTGTAGGTGCAGGGGTCGCGTCACAGCTCTGGGCCCCTCCTCAACATGTGCCTACAGGGTTATCCTGGATGCTTGAGCCCCATCGTACCCATTCTTAAAACTGTATGAATCCTGCCTCTGCCGCTTCCTTGTCTAGGTCGTTCCACTTCTTGACCACTCAAAGGCTCAAGAAGCGTTTTCTAGCATCCCTGCGACTAATCTGTGTTTTTACCTTCCAGCTGCGACATCGTGTACCTAAGACCCGCCTCTCAAATTTACTCCCTCTCCACTGTCAATTAAACCATACCACGGGTGGGGATAGAACCCGCGATCAGTCTCTCATAAAACTCCAGACCGACGCGCTAGCCACTGGGCCAGCTGGCTACAAGATGATTCGTCCAACTAGGTATATTTACACACCATAGGAAGGTTAGGTCATGATGGCGGTTTTGAGAGGACTTGAGCTAAAGCTAGTCACGGCTACCCTGGCGGGAGATTCGTCTGTAAAAACTTGCATTTGTGGTCACAGTGGTGCCTATGCTAAACTTCCTATGGTGTATAAATATACCTAGCTGGACGAATCTTGTAGCCAGCTGGCCCAGTGGCTAGCGCGTCGGTCTGGAGTTTTATGTGACTGATCGCGGGATCCATCCCCGCCCGTGGTATGGTTTGTTTGCAATCGTGTCATTACGTTTCCGTGAGTCCTGTCAATTCTTCAATATTTGGTATGTTGTAATCATGTCACATCTGATCCTTCTGTCCTCTTCATAGCTCGTACCTTCAGCTCTGGGACTAGTTTCATTGCTAACCTTTACGCTTTTTCCAGCTTCTTTATATGCTTTGTACACAGGCCTGACATATGGTGTGTTTAGTGTCGTGACTTCCTCCTTGGTGAAATTCCTACAAGTTACTCTTAAATTTACCACTCGAGTTATTCGGTTGATGTGTGCCTCAGGGGATATGCTAGGAACCATGCTCACCCCGAGGCCCTTCTCTTTTAGACAGGTTTGTAGCCTCTGTACCCCCGAGCCTGTACTGTTTCCGGTCGTCTCTGCATTTTCCCGATTTTCATCACGGTGTTTGCTGGGGTTAAATTATAAGTCATTTGACAGACATGTCCTGCAGCTTGTATCTGGCATAAGGAAAGCTGGGCTAAGAGCTGAGATTCGACCCTTGTAGCCACTTTTAGGTAAGTACTGGATAGGGCCTGGTTAGTTTATCGGAGGGGCGGGGAGAGGAGGGATGCTGGAAGGCTAGAAGGTAGGGAGGTTGTTGGGTCTGGCTAGAAGCGTGGAAGTGTATACCTTGCACGTCCACATGAGGAGGGATAGTATCATTGTGTAGGACAGTGCCAGGGATCCCGTTCCTCTGGCTTTGTTAGTGCTTGGATAGTACATATGTTCTATCCAGGTAGGGCCTCAGGTACTGTCCTGACGTTACCCTGGGACACTGACTTGCTATAGTTAGTGACTGGTGGGGACAAAGAACATTGCAAAGGCATGTAGACGTACACACTCCCTCGAGACTTGTTGCGATCATGTAGGTGGGTGGGACGACAGTGACTTGGTGGATGGGTACGAGTGGGTGAACTGACGGATGAGTGGATGTTAGTGTTGAAAATGATCAGGGGTATCCATGACATGGGTGAGTGATGGGCGTAGCCAGAGATAGCGTATTGGATGAGTGGGTATAACTAGGTGGGTGTGTTGTGTGTGGGTGGGGGACGGTGTAGTGCAGCTACAGTACTGTAGGGCCCCCTCCCCCCAACCCTCACCCTGGCTTCCTGTCTTGCACAAGAATATTACCTTTCTGTGCGTATATTTCGAAATATGGTGGCATCCTACCTACCTCTTGCCCGTACTGTTCTCTCCTTTCTTCTCGTACTCCCTCCTACCTCTCTTTACATATTTCAACTCCCTCCATCCCTCCCATTCCTTTTATCCTTCCCTCCCAGCGCTCTACCTCCACAAACATTACACTAAGAACGCCTCATCTCCCTAAGTGACAGCAGATTTCCCCCATGTTTTGAGTAAATCTATGCCTCACTATAACATGAACGTAGGTAAGAATATTTACCGAGCAACTTGCAATGTAAACAGACTTAACTGATGTTGCAGTAGCCAAGCTTAGATTGGCTGCAAGTACTTCTGGCAGTTTGGGATACACACAGATGGTAATCACAGTAAATGCATTTGGTCAGCCTTATGGTCACTTTCTCGAGCACTTTGTGCTTCATTGTCCACTTATTGAGTAATTTAGCCTAATAACCTGTGCTATGTTAAGGTAGATTATGAAAATAACTTACCAGATATATTAAGTTAATATCCTGAATTTGCTAGCAAGAGATAAGGCAATTTATGGATGTATATCCAGACGTGCTCCTGTTAACCCTTATGGGGCCTAGTTCCCAGGTCTTGTGTGTACCTGTGGTCTTGCACTACCCTCCACACCATGGATATGCGCTACACTGAACTAGTCCTTGTGGCTTAGCGCTTCTTTTTTTGATTATAATAATAATAATAATAATAATAATAATAATAATAATTAATACACTGAACTAGCCGCTTCGACGACAAAATTTAATATAATATTTTTACTATCCACTTCTCCCTAATTCTTCCCTCGTATACGCACTTAGCGAGCACACACAAACTACTTACAAGCGTATACGCAAGAACCTTATAATGGAGGCTATCACAAATACGCCCATTTTGCTCTTTCTCTCTCTCTCTCTCTCTCGCTCGCGCGCGCCCATCTCTTTCAACTCTACCCACTTCTTTTATCTCTGTTCCACCCCTTTCCATTCCCTCATCCCACTACCCCCTTCTGCCCTCTCCACTCCCTCCTTAATCTCATCCTCAGCCAGATTCTCTTCCATTACCTGATTGCATTACCCAAGCCAGGATAATAAGCCAAAACCTGTGCTGTACACGAGCCCTTCCTGCGGCCTTGGTGCTCTGGGGGGACATAGGCCGGCAGGCGGGACTTTGGGTCTGCCGACCCATAACTGGCAGGCTAGCATGGATGGTGATTTCTTTATATATAGATTTTTTTTTTGTCATGAATCGATACAGAACAGTCTCGACACCAGGGAGATGGGGAGAGGGGATGAACGGTGATGGAGGAGGGAAGGGAAGGATGGGAGAGTTAGGGAGGTATGGACGGAGGGTTGAGAGAAGGGGATACTGAATGTGTGTGTGTGTGTGTGTGTGTGTGTGTGTGTGTGTGTGTACTCGCCTAGTTGTACTCACCTAGTTGAGGTTGCGGGAGTCGAGTCCGAGCTCCTGGCCCCGCCTCTTCACTGATCGCTACTAGGTCACACTCCCTGAGCCGTGAGCTTTATCATACCTCTGCTTAAAGCTATGTATGGATCCTGCCTCCTGTGTGTGTGTGTGTGTGTGTGTGTGTGTGTGTGTGCGTGTGCGTGTGTGTGTGTGTGTGTGGTGTGTGTGTGTGTGTGTGTGTGTGTGCGTGTGTGTGTGTGTGTGTGTGTGTGTGTGTGTAAATGTGTGTAAGTGTAATAATTAACCTGAGTGAGGGGAGGGGAAGGCATGAGAGAGAGGAAAGGGGAGGCAGCATGGGAGGAGGAGGAAGGGTGAGGCGTGGAGAGAAAAATAAGGGTAGGGGGGAAAAGAGAAGTGGGCTAAAAAGTGAGTGGGGGGAAAAAACATTGGAAAAAACATTGGAAAAAACATTGGAAAAAACATTCACAGACACCGTCCTGTAAACGCGCGTATCAATTTACGTCAGTGTATTTACATTTCGTTCTTGGTATTCTTCCATTTACACATTTAAAGGTTGTATTGCAATGCAGGTCAGCGGTGCGGCCGGCGGGGTCAGAGCCGCGGCTTTACTGAGGGTTAATAAGCAGGTTATAGATGGGGACCAAGACTGTTCAACAACCTTCCACCAGGCATAAGGGGGATTACCAATGGACCTCTGGCTGCCTTCAAGAGGGAACTAGACAAATACCTAAAGTCGGTACCAGATCAACTGGGCTGTGGTTCGTACGTTGGACTGCGTGTGGCCACCAATAACAGCCTAGTTGATCAGGCCCTGATCCACCCGGAGACCTGGTAAATTTTAATTGAAAATTCCCTTTAGATATCTCTTTTTCAAATATTGTTCTTTGGAAAAGTTGTTCTCGTCTTCCTAGGATCATCACTAGTGTCCTTCACGTACTGGTAAATCATCGATTTTGATATCCTTTCGTGTTAAAGTTCGTGTCCAGGGATACACAAATAGAGCTGAACAAATTATCATTCATAGTGATAATTTGTGTAAATTATTGGGTTTTGATAAGGACCTTTCTTGTATGAGCCAGTAGGCCTTCTGCAGTGTTCCTCATTCTTATATTCTTATGCAACATAATGCAGTAACTGCAAACAAACGATAAAAGATGCAAAACAACCACGGGGGGGGGGGGAGGGAATGATAGCTGTAGGCCTTTCGTGTTGCAGTCCATATATCAGGAGATTGCAGTGTTGCAGAAAGGAGGAAGTCCAAGCGAATTCGTTCAGGGGAACTTTTTTTTTGCTTTGGGTGAAGCAGTTATGACAACGGGAGTGGCGGATGTGTTGGAGTGATGGCGGTGTGAATGTGGCGTGTGGTGACGAGTGCCTGTCATCCATGCTGTCATGACGGCAGCTCAGACAGCCAGGAGAGTTAGGGAGGGGGGGGGAGTGGAATGGGAGAGGGTTACATGATGTTTCCATTTTCTTCCTTCTTATACCTCCTCCTCCTTTCTTTATCCCCGTCTGTCTTAGTTCCTTCGATACCACACTAAGATGGTTTCTGTGTTGTCATGAGCATCTCAGCCGTTGTCAAGATATTAATAAAATGAATATAATTACAGATGTTATATGTAAAAATTGCCATATGTCGACGAATGTCACACCTGGTGAAGCTCATGTCACATGGCATTAGAAGAACGCTAAATCCTAAAACAATGCCAGAAGACCTCAAAAAACGTTGAAAAAATGCGAAATATAAAAAATTTGAAATGCTGATGTTATGCTTAATTTTCTACTTAACATGAATATCAAAAGATGGACATGTAGGAAGAGACGAACACAGCACGTGTGTAATCAAACATACGAGGAATAAAGTCAACAGAATAAACAGATAAGACTTCTGTCTAGCTTTTCAAGAGACCGTCTGCTGAAGAGGACCTTCGGTTAGACCTCAATCGAAATATGCAAGCCTTCCCTCATCTATGTTCTCCCTTTTTTTCGTACTTTCGTTAACTTGTTTTTGGCGTAACAGTGAGTGATGGCCTCCTTACAGGGGCTATCATGGGCCCCTTATAGGGGCCATCATGGCCCCCTTTGTGCCATTATGAACGTATGAAAGCCTGTTCAATGTCCTTATTCGTTGCAGTTTCAACGTAATAAAGACTACACTCAGACTTGTGGCATTGTATAAGCTGCCACCCCAAGCTGTCAAGTCTGATCCCTACCCAAGCTGTCAAGTCTGATCCCTGCCCAAGCTGTCA
This sequence comes from Cherax quadricarinatus, assembly GCF_026875155.1. NCBI lineage: Eukaryota > Metazoa > Arthropoda > Malacostraca > Decapoda > Parastacidae > Cherax > Cherax quadricarinatus. Next base: position 18,215,068 of record NC_069444.1, read on the forward strand.
AGTCTGATCCCTACCCAAGCTGTCAAGTCTGATCCCTACCCAAGCTGTCAAGTCTGATCCCTACCCAAGCTGTCAAGTCTGATCCCTACCCAAGCTGTCAAGTCTGATCCCTACCCAAGCTGTCAAGTCTGATCCCTACCCAAGCTGTCAAATCTGATCCCTACCCAAGCTGTCAAATCTGATCCCTACCCAAGCTGTCAAATCTGATCCCTACCCAAGCTGTCAAATCTGATCCCTACCCAAGCTGTCAAATCTGATCACAACAGTGCCACGATCGCACGTGCAAAGAAAATGATAGGATGGATAATGAGAACTTTCAAAACGAGAGATGCCAAGCCCATGATGATCCTTTTCAAATCACTTGTTCTCTCTAGGCTGGAATACTGCTGTACATTAACATCTCCATTCAAAGCAGGTGAAATCGCAGATCTAGAGTGTGTACAGAGATCCTTTACTGCACGTATAATTTCTGTCAAGCACCTTAACTACTGGGAACGCTTGGAAGCACTTGACTTGTACTCGTTGGAACGCAGGAGGGAGAGATATATCATAATCTACACTTGGAAAATCTTGGAAGGAATGGTCCCAAATCTGCACACAGAAATCACTCCCTACGAAAGTAAAAGACTGGGCAGGCGATGCAAAATGCCGCCAATAAAAAGTAGGGGCGCCATTGGTACACTAAGAGAAAACACCATAAGTGTCCGGGGCCCAAAACTGTTCAACAGCCTCCCATCAAGCATTAGGGGAATTGCCAATAAACCCCTGGCTGCCTTCAAGAGAGAGCTGGACAGATACCTAAAGTCAGTGCCGGATCAGCCGGGCTGTGGCTCGTACGTCGGACTGCGTGCGGCCAGCAGTAACAGCCTAGTTGATCAGGCCCTGATCCATCGGGAGGCCTGGTCATGGACCGGGCCGCGGGGGCGTTGATCCCCGGAATAACCTCCAGGTAACCTCCAGGTACCCAAGCTGTCAAGTCTGATCCCTACCCAAGCTGTCAAGTCTGATCCCTACCCAAGCCCCCGCCTGTGTTGGTAGAAGGGCTTGACGCAGTGCAAGAACACACAAGGCAGAAAGGCAAATCCTATCATCCATAATTCCAGCTTATCATGCACGCACACAATGCAAGAAACACATCTCTGATACCAAAAAAATATTTTTTGTAAAATATAGATCACACATAATGTAAAGAGTTAAGTGTTAGAGGCAGACACGACGACTCTCACGAGCCGGGGAGGCAGACACGACGACTCTCACGAGCCGGGGAGGCAGACACGACGACTCTCACGAGCCGGGGAGGCAGACACGACGACTCTCACGAGCCGGGGAGGCAGACACGACGACTCTCACGAGCCGGGGAGGCAGACACGACGACTCTCACGAGCCGGGGAGGCAGACACGACGACTCTCACGAGCCGGGGAGGCAGACACGACGACTCTCACGAGCCGGGGAGGCAGACACGACGACTCTCACGAGCCGGGGAGGCAGACACGACGACTCTCACGAGCCGGGGAGGCAGACACGACGACTCTCACGAGCCGGGGAGGCAGACACGACGACTCTCACGAGCCGGGGAGGCAGACACGACGACTCTCACGAGCCGGGGAGGCAGACACGACGACTCTCACGAGCCGGGGAGGCAGACACGACGACTCTCACGAGCCGGGGAGGCAGACACGACGACTCTCACGAGCCGGGGAGGCAGACACGACGACTCTCACGAGCCGGGGAGGCAGACACGACGACTCTCACGAGCCGGGGAGGCAGACACGACGACTCTCACGAGCCGGGGAGGCAGACACGACGACTCTCACGAGCCGGGGAGGCAGACACGACGACTCTCACGAGCCGGGGAGGCAGACACGACGACTCTCACGAGCCGGGGAGGCAGACACGACGACTCTCACGAGCCGGGGAGGCAGACACGACGACTCTCACGAGCCGGGGAGGCAGACACGACGACTCTCACGAGCCGGGGAGGCAGACACGACGACTCTCACGAGCCGGGGAGGCAGACACGACGACTCTCACGAGCCGGGGAGGCAGACACGACGACTCTCACGAGCCGGGGAGGCAGACACGACGACTCTCACGAGCCGGGGAGGCAGACACGACGACTCTCACGAGCCGGGGAGGCAGACACGACGACTCTCACGAGCCGGGGAGGCAGACACGACGACTCTCACGAGCCGGGGAGGCAGACACGACGACTCTCACGAGCCGGGGAGGCAGGCACACGACGACTCTCACGAGCCGGGGAGGCAGCACGACGACTCTCACGAGCCGGGGAGGCAGACACGACGACTCTCACGAGCCGGGGAGGCAGCCACGACGACTCTCACGAGCCGGGGAGGCAGCCACGACGACTCTCACGAGCCGGGGAGGCAGCCACGACGACTCTCACGAGCCGGGGAGGCAGCCACGACGACTCTCACGAGCCGGGGAGGCAGCCACGACGACTCTCACGAGCCGGGGAGGCAGCCACGACGACTCTCACGAGCCGGGGAGGCAGCCACGACGACTCTCACGAGCCGGGGAGGCAGCACGACGACTCTCACGAGCCGGGGAGGCAGCCACGACGACTCTCACGAGCCGGGGAGGCAGCCACGACGACTCTCACGAGCCGGGGAGGCAGCCACGACGACTCTCACGAGCCGGGGAGGCAGCCACGACGACTCTCACGAGCCGGGGAGGCAGCACGACGACTCTCACGAGCCGGGGAGGCAGCCACGACGACTCTCACGAGCCGGGGAGGCAGCCACGACGACTCTCACGAGCCGGGGAGGCAGCCACGACGACTCTCACGAGCCGGGGAGGCAGCCACGACGACTCTCACGAGCCGGGGAGGCAGCCACGACGACTCTCACGAGCCGGGGAGGCAGCCACGACGACTCTCACGAGCCGGGGAGGCAGCCACGACGACTCTCACGAGCCGGGGAGGCAGCCACGACGACTCTCACGAGCCGGGGAGGCAGCCACGACGACTCTCACGAGCCGGGGAGGCAGCCACGACGACTCTCACGAGCCGGGGAGGCAGCCACGACGACTCTCACGAGCCGGGGAGGCAGCCACGACGACTCTCACGAGCCGGGGAGGCAGCCACGACGACTCTCACGAGCCGGGGAGGCAGCCACGACGACTCTCACGAGCCGGGGAGGCAGCCACGACGACTCTCACGAGCCGGGGAGGCAGCCACGACGACTCTCACGAGCCGGGGAGGCAGCCACGACGACTCTCACGAGCCGGGGAGGCAGCCACGACGACTCTCACGAGCCGGGGAGGCAGCCACGACGACTCTCACGAGCCGGGGAGGCAGCACGACGACTCTCACGAGCCGGGGAGGCAGCACGACGACTCTCACGAGCCGGGGAGGCAGACACGACGACTCTCACGAGCAGGGGAGAGACCACGACGATCTCAAGCGGCAGACAGAGACTCTCACGTACCAAGTGAGGGAGCAGACACGGACGCATTCTAAGCGCACCAATATAACTTTAATTACCAATGTGTGTATAAGAACTGGAGAGATTAGTGGTATGATACCCTCAGTAGGGAATAAGCTACACGGTCAGCAGTATTCATGGTGAGGAGGATGGTATAGATCTATAATAACGTTGACAGTTCAGTATTACTTCCATGTTGGATGTAAGAGCCATGGTTGAGAAAGTCTGGACAGTAGTATCCCATGGTAGAGGGAAGTAGAGTAAGTATCTATGCCTATGGGTAGAGGAAGTAGGTAAGTATCTTGCCATGGGTAGAGGGAAGGTAGGTAAGTGTCTTGCCATGGGTAGAGGGAAGGTAGGTAAGTATCTTGCCCATGGGTAGAGGGAAGGTAGGTAAGTATTTGCCCATGGGTAGAGGGAAGGTAGGTAAGTATCTTGCCCATGGGTAGAGGGAAGGTAGGTAAGTATCTTGCCCATGGGTAGAGGGAAGTAGGTAAGTACTTGCCCATGGGTAGAGGGAAGGTAGGTAAGTATCTTGCCCATGGGTAGAGGGAAGGTAGGTAAGTATCTTGCCCATGGGTAGAGGGAAGGTAGGTAAGTATCTTGCCCATGGGTAGAGGGAAGGTAGGTAAGTATCTTGCCCATGGGTAGAGGGAAGGTAGGTAAGTATCTTGCCCATGGGTAGAGGGAAGGTAGGTAAGTATCTTGCCCATGGGTAGAGGGAAGGTAGGTAAGAAGTATCTTGCCCATGGGTAGAGGGAAGGTTGGTAAGTATCTTGCCCATGGGTAGAGGGAAAAATAGTAAAGACGACTAATAGTCGAATAATAAAGATGAGAGAATTTTGATAATTATGAAAATAATGCGGTACATACTCTTGAGGGGCCATAAGTCAGGTGCAAGACACTAGTGCACACCACGTACGTGAGACCACCAGACTGAACCACAGGTAAGGCTCTCGAAGCCATGAGTGAGTGAATTCGGTAATGGCTAGCGAAGAGGCGGAGCTAGAAGCTGAAACATAACCACTGCAACCACATATAGGCGAGTGTACGTACACATACACACGTACGTACGTACGTACGTGCACGTGCACGCAACCTGCTGAATTAAGTTCAAATTAATTCCCAGTGCATAAATGAATATTAAATTTGATAAAATTATTTTTTATCTTCCTGGCGGTAAGCTGTGAAGGCACGAGGGTCTTGTTTGAGGAGGATCCAAGAGCTTTGTAGCGTGGAGGAACCTATTTATGGGGGATGGAACCTGATGGACAGGGATTGATGAATTTAATCTTTGTACAGACTAGGTAAGGCCTTTACAAAGGTCTCTGATGATGACGCATGTTTTCATGAGTAACGCGTTTGATATATAAAGTATCTTCAGGATGAGAGGCTGCCTTGTGAAGGAAGGGGAGAGAGAGGAGGCTGGTGAGGCAGACGCAGGGGGCAGGAGAGAGTCGGGGCGCGGAGAGATATCTGATGGAGAGGGGGGAGGGAAGAGGAAAATGGGAAGGTAATGAGTGACATTAACATATATTCTTCTGGTTGTAGTAATTGTCCTCTCGCTTTTTTGTGTACGTACACACACATGCTAGTCTTTCTGTGGTTGCAAGGAAAGGGGTAGAGTCTCAGCTCCTGGCCCTGCTTGTTGCCACTTGCCGGGTTTACAACAACAATGACCCTCTTATACCTATTCTTAAAACTATATTCTTAAAACTGTCTGCCTTCTACTTTTTTTTCTTTTTGTTTTAGACATTCCACTTTTTGGTTACCTTCACGCTGAAGAAATACTTCTGACGACCAAGAGGCGTTTAACTTCCCACTGTGCCCTTGTGTATCTATTTCCTGCCTCTCGAACATTCAATTGCTGTCCATCCTATCAAGTCCTCTGATAGTTTTACATGTTAGTTTCTTGGTTCTCTCGATAAGGTTCATTTTTTTTAGTTTCTCTTACAGCATCTCATTCCTCTGAGCTCTGGGACTAGTCTTGTTGCATACCTCTGTATTCTCTTGTTTCTTAATATGCTTTATCAGGTGTGGGTGTCATGCTGGTGCTGCGTACTCCAAGGTGGACCTGATATGTGTCGTATATTTGTAGGGAAGTGAACGACTCTTCTTGTTCGGTTCCTGAAAGCTAGTCTTAGATTGGCCAAACGAACGTTCACTACGTAGATTATTCGGTTCCGTGCCTCTGGTGATGTGCTTCGTACTATGTTCGCGCTCTGTTTATCTCCTACAGTACTGTTTGCAACCTCTCGTCTCCACGGCGGGTTAACATCTAACTTAAGACCCGCGTCAGGTAACACTTGTCCTGTTTCCTGACCAATTTTACCCAACCTAATCTGTCTCCTATATACTGAGTTTTTTTTTCATCTTCGTAACATATCCCAGTTTTCATAACATTGCCTTTGCATTACTGGAATTCCATTAGGCACTTGTGTGACCAATCTTGCAGTTTCTCCAGGTCCAATCGTAGTCTGACCTGTTTTATTCTCCTCGTTAATTTTTACATTTGCAAAACAGGGATACATTTGACTCTCCTGGTATGTCATTCAAATATCTCAGAAACAGTACTGGTCTTAATACAGATCCTTGCGGAAGCCCACTTGTTACAGCTCCTCCCAGACAAACACTCTTTGTCTTCTTCCCATAAGGTAGTCTTTGATTCACTGTAGTGCATTTTCTGTCATTTCCTGCCTGCTCTTTCAAGTTTTTGCTAGTCTCTAGTGAGGTACACTGTCAAATGTTGTCTTGCAGTCTGCCCATTCCTCATTCCCCTGCCTTACTTCTCGTACTTTCTCATAGAACTTGGCACACGTTGTGTGTGTTCCTGTCTGTCTCATTTTGCTTGTTTTTGTGTCCGTGTATCTTGTCTTTGGAACTACATTACACGGCGTAGATATCATCTTTCTTCTTCCCTGTTTACTTTTCATCTTCCCCTATTTCTCTCTCTCTCTCTCTCTCTCTCTCTCTCTCTCTCTCTCTCTCTCTCTCTCTCTCCTCTCCTCTCTCCTCTCTCTCTCTCTCCTCTTCTCTCTCTTTCTCTTTCTCTTTCTCTTTTCTCTTTCTCTTTCTCTTTCTCTTTCTCTTTCTCTCTCTTTCTCTCTTTCTCTTTCTCTCTTTCTCTTTCTCTTCTCTTTCTCTCTTTCTTCTCTTTCCTTCTCTTTCTCTCTCTTTTCTCTTTCTCTTTCTCTTTCTCTTTCTCTTTCTCTCTTTCTCTTCTCTTCTCTCTCTCTCTCTCTCTCTCTCTCTCTCTCTCTCTCTCTTCTCTCTCTCTTTCTCTCTCTCTCTCTTTCTCTCTTTCTCTCTTTCTCTCTCTCTTTCCTCTTTCTCTCTCTTCTCTCTTCTCTCTCTTTCTCTCTTTCTCTCATTCTTCTTTTCTCTCTTTCTCTTTTCTCCTCTTTCTCTCTTCTTTCTCCTTTCCTCTTTCTCTCTTCTTTCTCTTTCTGTTTCTCTCTCTGCTCTCTGTTCTCACTCTTTCTATTCCTTTCTCTTATACTCCTCTTCCGTTTCTCTTTCCATTTCACTATCTCTTTCTCACTCTCTCTCTCTTCTTCTCTCTTCTCACCCTCTCTGTCTTTTGTGTTCATTTCTACTTTTCCTAGCATTGCTGTCCTCCCTTATTTTCTCACCTCTGTACCCCCCACTTCTCTGTCTGGTCAGTGTTCCCTTTGGTCCGTGTTCATCAAACCTCGGGTGGTGATGTGACCTTGGACTCTTATACTGCTCCAGTAATCTGACCAACCCACGACTACTCCTCAGCACGCCATCGGTAGGCTGATTGTGTTTGTCCACCAGCAAGGTCACAGTATACTGTTAGTAGTTATCATAACTAACTGGGAACGCCAGCAGTGTGCTGCTGCTACCCTATTCTATATCAGCTTGTGGATACACCCGCAGTGTGTTGCTACTCTTCATATTTATATAGAAACCAAAGACAGCCGATATATTTCATCGCATAAGATGTGTTCAGGTGTGTGTGTGTGGGGGGGGGGTTGTTTACAGGGTTGTCAGCATTTTCTTTTTTTTGTGCTCACTATTATCTGGTGGGTACTCGCTGCCTTACCACGTGTTAGTATCCTGCGATCATTGCCCTCCCACGCCCCAGTCCCGGACCAGGAGCCCAGGTTGTTGATTTGGACAGTAAGGCTTTTGATGCTACCTGCAACCCTAGAATGTAAGCCTCTGTGAGTGTGTTGGTGAGACTCCTTACACTTGCAGGGAGGGACTTGAATGACGTTAATCATTTTTAATTACCAAGTTCTCTGTGTATTTACTGCATCCCCTCCCCCCCTGCATTTTCTATAGGCCACTTTGCAACCCACTACTTTGCACTTGAAGCAATTTACACAGTTTTTCACTTGGAGTAACCTGTGCCGTCTGTCGTGCGTGCCGCTCGAGCAAGGAGTAATTTCAGTTAGCAGATATTGACTGCAACCCCTCCAGTATTTTCCAAGTGTGATTTATGATGTATCTGCCTCGCCTTCGTTTCTGGGAGTACAGCTTCAAGCACTTCAATCTTCCAATAATTTAGGTGTTTCGATCAACAAGGCTAGTGAAAGCTGTCCGTACTTTCTCCATATCTGCAGTTTTACATTCGTTAAATAGGGTAGCTAGTGTACTTCACAGCAACATGTGCCGGTCGCGACTTTTCCATTCTCTCTCATTGTGTTATTTTATTTAGGTAGAAGTACACACACAGTTACATAAATTACCATACATAGCAAATGTGTAGATTATCTAGGATAACCCAGAAAAGTCAGTGGCTTAATTCCATTGGTGTCCTTGCAATATCTTATATTTAAACCTTGAAAGCTTAAACATCGAAGTAACTTAGCTGTGTGCCACTCAGCACTTGCCAAGTATCATGATAATTATCCTGGTTGGATGATCTTGCCCCAGGCTCCTAGCTTATTTTCTCAAGTTATTAGTTGCGCGTATTATCAGGCTTCCCAAGCCTGACTGTGTATCCAAGCCTGGCCACCCACCCACTAAATGTCTTAGCGCACCCCAAGCCCTGGACGGGTTCTGGTAACGCTCTGGGAGAGTCTCTCTTTGTACTCCTCTTCCCTTAGCCGCAGGAGTGGTTGAAGGGGGAAGGGGAGAGCGGAGGGGGTCGATCTTCCGGAGGTGAGGGGTGAAAGGATGAGGTTGGGAAGGGAGGGACTGAGGGTGCTTGGTGTGAGGGGCGCCCTTGTAGTGTGAGGGTAAGTAGCTCATTTAGTACCAGGCGGCGGCGGCGGCGGTGGCGTTACGGCGGCGGCGTTACGGCGGCGGCGGCGACGTTACGGCTGCTGCTGCAGCTTCAAAGTATAGCAAAATGATAAGGTGGATAACGAGAACTACCTGGAGGTTATTCCGGGATCAACGCCCCCGCGGCCCGGTCCACGACCAGGCCTCACGGTGGATCAGGGCCTGATCAACCAGGCTGTTAATGCTGGCCGCACGTAGTCCAACGTACGAACCACAGCCCGGCTGATCCGGCACTGACTTTAGGTATCTGTCCAGCTCCCTCTTGAAGGCAGCCAGGGGTTTATTGGTAATTCCCCTTATGCTTGGTGGGAGGCTGTTGAGCAGTCTTGGGCCCCGGACACTTATGGTATTTTCTCTTAGTGTACCAATTGCGCCCCTACTTTTAATTGGGGTATTTTGCATCGCCTGCCCAGTCTTTTACTTTCTTAGGGAGTGATTTGTGTGTGCAGATTCGGGACCATTCCTTCCAGGATTTTCCAAGTGTAGATTATGATACATCTCTCCCTCCTGCGTTCCAACGAGTACAAGTCAAGTGCTTCCAAGCGTTCCCAGTTGCTTGATAGAACTTGTACGTGCAGTATAAGTGCACTCTCTAGATCTGCAGTTTCACCTGCTGTGAATGGAGATGTTAATGTACAGCAGTATTCCAGCCTAGAGAGAACAAGTGATTTGAAAAGGATCATCATTGGCTTGGAATCTCTCATTTTGAAAGTTCTCATTATCCATCCTATCATTTTCTTTACACTTGTGATCGTGGCACTGTTGTGATCCTTGAAAGTGAGATCCTCAGACAATACCACTCCCAGGTCCCTTACATTATTTTTCCGCTCTATTGTATGGCCGGAGTCTGTAGTATACTGTTCTAGATATTATCTCCAGTTTTCCATAACAGAGTAGTTGGAATTTCTCCTCATTGAACATTGAACTTGCTAAACTAAAGAAGTAATACCAATGGTGACACTTGAAATCACTTTTGCTGTCTCGCCTCGAGTTCTGCTCGATGTTGATGGTTCCGTTCACGGCAGGAGAAATACGAACTAGAAATTATAGCGTATTTAGTGCCTGAATAGAGAAAGTAAAGTATTTTAAATACTGAGAACACCTCATAGTTTTAGAAATATAATCAATAGACCCATGAGATATTCCCGATATGTACATGGAAGATACTGGAGGTCCTGGTCCCAAACCTACACACTACCATAACATACTGGAATGAGGGATACGGGAGGAAGTGCAAAATAGTCAGTGTGAAGTAGGAGAGGCATTAGCATATAAGTGTCAAAATCCATGGTCCAAGACTGTTCAGTTTGCCCCCAGCAAATATCGGACATATTGCCACAACAGGTGTAGAACTCTTCACAAAAAGGAAACTGGATTACTGAAAAAAAAACCACCGCAGGGCGGTGGTTAGGGTAGGAGTGCGAAAATGAGTTAGTTTGGAAGTGTCTGGGAGCGTTGCACGTGTAGAGGTAGCAGGGGGTACGTGGAGGGGTGACAGGGGGCACGTGGAGGGGTGGCAGGGGCGGGTGTAGGGGTTGCAGAGGTTGATCTTGGTGTGGCTCGAGTCAGCAGTCAACATGTTGACTCAGTAAACACACTTCTGATTTAGTGGTGTTTAGATACCAAAGATGGCAATTCCTTGTTGTGGGTAGCAGATGGTTTGAGGTAAGTGGTAGAGGAGGAACTTGTTATTGTAGCTGGCTACTGTTGACAGTGTTAATAGAATAGTCGATTCTCTTCATCATATGAAGATAGGTATTAGCAGAAGTTTGATACAGCATGTAAGCATATAGACATGTATATTAGCATATGTTAGAGGCCAATATGTGGTTATTATATGTCAAATGGATAACCACCAAAGGTGTTAATTTATGAATAACTTGGACATCAACAGATGGATGATTCAGATACCAAGATATGGATAATGTGGATATAGCTGGATATAGATATATTAGAAATAAGCATGACGTTGTAAATCTTTCGTAAGCGCTCTTATGAGAGTGAGGGAACACTTCAAGGCGCTTGGATTGTTATCTTTGGAATAGTGAAGAGAGATGCCTGATAATATATTTATGGAAGATACTTAAGCGCTTCGTCGGTAACCTGCACACTGCTGGAGCAATTTAACGCAGTGAAAGATATGGGAGAAAATGTAGAATAAAGCCAGTGGAGAGTAAGGAAGACATAGGAACAATTTAGAGGATACTGTCAACGTGCGTGGCCCAAGACTCCCTAACATGCTACCAGCAGATATCAAACAGGTTACTGGAACGAAGATAGCAGCTTTTAAGAAGCTTTCTGATACAAGTCTCGGATCAGCCGGATTGTGACAACTGTGGATCTGCGGACCGCTAGCACAGACAGACTGGTGGATCATGCGGTCAGCAGGGGGAAACCTAGTCTCGAACTGGGCTTACGAAGAGGGAGGGTAGGAGGGGTAAAAGAGCCCTCGAAACTAGCCACAGCCATACGTAGAACAGAGGGAGAGTGAGGGGACGGGGTGAAGGAAGGAGCCGGAGGTGTGAGGGGAGGGGGTGATATTAAGAGTGGGTTTTAGGGGTGAGAGTGGTAAAGGGAGCTTAAAGAGAGGAAAGTGGGGAAGCTATCAAAGGGGGAAGAGTAGAGGCTCATAAATTAGATAGTGTAAGCATCATCCTTCATGAGCTCATTATTCACACTCCTGCTCGCATGATTGTCCCGGGTATACTTAGTTTGTTCCTCAAGTGGGTTGTATTTCAGTGTGCTTTTGTATTTTCCTCTATAAATAGGACATCGTTGTATTATCTGATCAGTGTTGTATTATCCAGAAAGTGTTGTATTATCCGGAAAGTTTGTTCCTGTTATTGAACTTTTTTTTTTTTTTAACGTGTAAACACTGACAACGGGATCGACTACTTGACTTTTCCAGACCAGACCTTTGGCGTTTTGTTTCTGACCTGTCGTGAACTTGAAGTGGCTAGGAGTATGCACCTGTAAAGCTGGGGGACCATAGCTTATCTTCCTACTCGTTTTAATTTGTCAGGAAATACCGGTGACGCGGATCTTGATAATGACCCGTTCATAGAGTCATTAAGAATATCTCTGGACGTGGATCTTATCATATGATAACCGTTCAGTATCTTGTTTGTAAGAAACGGGAGCTGCTACTGTCGTATCTTGGGACTGGATCTCCTGTCAGGTAGTCTCTATGGCAACCATATAGTGAACTTCCCCTTAGGAGCTGACCTCTAGGTATAGTTTTTTTTTTTTTGAGGGGGGGGGGTGTAGAGGCCTTTATGAGGTCAGGGGAAGTAGCTAAGGAAGACTGGTCATCGAAACATGAGGACCCATGCTAGGACATCCTCCTTGCGAATATTGTAAGAAGCTCAGGGACTTCGGGAAAAGCTCTGGTCGGGTACAGAACTGGCGTTCTATGAAAATTCGGTGGCTAGACTGTCGGGGAGATAGATAGCAGAGACCCGTGTGAGAGGTCTTGGTGGTAGTAGCCTGGCTGGTCTTCTAGGAGTGATCTACTAGGGACAGTATAATGCAAGTTAATATTTTCTATCGTCAGCTAATAGTATTCCAGTCTCGGTTATCTTAGTATCGGATCCCTTTCTTTTTGACCAGGTATACTGTTGTAACAGGTATTAATAAATTGTAAGTGAAATGTATTCACTCCTACACCCCCCTCCCCCCCATCCTTAATTTTGTTATTCAGCATAAGACTGATTTGAGTAAAAATTTAAATGGAAGTGAATAAAATCCATATTAATGTAATGAAGCGAGATGGCGTTTTTACTGTCTGGTAATTACCTACCATATTGAAGGTAAGAAGAGTATCTTTCTCTGGTATACAGAATGGGTCGCTACTAACATGTTGAAACTGTCAATAATTAAATAGCTATCTTGATTCGAAGTTATTTAAGGACTTAATCTCAAGTTGACACACTTCCATAAGGTACTGGAGTGAGAAAGATGGGAGGAAATGTAAAATAGACCCAGTAAAAAGCAGGGTAAGCCAGGGACACAATAGAACACTGGCAAGCATATTTCACCTCCTATCAGTAGGTACCAGGAATACTGCCGGAACAAGTGTACAAAATTTTCTGGAGGAAACTGGACCACAATTTTGGCGAGTACCAAATTAGCCAGGCTGTGATGGCTATGCGAGTCAATCCGGCCGCCAACAGCAACAGCCTTGTTGAACAGGTAATCAACGGTAAAGCCAGGCCTCAGGCCTGTCTGTAAAGGTAGAAAAACTCTGGAGACTTTCAAATAAGTTGTGTTCTGTCTCTTCTTAATACTCGAAGACAATAATGGAAGTCATGTTGTAGTGTATCCCCCCCCCACACACACACACACACGCGCGCGCGCGCGCGTAGGGGTTGACGTGAACGCAGTTAACTTACCTTAGTCACCCGTCCAGTAACTGTCCTAATCGAAGCCTTCAACTGCTGAGGCAGCAACAGCAGCAGCAGCAGCTGACTGTAATGATTGTTTATACAATGTAAACCAGGGCAAGGTGTAGACGCTTAGTTTGTTTGCTTAACTGAGGACTAAACATCTGTTGAAACGGCGGGAGATGGATGGGGTGGGGGTGAAGGATAGATGGGGGGGGAAACATGGTGTGGGTGTGAGGGATAGACTGATTTAGGGGAGGGGTAGGTGCAAGGAATGAGGGGCAATTCCTGGAGATAGGGGGAGAGAGATAGGAGTGGGACAAGTTTACTTGTTATTTACCTCGAGACACTTCCAGAGGTCACTGCCCCCGCTGCCTGGTCCTGACCTAGACCAAACCACACGGTTGATGGATTGATCAACCAGGCACGGCAACCTCCCTTGCTGATTAGGAACTTACAAAGTTCCTTCTTGAAAACAGCTAGGGTGTCTGTTGGTAATACCCCTTATGTTTAAAAGGAGGGTGTTGGCGGTCTCTGTACTCTTGTAGAGATCCGAGTACCATTCCACCCAAAATTTTCGCTGGTGGTATTTTCCACAGTCTGTAGATTTGGAACCAACCCCCCCTTAAAATTTTCCAGGTATAAATTACGATTTTTCTTGCTTACAGAAATACAGTTAGAAAGACTTCAGGCGTATCCAATAATTTAGGTGTTTGACTGAGATTTGTAAATGGAACGGTGATGCGGAGAAGACTGGCTAGAAGAATGGATAATAAAGCATGGTAATAGGGTAGGGATAAGAGGTTAAGTGTGATAGAGGGTCGTGAGGAATGTATGAAGAGTACAAGGGACCGGCGGGGGGGAATTGGAGTAGAGGGAACTGGGATAGGGATGATATTAGATTGTTGTTGTTGTTGTTGTAGGTTCGCCGGCCTTGTCCCGGCCCGGGTCTTCTCCAGATGGTGACCCGGCGGATATTACGGGTGGTTTAGGGAGTACGTACATGGGAATGCGTAAAGAGGGTAACAGGATGTCATTATTCTGTATCACTTAGACGACACTCCAACACAACAAAGCACCTTGCTCACATCTGAATACTTGCTACGGGTATGTTCCTTACACATCTGAACACCTGCCACAGGTGTGTGGGTTTCTTAAACACCTGACGGAAGGGTACATAGGTGTGGTAGGAGAAAGGAAAGAAGAATAATAATAATGAAGGATCGTTCATTAATGTTTTGCTGATCTTTAACAATGTCTTCTCAAATTTATTATTACCAGACAAATATTTAAGTTTCACCCACATCGCCCGTGCACGGTGCTCTTATATTAACACTGCTGCGGTGTGCTGTGCTGCGGTGTGCTGTGCTGCGGTGTGCTGTGCTGCGGTGTGCTGTGCTGCGGTGTGCTGTGCTGCGGTGTGCTGTGCTGCGGTGTGCTGTGCTGCGGTGTGCTGTGCTGCGGTGTGCAGTGCTGCGGTGTGCTGTGCTGCGGTGTGCTGTGCTGCGGTGTGCTGTGCTGCGGTGTGCTGTGCTGCGGTGTGCTGTGCTGCGGTGTGCTGTGCTGCGGTGTGCTGTGCTGCGGTGTGCAGTGCTGCGGTGTGCTGTGCTGCGGTGTGCTGTGCTGCGGTGTGCTGTGCTGCGGTGTGCAGTGCTGCGGTGTGCAGTGCTGCGGTGTGCTGTGCTGCGGTGTGCTGTGCTGCGGTGTGCTGTGCTGCGGTATACTATGCAGTGTTGCGGTGTACTGCGGTGTGCCGTGTAGTGCCGCGGCGTACAGTGCCAGCGTGGCACTCAGTAATGTCAGGAAAACTGTGAAAACAACTAAGAAATACTTGTTGTAACTTCAACTCTGTACTAATGCTCAGTCTGCTGGTTGTTAACAATTGTAATAAAAAGCTTTAAGGCTTAATGGGGTTCCGTCGTAATGGGGTTCCGTCGTAATGGGGTTACCACGTAATGGGGTTACCTCGTAATGGGGTTACCTCGTAATGGGGTTACCACGTAATGGGGTTACCATGTAATGGGGTTACCTCGTAATGGAGTTACCTCGTAATGGGGTTACCACGTAATGGGGTTACCTCGTAATGGGGTTACCTCGTAATGGGGTTACCACGTAATGGGGTTACCATGTAATGGGGTTACCTCGTAATGGGGTTACCTCGTAATGGGGTTACCACGTAATGGGGTTACCTCGTAATGGGGTTACCTCGTAATGGGGTTACCATGTAATGGGGTTGCCTCGTAATGGGGTTGCCTCGTAATGGGGTTACCATGTAATGGGGTTACCTCGTAATAGGGTTACCTCGTAATGGGGTTACCATGTAATGGGGTTACCATGTAATGGGGTTACCATGTAATGGGGTTACCATGTAATGGGGTTACCTCGTAATGGGGTTACCATGTAATGGGGTTACCTCGTAATGGGGTTACCTCGTAATGGGGTTACCTCGTAATGGGGTTACCTCGTAATGGGGTTACCTCGTAATGGTTACCTCGTAATGGGGTTACCTCGTAATGGGGTTACCTCGTAATGGGGTTACCATGTAATGGGGTTACCATGTAATGGGGTTACCATGTAATGGGGTTACCATGTAATGGGGTTACCTCGTAATGGGGTTACCATGTAATGGGGTTACCTCGTAATGGGGTTACCTCGTAATGGGGTTACCTCGTAATGGGGTTACCTCGTAATGGGGTTACCTCGTAATGGGGTTACCTCGTAATGGTTACCTCGTAATGGTTACCTCGTAATGGGGTTACCTCGTAATGGGGTTACCTCGTAATGGGGTTACCATGTAATGGGGTTACCATGTAATGGGGTTACCTCGTAATGGGGTTACCTCGTAATGGGGTTACCTCGTAATGGGGTTACCTCGTAATGGGGTTACCTCGTAATGGGGTTACCTCGTAATGGGGTTACCATGTAATGGGGTTACCTCGTAATGGGGTTACCTCGTAATGGGGTTATCACTTATTGGGGTTATTATCATGGGTTAATGTGTTGTGTGGCCCCATGAGTTTAATAATGGGTTAGTATGTTAAGTGTTGGTGGCTGTCATAAACAGTTACTTTTAAATAACGAGGAAATAACGGCGAGAAATTGTCCAAATGTTGGCAGTCAAGTTAAACTTATATTTAATTAAATGCATTCATCGCGCGTTTTATATCACTGCTGTCAGCCGCGTGGCTGTCAGCTGCGTGGCTGTCAGCCGTGTGACTGTCAGCTGCGTGGCTATCAGACACGTGGCTGTCATGAGTGTGGATGTCACTACTGTCATTCATATTAGTGTAGTGGATAGCTCATTAGAAGTGATGGTCGTGGTGGTGATGGTCGTGGTGATGATGGTCGTGGTGATGATGGTTGTGGTGGTCGTGATGGTCGTGGTGGCGATGGTCGTGGTGGCGATGGTCGTGGTGATGGTCGTGGTGGTGATGGTCGTGGTGATGGTTGTGATGGTCGAGGTGATGGTGGTGATGGTCGTGGTGATGGTTGTGATGGTCGTGGTGATGGTCGAGGTGATGGTCGTGGTGGTGATGGTCGTGGTGGTGACAGTCGTGGTGATGGTCGTGGCGATAGTCGTGGTGATGGTCGTGGCGATGGTCGTGGTGATGGTCGTGGTGGTGGTGATGGAATCACCAGTAGTGGTGATGGTAATACTGTTAGGAAGGTAGGTAGTTGTTTAAGCACATTACGCTCTCCAGAGCTCATAACTCCCCCTTCCCCCCCCCCTTCACAATACAGAGCTCATCCTGGCCGCCCACCAACGGAGGGGCGGGCGGCCGTGACGGACGGACACGCCACCCCGGACACTGGGCGTGACACGTGCTGCGTTATTATTGCTAGGGTAGCGACGCGTGACACGTGTCCCCACGTGTCACGCGCCATGTGCATGTCCTGGGGGAGGAGGGAATTTTTTTTATCTATTAAAATTGGATACATCCGCAATGTGCTGCTATCCTGTTCTGTACGAGTTTGATTATTATCTGTGGTATTGAAGTTAATTATTGGGAAGCTTTGGGAAATGGTTGGACAAGTGGGTGGGTGGGAATGGTTGGTTTAGAAAAGGACCTGCCTAGTTTGGGCCCGTATGCCTGCTGTGGGCTTCTTTTATTCCGTATTCCATCACGCAGGATGAGATTCTTAGTGTTGAAATTATCAACGCGAGCTGGGAGACTCCGGCAGTGTCAGCAGCCTGAGACTCCGGCAGTGTCAGCCAGGTTATAGTAAAGTATTCCATTGAAGGTTCATCAGCTGCCACAGCTTCAAAGGTTTTCTTCCAGCAGAACTGCAGTCACTGTCACGTGTGTGTGTGTGTGTGGTAGTGTGTGTGTGGTAGTGTGTGTGTGGTAGTGTGTGTGTGTGGTAGTGTGTGTGTGTGGTAGTGTGTGTGTGTGTGGTAGTGTGTGTGTGTGTCTACCCTTGTGTGTGTGTGTTTGTGTATGAGGGAGGGAGGGTTAGGGGGGGTAGGTGGTGTGGTTGAAAGATCCGTCGTGTAGGCACAAATTTAGTCTCATTTATCTTTCCCAATTATGCTACTCTCTCCACTTATTGCCCTTTCTGGATTTACGTATTAATTGTTGCTGGTTATTATCATTTTCCTTGTTCACATTGAGAGAGGACTTCCTAGCTTCCTAAGTATTCTTACTGCTAATAACTACCGGTAGTAACACTGCCTGTGTGCATGTGTGTTAGTTACCATTTTGTCCTAGGCACATGTCGATTAGACACTAGGCCTGTTGTGTGTGGTAGTGTGTGTGGTAGTGTGTGTGGTAGTGTGTGTGGTAGTGTGTGTGGTAGTGTGTGTGGTAGTGTGTGTGGTAGTGTGTGTGGTAGTGTGTGTGGTAGTGTGTGTGGTAGTGTGTGTGGTAGTGTGTGTGGTAGTGTGTGTGGTAGTGTGTGTGGTAGTGTGTGTGGTAGTGTGTGTGGTAGTGTGTGTGGTAGTGTGTGTGGTAGTGTGTGTGGTAGTGTGTGTGGTAGTGTGTGTGGTAGTGTGTGTGGTAGTGTGTGTGGTAGTGTGTGTGGTAGTGTGTGTGGTAGTGTGTGTGTGTGTCTGTCTGTCTCTGTCTGTCTCTGTCTCTGTCTCTGTCTCTGTCTCTGTCTCTGTCTCTGTCTCTGTCTCTGTCTGTCTCTGTCTGTCTCTGTCTGTCTCTGTGTTTCTCTCTCTCGCTCTCCGTACCTATATCGCTATTCACTCTTTCCCCTCGTTATATTCCAGTCAGGTCCTGCCTCAGTTCAGTGGCTCTGATTTTTCAGTTCACTACTCTCGAGTCTCTGACCTGGATTCCTGCCCACCGTGATGCAATTCCAGCTTGGCCAGGTTGGTTCATTTGTAATTAAACTGGCCTTTATCTGTTATTCTAAAAGTAAGAAAGAATGAAGGAACACTGCAGTAGGCCTACTGGTCCATGGTAGACAAATCCAACTCGGATCCAACCCAGTTCCGAGCTCTGTCCCACTGAAAGTTCTCCCGCTTTGTACCACTGGAAGGGAACCACTGAAGAATTACACATTTGCAACATCGGAGTATCTTTATTAGGAGACGTTTCGCCATCCAGTGACTTTATCCCACAAATTCAAGGATATGTTTGGAAGACTGTAGAAGTATATTCAAAAGACCTGGTAATCAGTCTCAAGTCTTGGAGGGACTAATTACCTCTTCTGTATTGGACTGAAGAAATCACTGACTGGCCGTACGTTTCCGTAATAAAGATTCCGTAATGTTGCAAAAGTGTTTGATTCTTCAATATATTATTATTATTATTATAATCAAGGGGGAAGCGCTAAACCTGGAGGATTATACAGCGCCTGGGGGGGGGGGGATGTGGAAGGCATTCAGGCTTAATTCGGGGAACTGGAGCACAGATCCAATTCCCTAAATCAAGAGCCCCTCACCAACATCAAGGAACCTTCCTTGAGGGGATTCTTCAATAATCGGTGAAGGTTGTAGGTGTTCGTTATTGGAGATTGTAATGATGACTTAGTTGATTGTGGTAAGTGTGGTTGGTGAGGTTGGGAGCGTGGTGGATAGGGTTGGGAGTGCGGATCTGGTACTGAATGTGTTCGACCAAGGAATATCTTGTGCTTACGCATTATAACGGGATCGAGTAGCATGTTCACACGATCTGAATGTTTTATTATTTGTCTAGAAGTGGCTGTAATATTTATGAATGGAAGGGTGATGGTGGTGAGGGGTGAGGAATGGTGGCGTCACTTTCCTATACCATTGCCTCTTCCTCTTTCCTTCCAATTTCCCTTGTGCCTGGGCTCGAGCACTTCCTGGGCCGCCAGTCCTCGGTACTGTCTGGGGGCGCAAGTGGCGACCACTTGAGCCACTTAAGGCATTAGTACTACTAAGGTCTTGACCTTGACCGTGAGCAGTGGCGCAAGAGCGTCTGCCTCGTTAGGTAAGAGCTTCAGGCAGGAACTTGGATTAAGAATTTCATACCAGAGATTAATATAAGATCTTATTGACTGTGGGTGGGATTAGGAACATAAAACTTTATAAAGAGATCACAAACCTCTTCAACAGTCTCACAGATGGTGATGATGTCTGGAATCTAACGAAAATCTCTTTACAGTTAGACAATGGGGGAAGGAGTACACTGGTAGCGCCTGTGTTGGCTGTTACTGGACGGAAAATCGAGCATAAAACTTCCTTTACGGTGAATGATACACACGGGTGTAGCTTTTCATATGAATATGATGAAAACGGAAAAAAAAATTTTATAGGTTATATTTTTACAATGATCACGAGGGTATACATTATACAGTACAATGTGTCTTGTGTTGTCGAGGTTGTGGGACGGATTACCTCGTTCTTCACCGTCTCCAGTAAGCATCTCTGTTGAACTGATAAAGCCACTGGTTGTCGAGACATCGTTACAATGATATGCAGGTGTTGCACATGTTTTATTCATCAGAACACTTTGTAGACCTAACTAAAGATAGCCTAGTGAAATTAGTGCGACTTAACACCTATACAGGTCTCTACTAACCCTACTTTAGAAGGCCACTAAAATTTTCACAAAGCTCTTATAATTTCTCTCTCTCTCTCTCTCTCTCTTCTCTCTCTCTCCTCTTTCTCTCTCTCTTTCTCTCTCTTTTCTCTCTCTTTTACTCTCTCTTTTCTCTCTCTTTTCTCTCTCTCTCTCTTTCTCTCTCTTTTCTCTCTCTTTTCTCTCTCTTTTTCTCTCTTTTTCTCTCTTTTCTCTCTCTTTTCTCTCTTTCTCTCTTTCTCTCTTTTCTCTCTTTTCTCTCTCTTCTCTCTCTTTCTCTCTCTTTTTCTCTCATCTTTTCTCTCTCTTTCTCTCTCTCTCTCTCTTTTCTCTCTCTTTTCTCTCTCTTTTCTCTCTCTTTCTCTTCTTTTCTCTTTTTCTCTCTTTTTCTCTCCTCTTTCTCTCTCTTTTCTCTCTTTTCCTCTTTTTCTCTCTTTTCTCCTCTTTTTCTCTCTTTCTTTTTTTCTCTCTCTTTTCTCTCTTCTTTTTCTCTCTTTTCTCTCTCTTTTCTCTCTTTTCTCTCTTTTCTCTTTTTCTCTCTCTTTTCTCTCTCTTTTCTCTCTCTTTTCTCTCTCTTCTCTTCTCTTTTCTCTCTCTTTTCTTCTTTTCTCTCTCTTTTCTCTCCTCTCTCTTTTCTCTTCTCTCTCTTTTCTCTCTCTTTTTCTCTCTTTTCTTTCTCTTCTTTTCTCTCCTTTTCTCTCTCTTTTCTCTCTTTCCCCTTTTTCTCTCTCTTTTCTCTCTCTTTTCTCTTTTCTCTCTCTCTCTCTCTCTCTCTCTCTCATTTTCCTACGTGGGATATAAAAGTCAACCGTGGTTATTTCACAGTGCTTTAAGCTTGTGTTGTCATCCACCAGGTTGACTCTGCTGGTTGCTTCCTGTCACTCCAGGACGTCTCCATCTGCTTGGTAAAATATTTCTAGTGCCGTGTCACTAAATTTTTGTTATATACTTTGGAGGTGAACTAAAATAATGAGATTATCCTCTCCCCCCCCCCTCCCTTTCCTTCACTTTCCAAATTCCATTGTTTCTTTTTTCCCCTTCTTCCTTCTTTACTCAGCACCCCCAATGATTTTTCTTCCATCATTTCACCTATTACTCTTTACCCTTCCTTTTCCCAGTTGTTGCGGAGCTGAGGTAATCAATACTGAGGATGACCTAGATATTGGTTATTAAGTGGCTTGTATGTACTGCAGTGTCCCGACTCGTACGATGTCTGCTGGTGTTGTCTGTGGGGTGGGGTAAGTCTGCTGGTCATATCTTCTTGGTCATATAATGGCACGACTAACTATATATATATATATATATATATATATATATATATATATATATATATATAATAATATATATATAATATATAATATATATATATATATAATATATATATATATATATATATAGCCATCCAGAGGGGAAATGCTTGCTACATACTTGGCTCGCGTCCAGCCTCGGAGGAGCTGGAGGAAATTCATGATCTTTGATACATTGTGCCATTGTATTCATGTTTGTTTTTTCTGTAAATGTATTCTGTTTATTAATAAATGTTCACATAGAATATAAAATATATAGGTGGTGGTAGGAGAAGAAAATATTCAAACAGGTCTGGGGAGAACCTTGAGTTTTCCCTGAGGTACGTTTGTTGTCTTCTCTGAGGATGAGGGTCCCCATTCCAGCTATAGAGGTGGTACTTCCCTATATTATATATAATATATATATATATATATATATATATATATATATATATATATATTTATATATATATATATATATATATACATATATAATTTTATTTATTTATTTAGTTAGTACGGTATATAACGTATCCCGCTACTTACCACCACTTGCCACTTCACTTGGTAGTGGTTGTAGCATGACTTCCCACTTGATCACCACACTGGAAAATTATTATTAGCAAGCCTAGCCTGAATAATTACTATGGGAGGAAGTAGCTTAAGTTGTGAAAGAGAAGAGAGGTGGGGGAGGTGTTTGTATTAGAGCTGGATACATCAGCAGTGTGTTGCTACCCTATTCTATATGATAATTACACTGATAAAAAAAAAGGTAGCCGTTTCTCCCCGTCATGGTCCATCGCATCGGATGGGGTTCACATATGATGTTTAAGTGTGTTAGTCTGAGTTGGGAGACTGGAATAGGGATGGGCCTTAATTGTGAGGGAGACGGGAGGGGGGTGACAGGTTTTTGGATAGAGTATGTGGATAAGGATTTGGAGGAGAGTAGGAGATGGTGTAAATCGGGAAGAGTCAGTGAAGTGTAGAATAACCTGGGGAGGGGGAATTGTAGAGGAATTTGGAAGTTTGAACAAGAGAGAATTTATCAGTGTGACCCCCCTACGCCTTCCTCCGATCCTCCACACGGTTTCGAGGGGGGATGGGTCAACGTCCTTATAGTCCGGCTTCCAGAGGAGTACAATAAAACTTATGCCAGTGGTTACTGCTGCCGTAGCCTACAGTAAACTCTTGTGCTACTACACTTTCGCATGCGTCTTCCACGTCTCTGGCTCGCTTTATCCTGCTGCTGAGTTCTTCACGAAGAATTCAACATATCTCTCAGCAGAAATTCCGGGGAGATTTCCTCTTACTATAAAATGTGCTGTGGCTTACCAATTGTGACTGGCAGGGATTATGGCTGACTGGACTGTGCTGCGTCGATTATGGCTGCTTGGACGAGTCGCAGTACTTTATTGAAAGAAAAAATATGAATAAATTTCTCAAAATAGACTTTATTGATAGTATTTAAAGAATTAATTAGGCTTAAAATTGGTAATGGTTGGAGCGACGTGTTAATGTTAGCAACTCTTTAGATTAAATGTAGTGCATAACCACGCTGTTTTTGTGTATTGTTCGTTATAGCGCTGTACCCGTGCGTGTCTTTATCAACTAGTGGGGGGGGGGGAGTGCTTGCACCATCTGCTGTGACTCCACCCAGATGTTGCTGCTCGTGCCCACACTACCTTTCTACCTGTCAGTCTCTTGTACCCATACACTTCCAGAAACCCTCACTCTCCTACCTACACAGATTCTACCCACATGTTCACTCCTACCCCCCCCTTACACACACACACACACACACACACACACACACACACACACACACACACACACACACTTCTACCCGCACCTTGGTGACAGTGGCGGCCAGTATGGGTGGAGTCGGTGCAACTGTCAACAAGGTGGTTTGACTGACTATCATGAGTGGTTAATACTCACTTGCAGTGTCGTGTAATACAGACCTGCTACCCGGGGTCAACGCCCGGGGCCCCCTCACACATACCAGGGACCCCCTCCACACACCCGGGACCCCCTCCACACACCCGGGACCCCCTCCACACCCGGGACCCCTCCACGTACCCGGGACCCCCCCACTACCGACGTACCCGGGCCCCCTCCACGTACCCGGGGCCCCCTCCACTACCCGGGCCCCCTCCACACACCCGGGACCCCCTCCACACACCCGGGACCCCCTCCACACACCCGGGGCCCCCTCCACACACCCGGGACTCCCTCCACACACCCGGGACTCCCTCCACACACCCGGGAACCCCTCCACACACCCGGGGCCCCCTCCACACACCCGGGGCCCCCTCCACACACCCGGGACCCCCTCACACCTGGGACCCCCCCAACACCAGGGACCCCTCACACTCGCTGTTTCTGACTTTAAAGGATTTTTTAATATTCTTTCGACATGCATGAACTTGCTGACGTCTTCAGCCAGGAGTCCTGGACGAAGACCAGTGCACTAAGGCGATGGTCCCTGGAACCATCTATAGGCAAAGATCTGGTAAACAACGTCCACAAGTGTCCTCATCACACGCTGGCCGAGTAACACCTGGCTCATCTCTGCTGGTTGTCATGTTTTCCCATTCCTTCTCGTAATGTTCTTTGTCATTTGTCTCCTCTTTGTCGTCTCGTATTTTAATTTTAGTTACCGTTATCTCCCCGTTCGTTATGTCTTCGTCAGGTGTCTTAGTTATGGTATTCTTCCGCTCTGTCTTCCAAGTCTGAATCATCGACTT
>NC_069444.1:18244174-18264174 GCF_026875155.1 Cherax quadricarinatus
GGTTCTCTGTACGTTTCCCAGCTCAGCTGTTTCGCCTACATCGAGCTGTTAGTACACAGCAATATTCCAGCCTAGAGAGAATAAGAACCTGAAGAGTATCATAATTGGTTTGCAATCCCTTGTTTTGTTCTATTTATCTAGTCAGTTATTTCTCTTGTAAGTGTTGCGTTACTTGAAGAAAAGATCTGATATTATTAGTAGTAAAATATTAGACAAACTTCATCTCATAAGGACGAAGTAACTACCTGGAGGTTACCTGGAGGTTATTCCGGGGATCAACGCCCCCGCGGCCCGGTCCATGACCAGGCCTCCCGATGGATCAGGGCCTAAAGTTATCTTCTTACCGGGGACAGTGTCAGATATGAAAGGTGCGAATCTTAAGTTTGCTTATTGTGTAGTCTCTGCACCTGTCTGAGGTGACCGGTATTGAGCGGTGAGTGAGGTGAGGCGTCACCCCTTACTCACCACCTTCACCCCCACTTTTATGGTTGCTTTACTGACTCGCCAAAATGTATTGTTCACCATTTTGCTTCACCCCCCTCCCTTCCACTTCAGTCCTCCATCCCCTCTCTTTACCCCCCCCTCTGTCACCCCTAACAAACCCCCCACACACTCCCGCTAAAGGGTTACCCCGACACTGTTTCCACAACCAGACTTGGATATGCTGATTCTGTCTTGATTTATGGGGGTTCAGTCTGACAGCCAGAGTAAAATTGCTTGACATCATCTCCCTCTCTCTCTGATTTATATAAACGTATCAGTGATGTGTTTGCTCGTTGTGTACTCAACCTAGATGTGTTTATTGGTTATGTAATCTGCTAGATGTTTGTTGGTTGTGTACTTACCTAGAAGTGTATATTGGTTGTGTACTCGCCGATCAGCCGGACTTTGGTTCGTACGTTGGACTACGTGCAGCCAGCAGTAATAGCCTAGTTGATTAGGCCCTGATCCACCGGGAGGCCTGGTCAAGGACTGGGCCACGGGGGCGTTGACCCCCGGAACATCCTCTAGGTAGGTAGATACGTTTGCAGGAGTCTGTTCATGGCCCCTTGCCTGAGGCTCTTAACTCGTACTGACCGCAAGAGTAGATATGAGGCCTGCAAGACCTTCTCATATCTGCTCTTGAAACTGTGTATAGTACTAGCCTGGTCACGGACCGGGCCGCGGGGGCGTTGATACCTGGAGTATACCTAGAGAGGGTTTCAGGAATCATCACGCCCTAGCCGCAGCCTGGCCATGGGCCTTGTCATCCAGGCTGTTGCTGTTGGATGTTATGATCATGTCTTCCCTGGATATCAAGTCTAGTGTTCTGGTCATCAGTCTGGGTTTGACATGTGACAAATTTCAAGACCTTACACTTATATTGAATTGTTGCTGCCACTAATTTGCTCACCCGAATAATTTGTGTAGTTCTCCTAAAGAACATAAGAAAGGAAGAACACTGCAGGAGGCCTACTGGCCCATACTAGGCAGGGCATTCTCAAACCCAAACCCATTAGCAAAAATATTTGCCCTACCCATTTTCAGTGTTACCCAAGGAATAAGCTTTGATAACCCTATTAACTCGTGTGCAAATCCCACTCATATCCAATCCCTCTCACTCATGTTGTCTCCTATTTTGTGTCCGTGTGGGGGAGAGGGTAGGCGGAGGAAAGGAGGAAAATGACTAGCCTTGTGTGTGGGTGGGGAATGGATTGACCTACATGGGAAGTGGAGGAAGGACTGGGAGTACAGGATTGGGGTGGGGGATGGATTGGCCTCAGTGGGAATGAGGGTTGAGGGATAGACTAGCGTACATGGAGTGGGGGGGATAGACTGACTTAGCTGGGGTGGGGAAGGACTTGTGCTCGTATCTACAATTCTGTTTTGTCCTCTCATCTTTAAAGGCAAGGGAGATATATGAGACCCAGGAGATAAACTAAACTTTTACTCGCATACTTACGGTATATCATCTAACTCCAAGCTCGTGGGACCACCTTCAAGCACAAGAAATCTCTCCGCATCGACGTGTGTACATACTGTAGAAAGTCCATCACCCACACGCTGAAGTGAAGCGAGGGACGTGGCACTCTCTCACAGGACTCACGAAATCGTAATGACACGATTGCAATCGTGTCATTACGATTTCGTGAGTCATGTTGACGGGTTTGAGGGGACTTGAGCTAGAGTTCGTCACGGCCATGCTAGCTGGAGATTCGTCTGTAAAAACTTGCATTTGTGGTCACAGTGGCGCCAATGCTAACCTTCCTATGGTGTAGAAATATACCTAGTTGGACGAATCTTATTGTGGCTAGCTGGTCTAGTGGCTAGCGCGACGGTCTGGAGTTTTGAGACTGATCGTGGGTTCTATCCCCGCCCGTGGTATGGTTAGTCTTTTTCCAGCATGGATACCTGAAGTATAGTGAGCACTTGTCAATGCTCAGTAATAACCCACATGGTGACAAACACAGAAGATTGATTGATCTGTACATTTCGATCCCCTTCAGGGATCCTCTTCAGGAGATGAGGATCCCAGAAGGGGATCGAAATGTAGATCAATCATTCTGGTGAGTTTATCTCCATGTGGGTTATTGAGCATTTTCCAGCATGATATTTTCCCCTAACTAAAAAAAAATCGCCGACCTTCACATAGTTGTAATTTTAAACTCCATTAATAGAGCTGCAGAACGACTTGGGAAGTAATGTTGGATACGAAGTCTCGTTAACACTTTCGAACAACTCGCGGCCTTAACCATGGGTCAATGGACCACACGTTGAGAACCTCCAACGACCTCAATGGAAACAAGTCACTTCGACTGTTTTCTGTTATCCCAGGTAATTTACACATGTTACTTACGTACGATATGTGTAACTGTATGTATATATGTACCTAAATAAACTTACTTAAGTCTGTAATAAACCAGACTCGATCAGTTTACTGACGTAGTTGTAAAAGTGTCAACAATACTGTGGCAAGGTGGTGGTGGTGTGAATTTAGCGATGTTCGTAGCTATATGTTTAATGCGCTGAATAAGCAGAAAGATTCTGGTGTTGTGAATAAATTAGAACCTTGCTGAGGACCCGTGTTGAGCTCAGTTACCAAGGGAGTACTCGGTGCTGATTGTGAAGCTCGAGGCCTTTTATCACTACTCTCGTCCTGATTGCCGGCCATAGTGAGGTACCAGTTGTTCAGACCCGAGTGCTCTGTTCACCCTGGCACGGTTTGTTTCAGGTCACCGTGTCTCTCACCTTGGCTCATTTTGCGCCAGGTAACATTATAATGCAAAAAGTGCAGGAGTGGCACACCGGGTCCTTCTCCCGGAGAAGGAACTTATGTGCACAGGCAGTGGCGAAGGCAGCTATTTTGAGTGAAGACTTTCGCCACCTTAGCACGTGGCTATGTGTAGGAGGGAGGGGGTGCTACCTGGTGATCCTGGCAGGTTAGCACTAGATTGGGGCCTCCGCCCTTGTCCCTCTGGCTACACCAACGCCCCCGCTGCTGTCTGCCGAGCAGTAGCACCAGCAGCACTACTAGCACCCCTGCTGTTAACAGCAGCAGAGGTGCTGGCAGTAACAACAGCAGCAATACTCTAGCATCACTGCCAAGACCAGTAGCGGCAACACTAGTAATATCAGTCGTAGCAGCAGCACTAGTAGTAGTAGTAGTAGTAGTAGCAGCAGCAGCGCCGCTGCCACTACTATTACTGCTGCTGCTACTACTAGCAGCTGCCGTCTACACTTAATGGCTACCGTCTATACTTAATGGTTACCATCTACACTTAATGGCTAAAGGTTTACATGCAACCTTGGATTAATCTCTTCTACCTTCACTCCACAAGATCTAACGCTGCTGATTTCAGCTCGTTCATGAAGTATTGTTCAACTTTCTTACTTAACTCAGAGCGAGTGAGAGCGCTCTAAGAGAACTCTTTCCCCACAATAACTTCTCTTTGCCCACAAAACGTACCTACCAGGAAACGCGAGTTGGTATATGCATTTGTAACCGATAGATGCACTTGCATCTATCGGTTGCACTTGCACTACACTTGCTATTTACCATTCTCTTCCCTTCCTTACCGTATGTTCTCTGCTTTCCCCTTTCCTTCCTTACCCTGTGCTGTCTGCCTCCCCCTTCTCTCTTCTATATCCCCGTCGTCTGATTTCTCCCCCCCCCTCATTTCCATTGTGAATTTTATGCATTTTCTCCATTTATGTTAATCAGGGAGGGGGCTTTCACGTTTACACAAACACACTATGGGTCTACCCCAAACATTTGGGGCGACGTGTGTGTCCTAAGCTCGCGAAACCGAGTATAAATTGATGGCACTACTGAAGGATCAAGTTGCTAATGTTGCTCTGCTGCCTCGCGTGGTTGAGGGATGCTGTGAGCAATTGTAGGATCTTGTGGGCTGTTGGGATTTGTGGAAATGACGTGAGGAATTGTAGGAGTTTGTGGGTTGTGTGTTTCATGGAGATATGAGCCATGTGGTAAGTGTGTGGCATGGTTTAGTTGTGGCTCTTTAAAGGATTTTGGATGACTTGGTTGCGGGTAATTGTGGAGGGCTTAGTGTGGCTGTGATAGTTGGCTGGGTTGGTTGTGATATACAAGATGTTATGGTTTGCTTGTGTTAGTGACGGTGAAAGATGGTACTCTGTGTGGCACTGACGTTTGCTCACAGTAGATGGCTGCAGGTGACCTAGTTTGACGACTATTGACCTCTTCCCTGCTCTATGCCAGTATGACCTTTGTTCAACTTAAGTTTTGACTTCTCCTTTTCCTTCCACCAGGGTGACTTAACTCTTTTTTCTTACCCACAGATCGCGCGAGAGATCGAAGTCCACAGACATCTGCGGCATCGCCACGTCGTCCGCTTCCACCACTACTTCGAAGATGATGCCAACGTCTACATCATCCTCGAGAATTGTGCCCGAAGGGTGAGTATCATAAGTTTTACAAGAATGGGGCTTTCTAGTTGGACCTAACAGGTCTTGGAAGAATGGGGAAAAGAAGACCTAATTAGACATGATGGTTCCCAGAAGAGATGGAACTATATTGTCGTGTCAGTTTGTCCAGCTACTTGGGTTGTTTCATCGCTGAGGTCTTTGTGTGAAAGTTTAGCTCCTTTTGGGCTGTTTTCTGACACGGGTATTAGCAGGTAGTTACCCACGTTGTACTGTGGAAACTTAGCTGAAATTCGCTTTAGTTCATTATATACTTTAGTTATCTTTCACTGTTACCACTTGCTGTTTTATATTTGTATTGACGTAATAGAAACAGTGAATGCTAGTTAAGTTCCTCTATAGACAGGCGCACTACCTACCAGCTTAGGCACGCAAGACCCTGTGTCTGGTTCTTATATAATATCGTGCACCAGGGCTCTTGTGGCCTGGTGGTTAACGCTCTCGCTTCACACGGTGGGCCTGGGTTCGATTCCCAGCCAGAGTAGAAACTTTGGACGTGTTTCTTTCCACCTGTTGTCTATGTTCCCCATCAGTAAAATGGGTACCTGGGTGTTAGTCGACTGGTGTGGGTCGCATCCTGGGACACTGACCTAAGGAGGCCTGGTCACAGACCGGGCCGCGGGGACGTTGACCCCCGGAACTCTCTCCAGGTAATCTCCAGGTAATCTTCGTCATGGTACTCTGATCTAACAAGAAAATGGAGGTAAAAAAAGGATTAAGCAAACCTGGATGCATCTGCAGTGTGCTGGTATACTATTCAATGATAGTTACATAGTGAGACTGAGAACACTATCATCTGTATATAAAACATTGCATTTAAAACTGATGGTCATGTCATTTAACATTAGTGGTCATGTCATTTAACATTAGTGGGCATGTTATTTTCATAGCACAAGAAGAGTAGGGAGCCCAGGATACTTCCTTGTGGAACCTTTCATTATAGTAAGAGTTCTGATTCTATAATGACTTTCACAGTTTGTTTCGTTGTTCAGATAAGATTGAAACCTGTGTGCAGAGCCTGTGTCAGAGCTTGTTTGTTTTGCTTTACATGCTGTGGTTCACTGTCTGAGATGAGCATGCCTGTGAAATTCTCTTTCTTCATTTTTGGGTCTTGGGCCAGGCTTGTTTGGTGTTTTTTTCTGGTTAACCAGGCTGTTGCTACTGGCAGCCTGCTGGCCCACACATTCATCACAGTCTGGTTGATCAGCACTTGGCGAGTTTCCTTACGAAGTGTTTGATATTTTCTGGTAAGATGTTGAATAGTCTGGGGCCACGGATGTTGATAGTGTTTTCGTATTGTGCCCACGGTGCCCCTGCTTTTCACTGGTTATATTTTGCACTTCCTCCCATATCTCATTCCGGTAGGTTGCTGTGGCAGTGTGCTTCACTCCATTCTGTATGACAGCTTTTGTACCCACACTGCACAGTTTCCTTGTCGGGTTACGTCACATGGAATGGCTTGCATACATAGTATTTAAATGTGTCAGTCTGAGCTGGGAGACTTCAGTAGTGCAGTGAGGATATCGTAAAATATTCCATTAAAGGTTCAGTAGCTACAGCAACTTCAAAGGTTTCCTTCCAGGAGAGCTCCAGTTATTAATACTTGGGAATTGCCATCTCTCGGGATTCTAAGAGGAGGGGGGGAGTGATAATGGGTGGTGGGTGGGCGTGAGGGTTGGATGAGCGAGAAGGTAGGAAGTTATGGTTGGGACAGTGTGTTAGATAACCGGGAGAGAGTGGGGCTTCTTAGGCAGGTGGGACATAGGTTGGTTAGCTAGACTACCCAAGGTGGGCGGGATTGGGAGTTTCATGGGGGATGGAGAATCCAGGCTAGATGGTGGGGTAATGGGGGAGCGGACGTGTCTGGGGACCATTAACTGACCACCAAGTTGGAATTGCTTGACTGAACTTTGCCAAATGACTTTAGTATCTAGGCTAGCGTTTTAGCAAGGGAACCGAGGGGAGGCGAAAAAACGAGAGGGGAAAGGGGGATATTACGAGGGGGATGGTACGAGGGGGATGGTACGAGGACATATGAAGCTAATGTGGCCTGTAGCTCAGTATTACCTCCTACTTACAACCGGAAGACCCAGGTTCAGCCTCGGGTGGGTAGAGACGTAAAGGCAAATCTCCTTACACTTGCTGCCTCCTGTTCAATTAGCAGTAAATAGGTTCTTGGGCGCTAGTCGACTGTTTTGGGTGGCATCCTGAGGCTTGGTAGTGTACTCTAGACAGAGCTGGGATCTGAAATGAGCCTCGCTAAGACAACCTCATTTACAGGCTGAGATAACAGCTCTTAGCTTATGTATGAGGTAAGATAACGGTTCTTAGATTATAAATGAACTTAGATAACACTTCATTTACAGGCTAATAGCTAAGATAATAAAGGTTTAAAAGAAAAGACTAAATCACTTTGTTCTGTTTCAATATGTTCTCTCAATGTATGTTTCCTTGGAGACTACAAGACTCTCTTAAGATGTTTCTTCGTGGTGTTTATAACGTAAGTGTAAGTCTAGACGCTCTTTATTATACTCTCTCAGGTCTTGCCTGTGTTTGCGTTGTGTTACATTCACTTGTTAGACGAAGAATGAGGGGAGACCTGATCGAAGTGTATAAGTGGAAGATAGGTATTAATAAAGGGGATATTAACAAGGTCTTGAGGATATCTCTCCAAGAGAGAACCCGCAGTAATGGATTTAAATTAGATAAGTTTAGATTTAGAAAGGACATAGGAAAGTATTGGTTTGGAAATAGGGTAGTTGATGAGTGGAACAGTCTACCTAGTTGGGTTATTGAGGCTAGGACTTTGGGTAGTTTCAAATTTAGGTTGGATAAGTACATGAGTGGGAGGGGCTGGATTTGAGAGGGACTTGCACATCGGAGCTTGTTTCTTGGGTGGCATTGAAAATTGGGTTGGTCAAATGTTTGTTAGTGGGATGAATTGTAAAGGACCTGCCTGGTATGGGCCAACAGGCCTGCTGCAGTGTTCCTCCTTTCTTATGTTCTTATGTTGTCGTGCTGTTATGGTTGTGTTGTGGTTGTGTTATGTGGCTCTGGTTATGTGGCTATATTGTGTTATATGGTTGTTGCATTATATGGTTGTGTTGTGTTATATGGTTGTGTTGTGTTATATGGTTGTTGTTAGGTGTAAGTGTTTTGTAGTGTGGCTGGGTTATGATGTATACCCCAATTGCCTGTAATACTGGGTTCACGTAGGCAGCAGCTGCTGGGACCTACCTCAGGCTCTTTCTAGCTTTGATATACCTCTGATGGGTTTAGTTTTCCTACTCCCACAGCCCGGCCCTGGGCCAAGCTTGTCTGGTGCTTTCCTGGTCATCTAGACTGTTGCTGCTAGCGGCCCACTGATCTCCATATCCATCACAGCCTGATTGATCCGGCACTTGGGGGGGGGTGAACTTGTCGAGTTTCCTATTTAAGACTTCTTTCTACACTTGTTCCAACAGTACTTCCTGATATCTTCTGGTATAATGTACATCAGTTTTTTCCCAAGTATGTTGTTTACGTGGGTAGGTAATGGTACGTGATACCATGTTGGATAATAGTACGTGATACCACTACCTTGTTGGCTAATAGTACGTGATACCATCACAGTGTTGGATAATAGTACGTGATACCACTACTTTGTTGGTTAATATTGCTTGAAACCATCATTGTTGGATAGTGGTACGTGATACCACTACCTTGTTGGCTAATAGTACGTGATACCATCACGGTGTTCGATAATGGTACGTGATACCCACACTATGATAAGACACATGCATAGCCGCATAAAACACTTAGTCAATTTCGAGGGAGGGGGAAGGCTCATCGCCTCCGCGGCCCGGTCCCAGTTACAGATTACACGAGTCGCAGTACTCACGCTACGAGTGGCTTGCTTCGCCTGGCATTAATGTCCGACAGGACTATAGTTCCACGTATATTTTCTTACCACTTGCCGTGACCTGTGCTACTTTCCAGCCATTTAGTAGTTCGCCTTTTAATCATTTGTTAATTACTGGCTACTCGAGAGACATTTAGGAGTCTTAACTGATAGCTTGTGTGGTCCACTTCATTTCTGTTTAGCTTATCTAGATGCGCTAATCAGCTGATGCATCTAGAAGCCAATTTAACTAATTAGCGAGACTTTGACAGCCTAGGAAGAGCTTTTGTAACCTAGATATTATATTAGGCCCTTCTACTCGACTCTGAATGATTTGTTATCAGGAATATCTTGATTTTAGTGGAACTGAAATTTCCTAAAAAAAGAAAATGGTCTGGAAACTCAAGAAATTGAAAATATTGCGGAATATGAAGGTTTAAACTTCATACAAAAAATATTAGAATTTTGCTGAAGTTTCCCCTCAAAATGCAGTTAATGTTCATGACAGTTTGTCTTTATTAAGGGAGTTTAGTATTATTATGCTTCTTTTAACAGGTCTTACTCTGAGTGGCAGGGTAAACGGGAAGCTGACATGACGAGGGGTGTTGGAACCGGTTGTGAGGGCTATGCTAATGAGTATTTTTTTTTATCGGGGAGGGAGGGTTGCAGATATGGTTGAAAAGTTGTGGGGGTTAATGGGTACTAAGGAGCAGTATGGGTTGTGAGAAAGGGGCGTTGAGGCCTTCAAGGAAGGAAGGAAGAGGTGGTGAGAGAAACGTTCGAAAGATATATGTCAAGAATGGTAAAAGTAGCAGTAGTAGTACCAAGAAAACTAGAACTGAGACGACGATTAAATGTAGACATGAAGAAGGAAGAAGAGGAAGAGGAAACAAAGTGTAGGAAGAAAAGACGAAAAAAAGATTGTTGGTGAGAGACAACCTGCTGGCCCAGGTGATGGTGTGAACCAGGCTGCAGGTACCCAGCCAGGAGACGAACATTGATAAAGGTGTGAAAGGAAACAGGGCAGAGCGAGAGGGGAGTGTGATAAGGGGAAGAGAGAGAGGGGGGAGGGAGGGAGGGGAGGGGTGTTAGAGGGGAGAGAGGGCTACTCTGACGAATGAGTGTGATTGAAGAGGAGATTGGAAATGGCGCTGGGGCAGGCAAATCAGAAGGGAAGTGTGAAGGGAATGATAGAGGGGAGACGGGGAAAGACGAGAGGGGAAAGGAGGAGGGAATGAAGGAGAGGGGAAAGAGAAAAACTCAAGGGACTGGACGGGGAAAAAGTAATAATTGATGACAACTAGAGAAGCAACATTTAAGAGGGGAAGAACGTAATTGGACCCTCTCTGACGAGGTGACTGATAATAAGAGTTTCCCCTCACTCTCACTCTCCCTCGTCTGCTACTCTGATACTGCTGTTGGGTACCTACAGTGTCGCTGTTGGGTACCTACAGTGTCGCTGTTGGGTACCTACAGTGTCGCTGTTGGGTACCTACAGTGTCGCTGTTGGGTACCTGCAGTGTCGCTGTTGGGTACCTGCAGTGTCGCTGTTGGGTACCTGCAGTGTCGCTGTTGGGTACCTGCAGTGTCGCTGTTGGGTACCTGCAGTGTCGCTGTTGGGTACCTGCAGTGTCGCTGTTGGGTACCTGCAGTGTCGCTGTTGGGTACCTGCAGTGTCGCTGTTGGGTACCTGCAGTGTCGCTGTTGGGTACCTGCAGTGTCGCTGTTGGGTACCTGCAGTGTCGCTGTTGGGTACCTGCAGTGTCGCTGCTGGGTACCTGCAGTGTCGCTGTTGGGTACCTGCAGTGTCGATGCTGGGTGCTACTGTACTATATACTACACAGCAGGATGCTGGATGCGACCCACAACACCCTGCTAAGACCCAGGTACCCAGTTTTACTGCTAGGTGGGCAGAGGCAGCATGGGTGCCAGGATACTTGCCCATGGTTGTGTGTGCCGGCGCATCGAACCGAAGCCGCGCTATCATACAACCTTCCGGTTGTAAGGAGGGAGAGGGAAAGATAGAGGGGTGATTGTGGGGAGGGGAGGAGAGGGGTGAGAGTATCTTTGTCACTGTTGGTTGGGGGAAGGGAAAGAAGACGAGGGGAGGAGGAAGAGGGGAAGGGTGGTCACTGAGGGGTAAAGGGAAGCGAGGGGAATGATGAAGGCATCATTGTGAGAGATAACGAGTAGGGAGACTGAAGGGAGAGGAAGGAGGGATAGGGAGGGAGAGGAAGGGAGATCAGGAAGGGATAGGGAGGGAGAGGAAGGGAGATCAGGAAGGGAGGGGAGAGAGAGAGAGAGAGAGAGAGAAGAAAAAGAAAGAAAATTTTGTTAATATATTTGACTACCCTCGCTGAGCTGTGCTTGGAATGGTTGAGTCTTAGTTCCTGGTCCCGCCTCTTAAATTACAATCGACCGCCATTATTGATTCCTGGCCTCCTGGGCCCTATCGTACCTAATCCAAAAGCTCTGTAGGAAGTTTGCCTCAGTTCCTCATTCAACTTACGGTGTTCCGTAGCTCGACTGTTAGCATACTTAGCTCACACGCTGAGGTCCGTGGTTCGATCTCCGGTACGGGTGGAAATATTGGAGACGTGTTTCCTTAAACCCCCTAGCAGTAAATAGGTACTTGGGTGTTAGTCGACTGGCGTGGGTTGCATCCTGGGTGCAAAACATGATTTGCCTAAAATGCTCTGCATAACAAGGGATTTTCTATATAGCATGTCACTGATGTCAGCTAGACCTGTATACCTTGTACAAGAAGGCTCTGGACAGGCACCTGAAGTCAATACCTGACCAGTCGGGCTGTGTAGACGGGTCATCGCAAGATTGAGACCCGTGCCAGGGCTTCGGTCTTGGCGAACATTATGCATACAGTCGGGCTGTGGTTCGTATGTCGGGTTGCGTGCGGCCAACAGTTACAGCCTGGTTGATCAAGCCTTGATTCACCATGAGGCCTGGTCTCAGACCGAGCCGCGGGGGCTTTGACCCCCGAAACCCTCTACAGGTATACTTGTAGATGTAAAGATTATTATTATTACTGCTACTAGGAACACGTAAAAGACCTGGAAATAATTGTCAGCAGACCTTCCTTTTAAAGACCATAAGAACATAAGAATGGAGGAACACTGCAGAAGGCCTACTGGCCCATGCGAGGCAGGTCCTTATCAAAACGACTACTACCTAAAGCTTCCTAGAAATAACTCCCGTACCCAATGACACCAATCAAACCCAGCCCCTCCCACTAATATATTTGTTAATGGACAAGACAAAGATCACCACAGCCATGATGATGATGGGTGGGTAATGAGAACTTTCAAAACAAGGGAAATAATGCCGATGGTGACACTCATTAAATCATTAGTGCTCCCTCGCTTGGAATATTTCTCAGTGCTGACGGCCCCGTTCAGGGCAGGAGAAATATCGGAGCTGGAACAAATACAGAGATCGTTTACGGCTCGCATTGAGCCAGTGAAGCATTTAAATTACTGCGAACGCCTTCAAGTCTTGAACACTTATTGGAGCATAGGAGAGAAAGATACCTAGAGTGTATCTGGAAAGGGTTTCGGGGGTCAACGACCCCGCGGCCCGGTCTGTGACCAGGCCTCATGGTGGATCAGGGCCTGATCAACCAGGCTGTTACTGTTGGCCGCACGCAAACCGACGTACTAACCACTGCCCAGCTGGTCAGGTACTGACTTTAGGTGCCTGTCCAGCGCCTTCTTGAAGACAGCCAGGGGTCTATTGGTAATCCCCCTTACGTATGCTGGAATGCAGATGAACAGTCTTGGGCCCTGACCCTTATTGTGTTCTCGTACCGTGCTAGAAGCATCCCTGCTTTTCATTGGAGATGTTGCATTGTCTTCAGAGTCTTTTGCTTTCATAGGTAGTGATTTTCGTGTGTAAGTTTGGTACTAATTCCTCTAGGATTTTCCAAGTGTATATAATCATGTATCTCTCCCGCCTGCATTCTAGAGAGTACAGGTTGAGAAACTGGAAGTGTTCCCTTAACTGAGGTGTTTTATCGCAGTTGTGTGCCGTGAAGGTTCTCTGAACATCTAGGAGAGTACAAATAGGAAGCGCGTTTGTCTGGCGCTCACCAGACGGAGGATCGAGCCTCCAACACGTCTTGCGCTGAATGACTCACTTGGGTTTAGCGCTTAACATGGATTAATTTATTTATTTTTCTGTACATTTTCTAGGTCGGCAATTTTACCTGCCTTGAAAGGTGCTGTTAGTGTGCAACAATATTCCAGTCTAGATAGAACAAGCGACCTGAAGAGTGTCATCATGGGCTTGGCATCCCTAGTTTTGAAGGTTCTCATTATCCATCCTATCATTTTTCTAGCAGATGCGATTAATACATTGTTGTGGTCTTTGAAAGTGAGATCCTCTGACATCACTCCCAGGTTTTTTACATTAGTTTTTCGCTGTATTGTGTGGTTGGAATTTGTTTTATACTCCAATATAGTTTTAATTTCCTCACGTTTTCCATATCGGAGTAGTTGAAATTTCTCATCATTTAACTTCATATTGTTTTCTGCAGCCCATTTAAAGATTTGGTTGATGTCCGCCTGGAGTCTTGCAGTGTCTTCAGTGGAGGACACTGTCATGAAAATTCGGGTGTCCTCTGCAATGGAAGACACGGTGCTGTGGCTTCCACCCCTGTCTGTCAGATATGAGGATGAGGAACAGGACGGGAGCGAGTACTGTGCCTTGTGGAACAGAACTTTTCACAGTAGCTGCCTCAGACTTTACTCTCTCTACTACTCTGTGTTCTATTTGTTAGGAAATTATGGATCCATCTACCAACTTTTCCTGTTATTCCTTTATCACGCATTTTATGCGCTATTACACTATGGTCACACTTGTCAAAGGCTTTTGCAAAGTCTGTGTATAGTACATCTGCATTTTGTTTGTCTTCTACAGCATTCAGGACCTTGTCATAGTGGTCCAGTAGTTGGGACAGACAGGATCGACCTGCTTTAAACCCGTGTTGCCCTGGGTTGTGTAACTGATAGGTATCTAGATGGGTGGCGATCTTGCTTCTTGGAACCCTTTCAAATATTTTTTATGGGATGTTAGCGCTATCGGTCTGTAGTTTTTTGTTAATGCTTTACTGCCCTTTTGTGGAATGGGGTTATATCTGTTGTTGTCAGCAGCTGTGGGACGACCCCTGTGTCCATGCTCCCTCTCCATAGGATGTTAAAAGCACATGACAAGGGGTTTCTTGCAGTTCTTGAACACGGAGTTCCACGAGTCTGGGCCTGGGGCAGAGTGCATGGGCATGTCATTTATCGCCTTTTCGAAGTCATTTGCTGTCAGGATAATATCAGATAGGTTTGAGTCTTCCAAATTCTGTCATAAAAAATCACTTAGGTCTTCGACTCTCTGGTTAGCGGCTCGCTAAAATCCGAGTCATATTGGGACTTGAGTAGCTCATTCATTTCCTTGCTGTCATCTGTGTAGGACCCATCTCGTGTGAGTAGGGGCCCTATACTGGATGTTGTTCTCGACTTGGCATAAGATATTTCTTGGGTATCATTGAAAATTGGGTTGGGCCTAGTATGGGCCATCAGACCTACTGCAGTGTTCTTCCTTTCTTATGTTCTTATGTTCTTATCCGGAGGGGGTCCAATTGTGGCTTTGTTTTCTGTTATTAACTTGATTTACAGATTCCTAACAACAAGATCCCGATCATATCTTTGAGACGGTGCCTGGTGGCTTGCCTTCACTACCACTACCACCACTACTGCCAATACTACCACCACTACTGCCAATACTACCACCACTACTGCCAATACTACCACCACTACTGCCAATACTACCACCACTACTGCCAATACTACCACCACTACTGCCAATACTACCACCACTACTGCCAATACTACCACCACTACTGCCAATACTACCACCACTACTGCCAATACTACCACCACTACTGCCAATACTACCACCACTACTGCCAATACTAACCACCACTACTGCCAATACTACCACCACTACTGCCAATACTACCACCACTACTGCCAATACTACCACCACTACTGCCAATACTACCACCACTACTGCAATACTACCACCACTACTGCCAATACTACCGCCAATACTACCACCACTAACTACCACCACTACTGCCAATACTACCACCACTACTACCACCACTACTGCCAATACTACCACCACTACTACCTACCACTACTGCCAATACTACCACCACTACTACCACCACTACTACCAATACTACCACCACTACCACCACTACTACCACCATACAACTACCACCACTACTACCAATACTACTACCACCACTACTACACACCACTACCACCACTACTACCACTAACACTACATACACCACCACTACCACCACTACTACCACTACTACCACCACTACTACACATACTACCACCACTACCACCACTACTACCAATACTACCACCACACTACCACCACCAACTACCACCAATACTACCAACACTACTACCAATACTACCACCACTCACCTACCCACCACTACTAACCCAATACTACCACCACTACTACCAATACTACTACCACCACTACTACCAATACTACTACCACCACTACCAATACTACTACCACCACTACATACCAATACTACTACCACCACTACTACCAATACTACCACCACCACTACTACCACCACTACTACCAATACTACTACCACCACTACTACCACCACTACTACCACCACTACTACCAATACTACCACCACTACTACCAATACTACCACCACTACTACTACCAATACTACTACCACCACTACCACCATCACCACTGCTCTCACTACCACTACTTGCTTGCTGGAGTCTCCACGTGTCATTATCCAGGTCAGCATCGAGGCGGGTCACAGGTGTACAGAATATGTAGTTTCAGAAGCATGTTACAGGCTGACTCCTCCGTTGACCCATTGTGGTCTAGTCTGTTGACCAGTCAGAATGTTGATGCTGAAGTTGCATGCGTTACTTTACACTAATACACAAAGATATTCTTAAACACTATTCATCAGTCCTCACCAAAGTAATAAAGAAAGCCAAACAACTGTACTACTCCAGTAGATTCACCGACACAAGAGGAGATGTGATGAATGGTTTGAAAAACCGACAAGTTGAAGATTGAGACACTTATGCAGCATATGGGAATCTTTATTCAGGAAACGTTTCGCCACACAGTGGCTTCATCAGTCCAATACAAAGAGGAAGGCGTAAGGAGAGGAGGAGAATGAGGTAATCAGTCCCTCAACCTGGAGTCGATGTGTTCAGTCCATCAATCTTGTAGAATGTACAGCATAGGGCCGTAGACGTGGCTTATATACTGTAGTGAGGTGACGTGAAGCAGATGGAGGCGGGGTCATAGTGGTACCATCCACTAGTCGAAGTAGGTCTTCGTCCAAAGGTTGAACAAGTGTTGAAGAATTCTTTGTAACAAGATCCCATGATGCTGCAGTGTCTGACAGTTGTGATGAATGGTTTGAAAAACCGACAAGATTGATGGACTGAACACATCGACTCCAGGTTGAGGGACTGATTACCTCATTCTCCTCCTCTCCTTAAGCCTTCCTCTTTGTATTGGACTGATGAAGCCACTGTGTGGCGAAACGTTTCCTGAATAAAGATTCCCATATGCTGCATAAGTGTCTCAATCTTCAACAAGAGGAGATGTAAAAAAGACCTGGAAAACACACACTCAGATTCTAGGGACCCAAAAACTGAAAAAAAACAAGAATATTGTCCTAACTAAACCTAATGAAACACCACTGCATCCCACTGACACAGCTAACAAGATAAACGACTTCTTCTCAACCATAGGATCTAAACTCGCCAATAAAATCCCATGTACCAATGCCCATGCCGGGGACTACCTAGATGGGAATTTCCCAAATTCTTTCTATCTTGCTCCAACTGAGCCCATGGAAGTCACCGAGATTATAAAGTCACTTAAAAATAACTCAGGGAATCTGTCTCATGTCCCACCATTATTGTACAAGAGAGCGGCCCATGTCCTCTCGCATGCTATTTCATTACTTTTTAACAAGTCACTAGAAACTAGCACCTTCCCGAAACTACTCAAGATGGCAAGGGTTACACCAATACATAAAGGTGGTGACCCTACAGACTTAAACAACTATAGGCCAATATCAAACTTACCATTGCTATCCAAAATCTTTGAGAAACTCGTGCACAGGAGACTGTATTCATTTATAACGGCACAAAACATACTCAACCCCTGCCAATTTGGATTCAGGAAAAATAAAAGCACTAACGATGCAATCATAAAAATGCTAGATCTGCTTTACACAACATTGGAAAATAAGGAATATCCACTAGGAATTTTTATTGACCTAAGAAAGCTTTTGACACAGTAGAACCACGGCATCCTACTCCATAAACTTGACCATTATGGTATAAGAGGCCATGCGCTTGCATATTTCAAATCTTACCTTACTAATAGGTATCAGTATGTCACCATTAAAGACACAGCATCAACAACACAGCCACTTGATACTGGAGTTCCGCAGGGAAGTGTCCTTAGTCCCCTGCTCTTCCTCATATACATCAATGATCTTCCAAACGTATCTCAACACCTGAAACCCATTCTCTTTGCTGACGACACGACTTTTGTCATCTCTCACCCAAATCTTGCCACCCTCAATACCATTGTTAATGAGGAGCTGATCAAAATATCGACTTGGATGACAGCCAATAAACTTACGCTTAACACTGACAAAACCTACTACATTATGTTTGGTAGCAGAGCAGGAGATGCGCAAATTAACATTAAGATCGACAACACTCTAATTGCCAGGCATAATGAGGGCAAATTCCTAGGCCTATACCTCGACAACAACCTGAACTTCAGCACCCATATCCAACACAACCAAAAAAGTATCCAAAACGGTTGGGATCCTCTCCAAGATACGATACTACGTGCCGCAAACTGCCCTTCTCACACTATACCATTCACTTATATATCCATACCTCACCTATGCTATATGTGCTTGGGGTTCAACTGCAGCAACACACCTAAAGGTAATAATAACCCATCAAAAAGCCGCAGTAAGAATAATCACTAAATCCCATCCCTGGCAACCCCCCCCCCCCACTCTTAATAGATCTAAACTTACTCCCTGTTCAGAACATCCACACTTACTACTGTGCAATCTACATCTACAGGACCTTAAATTCCAATATTAACCTTCACCTAAAACGCTTTCTTGATAGTTGCGACAGAACCCACAGGCATAACACCAGACACAAACATCTCTATGACATTCCCCGTGTCCGACTAAACTTTTACAAAAATTCATTGTATGTCAAAGGCCCTAAAATCTGGAACACCCTACCTGAAAATTCTAAAACTGCAGACACATTCATCACCTTCAAAACTACCATCAGAAAACATCTTATCTCCCTGATACACCCTGTCAACTAACTACACGAATACCACCTGGTGGTTAACACGTTCACTCACCCATTTGACCATAAACAGAAATATCAATCTCAATCTCAAAATAATGAATCTTAACTAGTCATAAGTTGGCTTGTGATACTCCAATACTGAAACTATGTATAGTGCCAAAACAAAAGCATTCACATTGCTAAACTCACAAACTAGTACATGTATTTAGTCACTTAGCCATAATACCAACTTACCTCATAATTTTGTAATATTTTAAACTTAAGATTTAATTTAAGTCTGCCCGAAATGCCTAGCCATGCTAGGTGTTCTAGTGGTACACTCTGTAATTATTATTTTACTACATGTAAACCACACAATAACCAAATTCTGTAAACTCAGCATTGTAATCCTTATAGAGAATAAACTTTGAATTTGAATTTGCTGTGGCTTCTCTTTTATCTGTGTCTCCCCTCTGTCTCTTACCTTTCTGTCTCCCCCTTGTCTCTCGTATGGTTTATATCAACTGCGTTTAAGTTTTACTAAGAATTGTACCAATGTCATCCCCTCTCATCTTAACATGTTAACGTCAGTTTCCTGGGTTATGGTCCATCTGTTAATTCGTTTTGTGTTTTAATTATATGTAAATATAACTTATTTTAATTAGGTTAACCTAACATGGAATAAATACGTAATCTTAATTTAGCTGCTTAGATCGTGCAGTAATTTACGCTTTATAACTTGTACGCTTTGTAACTGGTGTGTAAAAAATTTATGCCCCTGAAGGGCAGGTTGAATGGGTTAAAGTTTGTATATATAGGTGGGTGGCTGGCAGCGTTCAGGAGTTAGGGGATGTAAGGGGTCCAGGGCTCATGGCAGGCAGGCGATTTTTTTTTATTTAATATTAGGTATCATCAGGCCCTGATCCACCGCGAGGCCTGGTCTTGGACCGAGCCGCGGGGGCATTGACCCATCCCCCCGGAACAACCTCCAGATATTCAGGATAGTTCACGAATCCCTTTTACCCAGTAAGTGAATACATCCAGCAAGATTGGGATGGTGCTGGAGGGTGGGCGGGGGAGGTGCTGGAAGGTTTGTTGGCTACAAACCAAGCTCACTATCCTCCAGACACTATTCCTGGTGATTGCTAGCTTCCAGCCACGCTGGCTGGCATCCCAGCCCCAACCAGTGCCAAGGACGGGTGCAAGTTGCGTGGGTTCTTGTGATGTCGTAATGCTACCAGGCAGACGCACCACCGGAGTAATGTGAACCAGCAAGATAATGCGATTTGGCAGCTAACAGCCAGCAGCAGCAGCAGGAGAAGCAGCAGCAGTCACAAGCCCTGCAACTCTCACCTTCCTTAAACTAGTGCAAGTCCTTTTTACATTTTGTATTAGTTTTCTGTCCACAGTTTTCCCAGTATCTCTCATTTCCTCTTTTTCTGCTTATTCTGCTTTTATGCTTACGTCCTTATTCCCTCTCTTATCGTCGCCTCCTTCCTTATTTATCTTCCTCTCCCTCACATCCTCTCCCCTGCCTTATCTCTCTCCGTCTCTCCTTGCTTCATTACCCTCCACCGGCCTCCCCCAGATCCCTTCAAAAATTCTTTACGTAGGTTTTATCATCGATAGTTTAATTCTAACCAAGAGTGTGTGTGTGTGTGTGTGTGTGTGTGTGTGTGTG
The DNA here is from genome assembly GCF_026875155.1 of Cherax quadricarinatus. NCBI lineage: Eukaryota > Metazoa > Arthropoda > Malacostraca > Decapoda > Parastacidae > Cherax > Cherax quadricarinatus. The sequence goes on from NC_069444.1 coordinate 18,264,102, forward strand.
TGTGTGTGTACACTCTCCTGTTTATGGTTGCATGGGTCGAGTCGTCTGTGTTTGTGTTACCAGCCAGTTAAGC